>WBMZ01006172.1:0-82474 GCA_013400975.1 Atrichornis clamosus | reverse complement strand
CGCCGCCGCCGCCCGCCGCCGCCAGCCCCAGCAGCGCCCGAGCCGTGGCGGTGGCGGCGCTGGAACGGGTGGCCCGGGTGACCGCGCTCTGCCGGGCCCTCCGGCGGAGGGAGGACGAGGGCGACGAGCTGGGCTGGGCCCGGGCGAGGGAGGAGGCAGAGGCGGCGCTGCTGGACCTGCGGGAGGTCGTGCGACCCCTGCAGGAGCCCGGGTACGGTGAGGCGCTGCGCAGGAAGGCCGAGAGGGCGAGGAAGAGGAGGCTGCGCTTGCAGCGGAGGAAGCACGAAGCTAGGGCGGCCAAGGAGGAGGAGACGGCCCGGGCCGCCGAGCGGGAGGCCAAGATCGACCAGTGGCGTGCTAAGTGCATCCAGGAGGTGGAGGAGAAGAACCGGGTACGGTTCCGAGCGCTTGGTCCTGCCTCCCCCCTCGGGGCTTCAGGGCAGCACGGTGGAGCCGGGGTGACCTGCCGGTAATGGGGTCACGGCAGGTTGTGCCTGTCCCGCACCTAGCTTTGACACCCGCGGTTAGCGGGTGCCACCCTGGAGCTGCATGACTTCGGCTTGCTCAGAGACATGCTATTTCCAAGACCTGCAGCTCTGCTTCTTTAAAAGTCTTGGTGGGCATCTCAGTTTTGCCGTCCTCATGTCTTAGGCTTTGACAATTGGGGTTTAAGTTGTTTCTGAACTCCTGCATGTTCTGTTCTCTGGTCCCAGGTGTCAGCCTGCCCGTGCTGCTCACAGCTACCCTGTGGTGGTCAGCAGCATGTCAGTATCCATCAGCCTTGCCTCCTGCTTTTGTCCTCGTAAAGCTTGTAGTTTGCAAGCCTTTTGCTCTCATCAAGAAGTAAAACATCACCAAAGCAAAAAAACCCCACCTCAAATTAGACTTGGTGGGAAGTGCTGTAGACACCCTTGTGTTGGTTTCTGGCTAAAGAGCTCCTATTTTGCTGGTCTGCTGCTGGGATGGTCCAGAGCAGCTGCTGGCAAAGGGTTTGCGGTCAGACTGTGGCAGGTTAATGGTCTTTAATTGCAGAACTGTGGCATTGGGATGGTGTCTACTTATTGTTAAATGTTTTCCCTAAATTTCTGTGGTTAAAGGCCATCAGGCTTTATGAATTCATAAACCATCTAGGAAATGTTCAAAAATGTATGGATATGGCACTTGAGGACATGCTATAGTGGTAAACATTGTGGTGGTGCTGGGCTGACAGCTGGACTCGGTGATCTTAAAAGGTCTTCCCCAACCTTAACAATTCTGTGATTCTGTGATTTGGCCCAAATCTGTGAGTCCCACAGCCTTCTTTTTTGTTTTCTGAAGTCTATGGTGTTTTAGCCTTTTTTTTTTTCATAAAAAGGCAAGACTGGATGGTTGGCTTGACTTGTTGTGGCTGTTACTGTGAAGTCACTCTGCTCTCCAGTGCTTTGCTAATCTCTGAAAATACCACTTGATTCTTGTCTTTGAGGGATATTTCACGCATCTTGTCTGGTTTTTTCTTCCCTTCATAGGAACAAGAGCTGAAGGCTGCTGCTGACAGCGTCTTGTCTGAAGTGCGGAAGAAACAAGCAGACACAAAGAGGATGGTGGACATCCTGCGCGGGTTGGAAAAGCTTCGGAAACTGAGGAAAGAGGCTGCTGCTAGGAAAGGTTAATGACAAGATTGGTCCAAACTTAATTTTAATTGCATACATGGAAATAAGATGAGGCTGCCCTGTGCTGACTAGCAAGGTGCAGCTTCAAAAGGCTGTGTCTTTATTAGTGATTTTAATTACAAGAATTGCTACAAAATGCCAAATTCAGTGCTTGTGTTCCTATGTTTCCAAGCTCTTTCTTGACAGAAGAATTATTTCAGTAAGAATTTAATCTGTTAACAAGGTAAATAAGCTCATGTGCCTCTGAGATTTTGCCAGCTCTGCTCTCAAGTCTGATAACAAACCCCTTTCTGAATCTGAAAACTTAAAATCACTTCTCTTTCTGTTCAGGTGTTTGTCCACCCCCCTCAGCAGATGAAGCATTTGAAAATCAGGTGGAGAGTCTCAAAACTTTGCTCAAAACTCGCACAGAGCTGTATGAAGCTGAGGAAAGAGCATTAAGGGTTATGCTGGAGGGAGAACAGGAGGAGGAGAGAAAGAGGGAAATGGAAAAGAAACAGAAGAAAGAAAGGGAAAAACTACTACAGCAGAAACTGGAAATGGATTCCAAGCTGTTTGGGGATCCAGGTAAATTCAGCATGCTGTTCTTAACAGTGTTTTCCCATGCCACACACCCATCTCAGAGACATAGAGTTTAAAAAACAGGCACAGAACTAGCTGAGAAAGAAATCATCCCTGGAGTAATTTATGGTGTGAGAAAGGGGGTATAAATGTAGTGCTGTTAACACCTGTGGTGTAAGAGGAACTGTTGAGCTCTTCAGTGTGGACTGCAGCACATCTCAAGCTGGCTTCATAATGTTTTGCTAGAAGAGGTTGTATATTAAGCTGAAGTGAAAAAAAGTGGATGAAGACTTCCAGAATCCAATAGATGCTTCAGTGTGGTGATTTGATAAGTGTGACTCAGGTAATCTGTAAAGATTCAGTGTCCATATGTTCCCCTTATTTAGAGGGTGGAGTCAGGAGAGGTTTTGCTAATCTTGGCTTTCCTCTGACAGTTCTGGTACGGACCAGGAGACATGTAACATATAAATAGTCCATCATGTATTATCTAGGGACCTGATTTCAGGTTACAGGTGGGCAGTAGCAAATGAGTTTGCAAATTGGAGGCTTCTAAGACTCACTAGAATGCAAGGTTTTTCTGGATTATTAAACAATTTCTGTGTTTGTGTTTTCACAGCTGAATTCCCGCTCTCCCATCTACTGCAGCCTTTCAGAGACTATTACTTACAAGCTGAGCATTCTGTAGCAGCTCTAATCCAGATCAGGTAAAACCAAACAAAGTATTTTATTATCAGAGATGACAAATACTGTTTTTTGAGATTGTAAAATCAGTGTCCCTTTTAATCTGTCAGCTTCCAAATATGGTTATGCAGTAGCTTGTCCTTTATTTTTCAAGCTTCTTGCTTGAGTCATATCCAACAGATGCCCATGTGAGGCAGAGTGCACTTCCATGCATAACCATTCGATTTAACAACAGTACATTTAATTTTCACATTTGTCTTTTGAAAAACAAGTTTAGGAGTACAATTACAATGGTTTGGGTATTGATCAGTAACACCTCTGTGAGTATATAATAAATCTTACCACCAAATTAATCCCGGCTCTCCTCTCAATGCTCTCTCTGTTAAAGGCATGAATGGGATCAGTACTTGGTGCCAGCTGACCACCCTGAAGGAAGCCGCATCCCTCCAGGATGGGTTCTCCCAAGTCTCCCCACCAATGACACTTGGGCCACTGCTGTCAGATGATTTAGTAATAAATTATTTTAATGTTGGAGGATTGCTTCATTATAATTACATGTGTAAATATGAGGGTCCAAAGAGGAAATCTCGTCCTCTCTTTTGGGAGCCAGGTACTGGAATGTCTTTACTGGAATGTCTTGAAGAAAAGTTTAGTAATTGTTTTTGCTGACTGACTGCACAGGGAGATATCTGAGCAAGCCCAGAGCTGCCAGGCCTCTCGTGGTGTGGAATTACAGTCCCGCTGTGAGTTCTTGTTAAATCTCAATCTTAATAAAGGAACATTGCTGACACTGGTATTTGTGCCAGTATTAACATCCTATTTTTAGTGGCTTTTATCTTTATAAAAGATGATGAAAACTTCAGAAATGAAGAAATTAAAAAAAAGAGATATCATTAGTAAACATGTTTTTCTTCTTAAATGAAGCATGTCAAGCATCACTGTCAAAATAGTTCCTGTATTTTTGGGTGTAGAGAAAAACCTTTTACAAGTTTAAACAAATTCCGAAGTACAGACAAGACAGGGCTTTTCAAGGTTGATTAAAGCAGCTGTTGACATTTTACTTTTGTGAACTAAAACTGATACCACAACATGGAAAGAATTCCCTGTTGTGGTGAAATAGGCCAGACAGCCATGTGAATAAATACAAATTTGGTGAATAAGCCTGCTGGGAAAAAACCCAGTCAAATCTGAAGTCTAACGTACTGTAAGCGTTTTGCCTATATAGGTATTTTTGTGTAGGGACACGTCATGTCTATAATATTGGATTAAAAAGCACAGCTCTATTTTGTAAGTTGGGTTTTTTTGTACAGAATAAATAGAAAAAAATGAGGTTTTGGTTTTTTGTTTAAAGAATTTTCATGCCGCGGGAGAGATTTGTTTGAGTATTTGGCATCAAATATGACTCCAACATGGAAAGAATTGTTGGGAGAAGGTTTGTGTGAAGGAACTTCTCCCTTCTACAGGGTGACAGAGGCATCTGATGTCAAAGCCTTCTGTGTTCTGGACAGTTTGTTTGTAACTGTGACAGGCCATATGGATTTGGAGCTTTGCTGCTCTGCGCAGATTGCTGTGGCACCTTTCCAGAACTGCAGTCCTTATTCTTGCTTAGCCCCAATGTGTGGGAATTGAGGTAATCTCTCCAGTGCTTTGCCTCTTGGCGTCACAACAGTGCGTAATTCAAGGAGGAGGCAGGGTGTCATTGCCTAAATTCAACACTTGGGCCTTATGTGTAACCTTAATAGTGTCCTGGCTGAACTTTTGCATTGGTTTCTGTTCAGTAAGAGCACGTGAACAAGTAGTTTCTGATAGAGTGCAGAATTTTGCAGTTCTTGGTCACCTGTAGGACCCCAAAATACAGATTGCCATGAAGTGGCCATCTACAGTGAGGTTGTGATTTGCTTCTCCATATATCCTCCTATTCCCAGTGTCACTTCCAGCATCTTGTCACTCCAGATCCAAGGTTGAGTCAGATCCTGGGGAGTCTTCCCTGATGCAAATACATAAGGTCAATTACAAAAATAAAAACAACTGCATAAAAACAATACAAACCCAACACTTAGAATTCAGGCAGCTTAGTGACCAGAGGATGCTCTGCTTAAACAATTAGGCTCCTTATCCCATCAGCATGTCTGATAGAACAGGCCAACCGCTTAAGCTATGATTATCTTAAAGCTGTCCAAGTCAGCTGCTTGTCTGACACAGCAGGAATTTAAAGAGCTGAGCAGTAGATAAGGAGGCAGCAAAGCAGCAGCCCTGTTGTCCCTGGCCTGCGAGGAGAGTTCCACGAGTTCATCTGACGGTAAGGACAACTTCATACTCTTAATAAACGGGGCTTGAAAATGTCAGGGAATGATCTTCCTTTAGGTATGATTCCATCCCTCAAGCTCTCTGTGGTTTGTTCTGTGTATTTGCTCCTGTCTAACAATGCATTAAAATGTGTAATAGCATTAATGAGGAAATTGTTGAAGCCACAGATGAGGAATGCTTGAAATATCAACTCATAAAATACATGGAGACAGGATATTATTTAAAAAGTTGTGTTCAGATTTAAGATTGCCATTTATCTGACTATAGCATTTCCCACTATTTTTAAGTTTTAAAAACTTAGTGTAGCCCAGAAGAAGAGAGGGGTTGGCTATGAGTTTCCAAGACTCATTTGTATCCTATTCCTCCCCCAGTGCAGTTCAGGTTTCTCGTGCTGTTTAGGCAGATCCTTTTCCTGATGTGAACTGGTTCCTGCACTGGCCAGTGTCTGCAGTGTGAAAGCGGGCAGGGCTGGTGTGGAGGACAGGAGATCAGAGCCCTTGTAGGAGTTCCCTTCTGGTGTGAGTTGGTGTTTGCAACTGAACCTCGTTTATTCTTTTCTAGTTGCATTTTTGTTGTCACTGCTCTTGCCCCAGAGTACTTCTATTCTAAACTGTGGTTTTGGGAATTAACGCTTGTGGGACCCTCTCTTAGAGCACAGTATTGATGCAGTGAAATATAGTGAGATATGGTGCCATCATATTTTCATATTTTCTTCATCGTGGCTTCAGACACACTCATACCCTTCCCATCCCTTAAAGCATCCTGTGAACCCGAGTGGAGGCATTGTGGGTGACAGACACCAAGACACTCCTTTCCTCAGCGCCTTGGGCACATGGATTTTGGGAAGAGCCAGTTTACAGCACAAGCTGCAGGGAGGGTCTGTCCCCCTTTGCACGTGGGAGCTGCTCGAGGAGTAGCAGAAGCTGAGGGAAGGTGGCTTTGCTTACAGATGTTTTCACGCGTCACCTTTGTCAGTGCTGACGTGAATTGTCCCGTAGGCTGAGCCCTCTTAGGCTGGAGCAGATGGCCTGGCTCCATGTGGGATCCCAACACGTTGCCTGTGTCACGTGTTAGTGGCAGGACACGTGCGGGAGCACAAAGCTCGTTAGGGGCTCTGCTTGTGCAGAGGTATTAAAGGCTCCTGGCGTAAGCAGGCAAAGTGACAACCTTGTTGTCATTCTGATAGGACCAGCCGAGCTGCACCCAGCGCTTGTGCATGTTGATTGTGCGTGTCACTCTCTGTGGCCTGGAAGCTCTTTGTGACTTTGTGAGTCCTTTGTCAACACAGGAAACTACTCTGAACCCCACTTCCCATTACACACTCTTGTTTTTGCGTTAAAGAGGCAGTTTTGTCATCCTTGTGTGCACTCATCTGCATATTTCCTTTTTGTGGAGTGTTTATCCTCATTGTCATAGAAGCTGTTTGTTTTTATAGGAAAAAATAATTGGGAAAAGCACTTAGGGATGTCATACACGTATTTACTATGTGTCCTGAGAATCACTGCTAAGAACTTTAGGATGAACAGGTACATGCTGCCAGTACCAGAACTCAATGAAAGACTGGCTACCAGCTCTTAGCAGTTTGTAATCTATAAAAGAAATGATTTTACACATTGTCATCACTGGGAAGCTGAAGGCTTGAGGCTTCATGCAGCAAGTAATGGCTTTTTACTAAACTGAGACATTTACAGAGACCTGATGGTGACGCTCTTGCAGTATTATTTTCCCTGACACTGTTCCAAATTCATCAGCAATTTTTCTCTCCCCTGCAATTCCTGATCTAAAACCATCACCACACTTAAATGAATTAAAATGAATACATGCTTCCTAAAAGCTAATCTGACCTTAAAACAGTTTGTTTGACATCCCCCTAATTCCTAATCTTGCCTGATACCCTGGCCTCCTTGCCTGGCTCCCAGGAAGCCGCTGTGGTGCCAGAAGGGTTGCCCTCACTGCAGCTCCCTCAGGATGCTCTGTGTAATGACTTAGCAGCACGTGGCCACATGTATGAGGTCTGTCACTACAGGTTGCACAGAGAGGGGAGACCAGCAAGGTGTCCTCCTTGGCTGTGAGTTCTCCCTCTGTAGCTGGCAACAGTGCTCAGTGTGTTCCCAGCTTGGGGAAGGGAGCATGCGATGGGCACCAGAGGGACAGCAAGAGACAGGCGGGATGGGAAGCAGCAGGGCATCCATGGAGGAGAAAAATGCTCAGGATCTCTGCCAAAGGAAGCCATAAGCTTGGTCAGGTCCTGCTGACTCAAGCTGAGACTAGCAAAGGTTAGTTCAGACAAATCTTCCAGGTGTCAGTGATTAAGATTTTGCCAATCTGGGTGTTGCACGCAGTGGTTTTTACCCAGCTGGCACTTGAAACAGCTCATCTTTCTCTGCTTTCGCCCAGCTTAAGAGACATTAGTCCTGTCTTTTACAGTTTCTGTTTCCCTTTCCCCAGAAGCAAGAAATCAGGCAGCAGCGATGAACTACCTGGATGAAGTTCCCTTCCGGACAGCCATGAGCCTGGATAGGGACTCAGAGGGAGAAATCACTTTAATCACTGCCCCGGACATCGAGCTCCCCGACTGCACCGACATCCTCATGAGCACCATGGTGAGCCCACACCTGGATCACTGCTGGGGGATGCTCAAAGGGATGTCAGCAGAGTTTTCCTTTTCTTGTGAAAGAAGGGAAGGGAAACCTCCTAACTGGTCTCCTCTTAACTGGCTGGTTTGCAGCAGTATTGGGAGGAGGTGAGAACAATTTGGGGTGTGTGAGAGTGAGGATGGGGTTGATTTGGTGTTGCTTTTTAAAAATCCTTCCCAAGCAGGAGGGTTAGGTCCTTCCAGGATAGGACAAACTTCAGGCTCTGCTCTGGGGTTGTTTTCTACTCTGGAATTATCACTGTCTCATTTATTATTAATAGTTATTAAATATCTATCAAAAGGTCTAACAGAGATAAGGAAGCAACACTACCTGTGCTGACAGCGTATACATATTATATATATGTTACATATATATATATAAAATACTCCATATTTCTCCCTATTTGGGGAATCTTCAGTGCTCCTGTCCAAGGCTGAGCGATTGTGCTGCTGGTCCGGGCTGATCCTTCTGGAGGGACAGGAGAGTGTTTTCCTCAGGGAGGCTCATATGGGTCCACAGCTGACCCAAGTGGCAGGAGCAGTAAAAACAGCATTCCTGGGCTGTGAATGTACTTGCCTGCCTGTCTGGAGGAGACCTTGTTTGGAGAGCTCTGGGACAGGCAAGGCTTGTTTGTTCCAGGAAAACCCTCAGATTTCAGTCACAAACACACTTGTATTTTAAGCTGAACTATGTGGAAATGACAACTCTGTTTGGGGACCAGCTGAGCCCCTGGCGCCACCAGAGAATCCCATGGCTGGCCCTGCCTCTGCCTGAGGTGGCATCTCCTGCTTTGGTGGCTCCTGAGCCCCTGCGCCTGAAGGGGCTCTGCCAAGTGCCACTAATGAGGGTCACAAACGAGCTCTGACATCACCCTGGGGGCAGCCTGTGGCTGGATGCAGTGCCTCTCCGGAGCTGCCTCCAATTGGGATGCCCACATCTCCTGTCTGTACACGCCTACCTTCCAGCAGCCAAAGTGACACAAACACCTCCAAGCATAAAACACTTTTCAAAAGAATTGTAGGTGCAACTCACAATAGTAATAACTTCATAGATTGTTTTCGAGTATAAATTTGGGGATTCTGTATGGAGATGAGGCTGGCACTGCCCAATCCTACAGCCTTTCCTCATGCTCAGGGAAATAGGAGCCAATATGGGAAGAATGCAGCCCTTAAGGTGCCTCGTGAGCACGTGGTTTGCTCCGTGCTACGTGGTCTGGTTTCAGATGTCCTCACCAGCTGCCTCTCGCTCTTCCACAGCACGACTTCTCCCTGGAAAGGAAGGTGCTGTACTGGGTCGAGGTGGCCTCTCAGCAGCAAACCTCCCGGCATCGCATCACCTCCGAAGTCGTGCCCACAGCTCCCCCGTGCTGGCTGCTGCTGGTGGACCCTGCCGACAGCTACGGGGGCCGGGGGCGGGACGGGGCGGTGCGGCGCTCCATCAGCCTGAGCGCTGCCGACAGCTCCTACGGGCACGCCAAGGGCAGGGCGGCCTTGTCCGACACCGAGAGCGACACCTGGCACTCGGAGGAGGGCGAGTACTCGGATGATGAGTACTCCTCGACCTCTTGGGAAGAGAATGACAAGGATGAAAGGCTCCTCTCCAGGAGGAGAAGCTCTGGAAGAAGTGTGGCTTCACGTTCTGGCTTTTACCAGACCCGACCGAAGACATCACCTGGCTTGCTGGAGCCCTCGCCGGAGAACAGTGTCCACAACCCAGCCAGCCCCGACTCCAGCAAGCAGAGAAGATCCATGGTGATATTTAACAACATGAAGAATGAGTTGGAAGCAGCCAGGAGGAAGCTGGCTGCTTTGGTGCATCCTTTGAACAGAGCCGCCACAGGGAGCAGGGGGATGCCGGTGCCACGGCTGCTCCCACAGTGTCCCGGCAACAACCGCAGCGTCAAGTACGGGCCAGCCCCGGACGTGTCCCAGCTGGGGACCTTCGTGCCGACTCCTCCAGCCACAGCCGCGCCGATCCCCCCCATCAAGCGGCACAAGCCCACGGTGCCGGTGAGCAGCTTCCCTTGGTGGCCCTTTGCTCATTGCTGAGAGAGGAGGGAGGTGTAGGACATCGAATTGATCTCATTTAGTGTGGGCTGGCCAGCAAAATGGAACCAAAATTGGACTTTGGGAACACTGAACCCATGAGGAATTAGTGATTAGTTTTTGTAAGAAGTGAAGGAAAGGTTTGGTTCTTTCACTAAGGTTGAAAGAAGCTTTCTGGGTACATGTATATTTTCTCTGTCCTAACCAAAATATCCCTGTTTTCCCCAAGCAGGGTCTAATTTGATTTTCAATTGAAACACTAAAAAAAGAGTGAAATATGGGGGTATTTTTCCTCTTTTCTCTACATTGTCCTCCTCTAACATATATAAGAAGGGTTTATAGGAAAATGTCCCCTTACAGTCATTTCTAGGAAACTTTGAACTTTCTAGTCCTACTAGAAATGCAGAGCACTTAGTGAAGGAAACAGTGATGTGAAAGGATAGAGTAAATATTACTCTGTCACCTTAAATCTGAATTGCACCCTGTTTTTAAGAAATCACATCTAACCTAGCTACTTGAGAGATTTAGGAGATGAATTACTGAATACCTGCAGTTAAACCATTCATGTTAAACAACATGAATGACCAGGTTATTTATATGCAGTTGCATTTGACATGGAGTAATTAAGGAAAGATTAAATGCCTGTGTGTATTTGTACATCACCCACGCTGAGCACTCTTCTCTGGCCTGTATCTATAGCTGAGCCTGGATTTAATTAAGTCCAGTCTCATTTGACGTTTTTTGTATGGGAATTTTCCTCTTCTGGAGACAGCAAGGTAACCACCAGCATTCAGAAGCATTGGGTCATTTCACCTCATTCCATGACCCAGAGCAGTAAGACCATCTGTTTCTTTCCTTGCAGTCCCTCAGCCCCTACACCTGCCTCCCCCCTGCCTCCACGCCTGGACGACCCCTCAGCTCCCACAGATCCCAGCCAGATTCCTCGGCTGACCTGCTCTCTGCACTGAGCCAAGAGGAGAGAGACCTCATCGAGCCTGTCATAGCCCTGGGCTACCCCACCCACAAAGCCATCCTCACCCTTCAGAAGACGGGAAGGCAAAGCTTAAGTCAGGTTGGTGTAGCTGGCACAGCACCTCGAGAAACTTTTGGTCAAGGAAAATTTGGTTTTCGTGGGGAATGGGATGGCTGTCTTGTTTGGGGTGGATTTTTGATGGCCTTGGCTTTCCCACTTTGGTGTCAGACTACAGTTGACAGGGTTCCATGAGATCACACTTCTGCTGTAATAAAATAGCAATGAGTTGCCCTCAGCTTTTCAGCGCATAATCACGACTGGTTTTGTTATCTATCCAATCTGTTGTGTGGAGCATCGTGTCCTTTTGAGGTACAAATTTTGCCCCCATATATGGAAACTTTTTGCACATCATTTTTCCCAGTTGTTGGATTCATATGATTATTGCCATGGCTCATCCTGTCAGAGTGGGACTGTAGGAATACCTTGGAGATTTGGTTGGGCTCTCTCCAAAACACAATTTCCCTGTGTTGGAGCGAGCAGGGAATCCATGCAAGCATTGCAGTGGGGTTCCACAGCCCTTTTCCTGAGGAACCCTCTATAATAACCTGGAATTTATTGAAAATAATTAACATACAACCTCTTCCTACCCCTGGTGTCTGAGTACATCTCCTGCTGTGCTGCATCCCCATTCCCGAGGTCTCTGCTTGTCCAGATGAATCTCACAGTGGTCCAGGTGGGCTAAGAGCATCCATGACATGAGGGATGCTGCTTGTTCTGACTCCCTTGGCAAGCTTGGTGCTGGATCTGCCCATCCCAGCAGACGATTTTAGGGCTAAATTATCCAAATAGCTCTTGCAGAGAGAGAAGGGGCTCAATCACAGCTGAGCAAGAGGGATATCCATGGAGCTGTCATGCCAGGGAGCAGGAGCAGATCCTGGCAGAGGCAGGGGCAGGCACGGAGCCGAGCAGCCACTGCCGGCTGCCAGTCTCCTTCCCATTCCCCCTGGGAGCTGCCTCAGCTGCGTGGGCCAGCTCTCACCCGCCTGGTCGGCACGAAGCTGCTCTGTGGCTGAGTCATCCTGCAGCTTCCGGCCCCCTCCTCACATCCCGGCTGGAGCAGCTCCCCAGACCTCGCTGGTGTTTCAGGCAAGCCCAGGTGGACAGGGAAGCTTTATGTCTTCAATCCATAGAGGTTTCATCCAGGCAGAGGGAGATGGGCAGAGCCCAGCCCACATTCTTTCATGGAGCCGTGTGAGGGTGTCTTACAGCAACTGCTGGCTTCAAAATGAAGAAACAGTGCATCTTATTAAGGATGGAAATGGGTACAGCCTGCTGCCTTCTGTATAAACACCAGGACTCCCATTCCCTTGGAGAAGAGGTTAACCCACCAAAATACAAAGTCTGCTTTATATTCTGTGCCTTCTTCACCAGCAGTTCCCACCCTTCCCGTTTACGCCCAATGCAGCCAAGATAAAACATAAAGCCTGACCCTTCGTGCATCTCTTACAAGTACAAAACTACCTAATTAGGCTAAACCTTCCTGAAAAATATGTTCCAGCTGAAGTTAAAAAGAAGGGCTGTGGGTGCTCTTCATTGCTTGTTGGTATGATGTGGCGTTTCGGTTGTGACAATGCCATCTTCAACTGTGAGGATCGATTGAAGTACCAGATGGTAGCCAAAAATTGCTGAACTTCCTTGCAGTGTCAAGTGAAACTGGCGGAGCCCACCCTGGTAGAGAAGGCAAGTCTGTGGCCTTTAAAGCAATGCCTTCTCAATTTTGGTGGAATAATCTCTCTGAAAGACTCAAGCAGGATTAGTTGCCCCAACGTGCCAGAGGTTCATCATGTAGGATGTCATGGCCAAAAAGGCACCATTGCATTTTGATCAACTCAAAATGAACATTAATCCATGGAGCCCTCAATGTACACGTGAGCTGTGAGCTGAGACATGACAAAGGCTGCTGCTGCTCAGTGTTAAAAAAATTTTTTGTTTAGTCTTGAGGATATATATATAATTTTTTTAATGAAAAAAAACCACTGAGTTGACAATGGCACCAATTCCATGCTGGGTTTGACCGGACTGCCAGGACTGTCTGTGTTATGCTGTGGGTGAGTGGCTGTTCTGCCACAACAGGACAAAGAAAATATAGCAATGATCTGGGGTTGTCATTAGTCAGGCAATAACATCAGGTGAGGAATGCCAGTGACCAGTGACTGTCTCCTTCTGAGTTACTGGGCTGCTCCTTAAGGCTGACATTTCTGAAAATCCTTACTCGGCTGTTCAGCCAAAATAGATCAACTCAGAGATCTTGAGAGTCATGAGAGACTTTTTTGTCTTTTTCTTATATTTTATGGTCTCTGAGTCCTTCTCCTTGGCTACAGCAGTGCTGGGGAGGGTGGGGGTCTGTGTGCTGGTGGGTCTGGGGAGATATGAATCAGCTTCTCCATGGATGAAAAAGGCACAGGTTTGGGGGGACCCGTGGGATGTTTTCATTCCCTCTGCTATTGTATAGCTCATTTATCATTGCCTGTCCCATATGTTTTTGGACAGTGAGTGATTCTCGCGGTATTTAAAAGATGCTGCTGGGAATTGTGCTGTCAGCACTCCAAGAACAACGAGGAAAGCCAAAAATAACTGTTTACTTTCAGTAATGACAGCACACAGGTCTCCCCTGGGGTGGGTTTTGCACTCAGACCCTGGAGCAAACCCACGGGTGCCTGAACCCCGGTGCATCAAAGGGATGCGGGGTCAGCTGAGCATAGTCATCCTACCAGGACAGGCTCTGCCTCTCCCTCCAGCCTGGAGGCCATCGCTCTGCATCTCAGATGTTCACATGTTTGGTTTGCTCCTGGTCCTCCCTCCATCTTGTTCCCATTTCCACTCTGGGAGGGTGAAGGGGGATTAAGATATTGTCTCCCGCTGAGAATTCTGCAGGCAGACAGACCACCCTGGCTGAACATTAGATGGGAACTGGCAGGATGATGGTGGCTCGTGTCCTCCCCATGGTGTGTCCCTAGGAGGTGGCAGGGTGGGCTCCTGACTGCCCTCACTCCCCGTGCCTGCAAGGCTGGATTAACCCGACTGTCTTCCTCTGCAGTTCCTGAGCTACCTGGGTGCCTGTGACCGGCTGCTGAAACAGGGCTACGATGAAGGGCAGGTGGAGGAGGCCATGGAAATGTTCCAGTACTCGGAGAAAAAGGTCAGAGTGGGCAGCACAGCCCGGCCCTTTGTTCTGTGGGGAGGTAGAACTGCTGGAATCTGGGCTGGCAGTGTTTGCTGGGATGCCGACATCCGTAGGATTGCCATGCCACCACTCCTTAGGGCAGTGGCAGTGGGAGGGTGCCCAGGTCTCCGTGTCAGGGAAGGGTTTATTTATTGAGGACACAGCTCCGGGTGATGTGGTGCTGGGGCCCAGCCTGAGCAAGGTGGGGAGCAGGACAAATGAACTCCAGCTGTGCTCACTGCCATTCCCTGCTCTCTTTATAATGCAGACAAACACTGCATGGAATTGATATAAACTTTATAAGGAATAAGTGAAGCTAGAGGCTGACTTTATTAGATACTTCTTATTTAAGAAGTTGAAATGCTGCCAGGGATATGTGTGCCCTCTATCTGCCTTCACAGTGTCAATCAGGCCAGGTCATCTGGCTGCAGCCTTGTCCCACAGCACTGCTTCTGCTGCAACCCCACGATACATCCATCCATGATAACATCATTCCTCTCTCTTCCTTCTCCCTCCAGGCAGCTGAATTCTTGCGTCTGTTGGCTCAGTTTAACGACATGGGTTTCCAGCAAAATGAAATCAAAGAAGTTCTTTTGCTTTGTGGGAATCAGAGGGAGAGGGCACTGGAAGAGCTCGTGATGAAAACCCACTGAGCAGCATCCTGGACCAGCCACAGCTTCCCCTCTCCAGAGCACACCAGAAAGACTCAGGTGGTTCTGCAGCTCCATCCCCACCCCTGGAAGCTCCAGACACTGACCTTCACAGCTCTGCCTTGGTGTCTCATTTTATGGACATCCATCATAAAAGTGTTTGTCATTCAGGCACCGACTTCATAGCAGGAATGTTTATCTCCTCACCCACACATCCCCACCCTTGATCATCTCAGCGATGAAATAAGATCCAAACTGCCTTTGGCTTAGATTTTTGCAAAACCCAAACCAAACCAGAGTGTTCTCTCTCCACCTGGGGTGATGGGTGTTGTGTTTTCAACTACAATCAAATGGGGATTCTTAAGAGATTATATAAATCAACAGAAGAAATTGTTTTCCTAAAAACTGAAGGCTCCTGCAGGAACATGTGTTGGTCCTGGCTTGGGAAGAGTCTCAGCTGACTTAGTCATGGTTGAATATTGTAATTGAAATCCACTTTGATCACATTAGCTTCTCCTTTTAAACCAGAAATGTGAGAAAAATACAAAATTCCATGTGAGTAAGGAAAGAAAACAGGCTGCCCTTGCTCTGAAAAACATAAGGTTTATCCAGTGCAATGAAGAATGGTGGAGGTAAATGTTTGTCCTCAGGCAACTTCATGAAATCAGAGCAGAGAGACTGGGAACTGCTCCCTGCCCTCACGCTCTGCCCAAATCAGGAAAATTCAGGGTATGCTTCCCTAAACTGTGAAGACAGTGGCTCCAAGTGAAGTTAAGCATGAATGTCAACATCAGGAACATCTGGATGCCTGAGGGAATTTCTGTATGTAACTACAGGACAGAGAATGGGAGATTGGGATCTCTGTACAGGATGTGTGTCTTGGCTTGGCAGTGGAACAGTGGACAATGTTTTCACATAAAGTATGTTATTTTCCTGTGAATTAGAGACAGATGTAATTTCTTTGAGTAAAGATGCTTGGGGGGGTTCTTCTGCAACATGTTTGTGTCTTTTCCTGTCAGGATGCCAACTGGCACAACCCAGCAGAGAAGATCCTTAGTTAGTTACATTAGTACCATTTTTGCATTGTATCCTTCCAAACAATCTCCCAGCCCAACACACTGCCATCAAGGTAAAATACCACGTCCCTTCTCCCTGGATGTCCAGGTGGGTGCCACACACCAGGAGAAAGGTACAGCTCTCCATGGCCACTTTCATTCTTGCCTGGATGCAACAAGGAAACATGCCATCCATGTTTTGAGGGAATTGACCCATCCATCCCCAAGGATGCTTTATTCCTGCTCTTCTTTAATGGCATTGAAACGGAAAATGTGGCACCTTGTATGTCCAAGGGAGATATTCCTGGGGAGCTCACAGGCTCTTCTTGGAACTCCCAGTCCTGTTTTTCCTCCTGCTTTCCCTTGGTTATACAAGCTTTTATTTTTGATGCAGGCCTTATAAGGCAAGTCCATTCTACAGACAGCTTTTCCTTACGTTCCCCCTTGCCAAGATGATGTCACCTTAAAAAAGAGACTTGCAAAAGGTTGAACTGTGATTAGGCAGATCACGTCGCCTCGAACTGTGATCTTTGGCGGAGCAAACACTGTGAGGATGGAAAGGGGAAGATAAGGGTGCTCTGCTGGTGCCAGTGGTGCTAAATACTGGTGGAGCAAAGCACTTTGGCAGCATTGTGCCCACTCACTGTGCAAAGGCTGAGCAGCCTCTCACTCTCCTTAGAGGTTTGCCTAATCCTGGCTCATCGTTTTTCACAGAGGTAAGAGCTGTATCTTTTTTCCTCCCTTTTCACCTAAAATGATCTTGTGTTACTTTCTGTATCACAGTCTGGATTGATGGATGCAACAAATGGCTCTTGGGAGCATCCATGCCATACTCAACCAGCTGCAAAGACTTGCGCTTTTCACTCAAGTGCTACACTTAAAATCTTAAAACCTTTTGCATTCTGTTGACAAATATCTTTGTAAACCCCTGAACTGTCAAAAAACAGCATGTGGAGATGGGGAGGAGGTTGTATCACTTGGTGTTGGAGCTGGAGGGAGGGGGAGAGTCTGCCAAGTTCTGCAGTCCAGCGTTGGTCACAGGAGCCCAACATAAATATTTTAGTAACGGAATTATTTTAACTTTATTTTAATGGAGGTTTAAGCTGTTTGTTCAACTTAAAATTGTTTTAAAGCAATGTGTTTCCATGTGCTGCTCTCAGTTAGGAGAAGACAATGTGAAATGTTAAGTGGCTTTTTCTGGGAAGGGAAGGAGGATTTGACTCGATGGGTTCCTGTAACGTTCCACTTGGGGACAGCACCGCGGCTCAGCTCACACTGCCCACGGTGCAGAGCTGGCACGGGTCCATCAGTGTCCCCTGCCTCTCCCGTGCCACCGCCAGACCTGCACCCTCAGGGGTGACAGCGGGGTGGTGGCCTGGCCCAGGGGCAGAGAGCAAACAGGGACAAAGCACATCCAGTGGTTTTCCATCTGGCCGTGGGTGCAAGCTGGGGTTTTCTGGTTTGTTTTGGTTTGTGGTTGCGTTGAGTGGGTTTATTCTCGAATGCGGGAACTGTTTTGAAAATGCTGAGAACTTGGCGAGGGTCAGCAGTGCAGGCATTTGAGGCATCCCAGCTGGTATTCCCTTCCGCTCCATCCCATCCAGGACAGCACAGGCAGCCCAAAGCCTGCCCGATGGATGGGGAACCAGCTGAGCCGGGGTCTGGGTTTGCTGCTGCCCTCATCTTCACAGCACTGTGGTTGCAGAGGGAAGCTCTGTGCTCTCCAGCCGTCCCTAGAGCTGGTGTTGAGGGTCAGCAACCCTCAACACGGGGCGGTGAGATCTCGTGGGAACAGCTGCTCTGGCTGTGGAGCTCTGCAAGCCTGGTATCACCATGCAATGGTGCTGCTCCCTCCCCTCCTTCTCTCTGTATTTCCAAGCTTTGCCATGTCCTCAAAAGACCCTGACGTGGCCCAAGTGAGTCTCTGATGAGAGCCAGCACTTGCCACCCCGTTGGGTCTGTGCTGGGGCTTGGGGCGGTAATGAATGTGACCCTTGGCACATTAATCACCTGATGGCCAGGAGCTGCTTTCCTTCACCCCCCCATCTCCCATCCTCCGCCCAGGACCCCACAGCAGCCACAGAGAATTCCCAGGGGAGCGTGGGGCTCCGTGGGAACTGCACTCCCACGTATGGCTCTGAAACAGAGCCGCAGCTGAAAAAGCATTCAGGGGCAGGAGCGAGTCCTGACATGGATCCCTGTTAGGAGGTATTTTCCTTCAGAAGCAGGGGGAAAAAAAACCCCAAACCCAAGAGTAATAAAAAACCACAGTAATAAGATTTTCTACAGCTTTCCTTTTAATTCCGGGATATAATGAATGATTTCCCATCAACACAGAAAGGAAGTGGAGTGCTGCGCACCCTCAGAGTGCAGTCAGAATAAATAAATCCCATGTCTGCACCTCTCTGGTATCTGTCCTCTGCAGAAGCCACGATGTCCTGCACATGGCTGACTTGTGAGCCCACGGCTGACAGGATTTTTTGCCCGTGCAGGGCAGGAAGAGGCAGACAGCAGCTGCCCTCTGGCAGGGTCTAGTGTCACCCCCAAGGTCCAACATGGTGCATCCCTCATCCCGTGAGCACAGCTCCATGGAGAGGGCGAGGAGCCCAGGGCAGCAGCGAGTGCAGAGCTGAGGCCACATGCAAGGAGAGCACCCTGACATGGGATGGGGGACCAGCTACGTCGCAATGTCGTGGTCACGTCTGGGCAGCCGCAGCAGGAAGGTCTGCAGGGAGCCGCTGCGCGGGAAACCTGCCCGCTCCTTCTTCTGCTTCCAGGTCTCCTCTTCCACCGAGTAGAGGAGTGTCAGCATCTTGTTGACGGTGTAGATGGTGTCACCCCTGACGACAGCGGTGAAGAGGGCTCCCTTGCTGTTCAGGAACTGCCCGGGCAGGGCGCTCCACTGCCGCGACGTCAGGTTGAAGCAGTCGATGACACAACGCAAGAAGTCGTCGTAGGGGCCGTTGCGCATGACGTAGAGGTTGTCACGGTGGGCCACCATGCAGTGCCCGTAGCTCTGGTGCCGCTTGAGCTCGGTGACAGGAAGCCACTCGTCCCGCTGGGTCTCGTACTCGTAGATGACGGTGGTGTCCAGTGGCTGCCACAAGCAAACAAAGATCTGCCCCAAGGCTTGGGCACAGGGCGCTGCCGTGCTCGGCTGTGGCAGGTCGGAGACAAACGCCCAGGTGCTGGAGGCCAGGTCGTACCTCTCCACGGACTTGAGTGAGATCTTCTCGTACTCGCCGCCGATGGCGTAGAGGTAGCCCTCATGGCCCACCAGCCTGACGTCGTAGCGCAGCTGGTGAGGGCTGGGGAACTCGCTCCAAGTGTTGGCATCAGCATCATAGCAGAAGCTGCTCTCCACCACCTGCTTGTTGGCCCCGTAGACACCACCCACGATGTAGATCTTATTATCCATGGTTGCCATGCCGGCTAGGAATGTGCTGGCACTCAGCGGAAGGCAGGAGAGGGTCCTCCATGTGTTGGTCTCCTCGTCCAGGTAGCAGATGGTCCTGGAGAGGTCCTCCAAGAACTCGAAAGTGGGTGTGTGGGCTCCCACTGCCACAAAGGTGCTGGGTAGAAGGGCTTCCACGTAGGCCAGCAGGTCATCAGAGAGGCAGTCCAGGTACTCCTCCAGCTCGGCGTAGCTGTCCCTGATGTAGAGCGCGGCGCAGTGGAAGAGATCCAGGAGGCCGAATATGGCAGCAGCCTGGTACAGCAGGATGCAGTTGTCAGAGTTGATGGAGTGGATCAAGTACTTGGCCAAGGGCTTCACCTGCAGGAAGGCAGCACATTCCACTGCCTGGAAGGTCTCCTCGCTGCCAAGGATTGGCCTCTCGCCCGCCAGCACCTGCAGCATGGCGAGGAACCCGGCCGCGCTCAGCTCCCCCAGCCCGATCTCCTCCTGCGTGCTCTCCCTCATGCCCGAGCGGAAGAGGGCACGGAAGTACTCACTGCTCTCCACCAGCAAGGTCTTCTCCACCCAGAATGACTGCTCCTCCACCCGGATACGCACCCGCTCTGGGGACCCTGCCTGGGAACCTTCCTCCTCTGGGGTCATCCTCGCCCAGGAGCTCAGCAGCTCTCAGGGGTGGGGGAGCACCCGATGCCCCTCCGTGCCCCGGCACAGCCCTCTCCAGCCTTCTCCACCCTTTGATGCCTTTGCTGCCCTGCCCGGTGGCCTTGTAATATAAATACCTTGGGCTAAAGATAGACGAGCTCGTGACCGGGGCCCTTCAAAGGCATCCGCCGAGCTCAGCTGCCCACCCAAACTCAGGCAGGGCTCCAGTGTCACCAGCCAGTGCCAGGCACAGAAGAGGTGCTTGGATCATCCCAAGGAGTATGCCTGCCCACTCTGGGGAAAACAGGTTTTGCTCTTCCCACTCTCAGGCATCCTCCTTGTGACGCACCAAAGGAGCAGTCCCCATCCTGGGAAGTGCAATACACTTGCGTGGCTGGGAAGAGCATATTGCCACAGTATTTTTTTTCCCTTAAAAAGTGGAGTTTACAGCCACAGGGAGGTAAATGACATCAGCAAATCTCATTGCCATCCAGTCCGGCCGTGGGAAAGTGGCTTGGCTGTTCCTCGAATGTGGTCACAGCGAGGGAGAGACCTTCCTTTGTGGCTCTCTCCAGGGCAGAGTTACCTGTAACATCCATCCTGGGTGCAAGTAGCCATAAGCCAGCCTGTGGCAAGTAGCCATAAGCTTCACCTAGGGATCTCATGGTGTGGAAAATGAAATGCAGCAACCCCTTCTCACCAAAAAATTCCCCTCTGGTCTCAGGGCTTGCCCAGCTCCCCATAATACCCAGCTGTGGGAAGAGATAAACCCCTGGGACTGATGCAGATGTTGGCAGTCAAGAAAAGTGTTATTTGTGGCACATCACTCATTTGTGTGCTATTCACAGCTTTTTCTGGCTAGAAATCCCCCTTCACCTCTGCCATGGGGTGCCAAGGAGTGCTGACTACAGGGCTTACCTGGGGGCTGCTTCCTGAATCTTCCCGTCATACCTGCGATTGGTTTGCAGCTGGTGTTTTGTTTTGATGAATAATTTAACCTGAGCAGCCCACCCCGTCGAAGGTCTATTTTTTGCTCCCTCCTTAGCCCCTGGTCCCAGCAGCTGGGAACTCTCAAGGTGGTGCATGACGGCAGAGGCATTGCCTCAGGGTCATGGCCCCAGCAGGTTCCCCCAAAAGTCTGGGTTTAGGGGAGAACTGGAGAGTTTCACACTTGCACCACTGTCATTGGTCCTCACAGATACCCAGCTTAAAATACCATTATTCCAATAGCTTTTAAGCATCCTTGACCCCTCCAAAGGGGGTCTGGGGTCCCCAAAGGGGCTCCGCTTCCCACGGGGGAGTTATCCCTGTGATCCCCAACCTCCCCATCCCTGGAGTTTGCAGGGACTTCCACACTCCCAGACTATTTTGGGAGGGTTTAAAAATATCCTGCCTGCATTAACGGGCAATATTCCCAACGGCGCAGCAGCCCCGCATGGCCACGGCGCAGCCTTCGGCCCCAGCCTCCGCTATGGCTCCCCCCCGAAATCCCTCGGGGCCGGCCCAGGGGCCGTATCCTGTGGTCCCGGGCATTGAGCCCTATCCCAAATGGCTGTGATCGCCATGACAACGCTGACTTCAGCCTCCGCCACCTACTCAGGCTCAGAGCCACTGGGTGCCGGCTGATGGATTGGTGCGGGCACTGGTGAGTACTCCCCAGGCTCCCTTTTCGCCTTGGATCGAGTCTCTTGAGTGGGAAAAGGATATTTTTCCTCCTGGAAAGCCTCTGCCGGCAGCAGAAGGCGTCAGTGCTTAACCGCATCCGAAGGAGCCAGGCAGGTGCTGGGCAGGGTGGCTGGACAGGCAGCTCCGGGTGCTGCTCCTGCCTGCCGGAGGCATGATGAGTGCACCGGCCTCAGCCAGGGCAGCGGGACCAGGGCTGGGCTCGCTGGGGACACGGCGAGGAGCTGGGGGCTCAAGAAGGTGCCGGGACACGGCGAGGTGGCCACCGGGTGGAGGCACAGCAGGTTTCGGGCCTGGGGGTCCCTGCCCGGAGCCCCGGGAGCTCGAGGGGTCGGAGTATGCCCTGCCGGGGGGACCGTCCTCGGGGTGGCCGGGGCAGCGTGTCCAGCCCCGCGCGGCGTGGCAGCTTTCCTTACAAGGAGTTTGGCTGGAGCCCGAGCGGCGGGAGCCGCGCTCGCCTCCGCCTGCCTCATTCATCAGCAGCCCCGGCCCCGCGCTCCCGGAGAACCCCGCGTCCCCTCCGGCGGTGGGTTTTAAGGTGCGAGACTTCGTTCTCTTCGCTTTCTGGGGTGTGATGGGTGGGCAGAGGGCTGAGGAGGTCACTCTCTTTCGGTGGGGTGCTGGTCGCCACTGTCAAATGAGGATGCCAGCCAGCCTGGCTCCAGGATGCGGATGGAAGAGAGGGGATCTCCCACCCTGGTGCTGCTGAGCCCCTCTTTCCCCCAGGTTGGGGCACCCACGTGCCAGACAGTGGAAAGGTCCCTATCCCGTGTGGCAGTGGGTGCCCCACGTCCCCCGCTCTCTCCCGCAGGGCCGAGGATGTCCTCGATGTTTGGCAAACCCCGAGCCAGCGGCGAGCGGCCGCCCCAGAGCCCCCTCCCCGAGTGCAATGTGGCCATCCTGGGGTGCCGAGGGGCCGGCAAGTCAGGTGAGATGGGCACCCGCAGCCACGGGCATGGTGGCCCAGCATCGGGTGGGACACGGTGCCGCGGGGGGACACCTGCCTCACCTGCCTCTTTTGTCTCCTGCAGCTCTGACCGTGAAGTTTCTAACCAAGAGGTTCATCAGTGAATACGATCCCAACTTGGGTAAGACGTGTTCTCGTCCCATGGAGCATCCTTCCCATCTCCCGTGTTTCCCATGAATATGGCGTGTAAGGGGAAAAAGAACAACCCACCCAAAATTATATGAAAAACAAGAAGTGCCGGATTTGACCCGTCTGCAAAAACAGAGGTGAAAGCAGTGCTCTCTCTGGGGGCACGTCCCATGGGGAATGTCAGCTCCTTGCATCACCCCAAAGAAACTGAAAGCTGAATTCTTGGGGCTCTTTGAGGAGCATCTCATGCCTCCTGCTTGCTCCAGGGGTCTTGGGCAGGGGAAGGGCTGAGGGAATGAGGGGGTGTGCAGAGCAGGCGACCCCGGGGCTGAGTTTTTGCAGTGAGAAGTTCTGGGCATTTTTTTTCCACTCGTTTGAGTAATTAATAACTATTTTCCTAGGCCTGACTCCAGGGCGTGGGGAAGAACCATAAATGATTTATCGGGGACATCAGGGAGATATGGACCTTGTCCAGGAATCAACTCCAGCCCCTAATAATTCAGTGACTCTTAGAAAGAAGGATAAATCCTTTCTTCCTCGGATATTTTTGGGATTGTGGTTTCATCTTCCCACGTCAAAACCTTTCTGAAAGACATCCGTTAGAAGCTGGCCCGGAGAAAGCATCTTTCTCCTGGGGGAATGGCTCAGTGGCCCTCCCTGCCTTCCTTGCTCCCTTCCAAAAGAAAAGACTGCTCCTCTCACTTGATTTATTGGGAAACAGCGCCAGGTCAAGCCTCCAGCTTGCTTTATCTCCCCAGGCCATGGCTTTTAGATAAGGGCCAAACCTTGGGTGCAGCAATGGTTGCGCCAAGCTCCTTCCCCTCCCTCCTTCTCCTGTGGGAGCCCATGCTTGCAGCACACAGGGGGAAATAAGCGCTTCTAGCCAGGCTTGCCCAGCACCGCCACCACCAGTCCCCCAAAATAACATTATCTCAGGAAGGAGCAAGGTGGGAGGCATTGGTGGAGGATGCTCCTCATCAGACCTGAAATTTCTCCATGGTGTCCCAAGCATCCCGGGGTTTGCTTGGCTTTGGAGAAGACAGGACACACCAGCCCATCCTCACAACCACCCTTCTCCTTGCAGAGGACACCTACTCCTCGGAGGAGCTGGTGGACCAGCAGCCTGTGCTGCTGAAGGTGATGGACACCGCCGACCAGGTGAGGCACTGGAGGGTGATGAGCGGCTGGACCATGGTTGAACCACGGCTGGACCACGGCTCAGCCACTCCTCTCACCCCCAGGACGGCCCCGGGAACTGCGAGCGCTACCTGTGCTGGGCCAGCGCCTTCCTCGTCGTCTACAGCATCGACGACAGGAGGAGCTTCGAGGGCTGCCAGCGCTACCTCGACGTCCTTGCCCTGCACGCGCGGGGCTGCCAGCGCCGCTGCCCCGTGCTCCTGCTGGGAAACAAGCTGGACATGGAGCAGTACAGGTATCGGGCATGCGGTAAGGCTGCCTGTTCCCGGTGGGAGAGAGTTCCCAGATCCCCCCATCCCTCCAGCTGGGATGCAAAACCCAGATCTGATTTTTTATGGGTATTTCCACCCCCATTAGTGTTTGTAACATCTTCCCACATCTCCGAAGTTTCTGCTCTCCTGCCTGAGGGTTGATGTGTTTATTTTAAGCCCACTGGTATTTTCAGCAGGATGTTTTTTGGCTGCGTGGTGAGGCAGCGTCACCATCCCTGGCAGGGCTTGAGCCAGAGGAGCCCCTCTGGACATGCCCTTCCTTTCCCTGGAGCCCTCTAGTCCCAGCCCCGCTGCCAGGACTGGATGTGCCCGATATGTTTTTCTGGCCTTTTGTGCTGCTCTGTGGTCCCACGGGTCCCTGAGTCACGCACGTTGCTGAATCCCCCATGCTCCCAGCATGGAGGTGTCCCCCTCCCCATGGCAAGCACCTGCCCCATCTCCTCCCCGCTTCCCAGTACACTGCCATCACACCCACCCTGGGACCCTGGAACACATCCCTGGCACGGGAAGCTGTGTGATTCCCCAGGGACACAAAGAGATCATTACTCTGGAATTCTGGGAAAGGCAAAACTCTTTTGGATTCATGTACCTGCTTGTCCCGGGGCAGGGATGGGAAGGTGCTACTCTGGTGCTCTTTGGGAAGAAGGATCTTTTGCCTGCACCTTTTTTGGGTGGCTGCAGTGCCGCAAGGGATCCTGCACTCGTCCCTTCTGCTCTCACCAGGCAGGTGCCGTCAGCAGAAGGGATGTCCCTCGCCAGCAGGTTCGGGTGCCTCTTCCATGAGGTGTCGGCATGCCAGGACTTTGCAGGGGTGCAGCACGTCTTCCACGAGGCCGTGCGGGAGGTGCGACGCCAGGTGGAGTGGAACCTGCCCGTCCGGCCACTCTTCATCACCGAGGAGCGGCCCTGCCCGCCGGTGGCCACGCCGGTGGCCCTGCCCACCCACCACGGCTTGGCCACCTGCACTTTCAACACCCTCTCCACTGTCAACTACAAGGAGATCCCCTCGGTGGCCCAGGCCAAGCTGGTCACCGTCAAGTCCTCACGGGCTCAGAGCAAGAGGAAGGCTCCCACGCTCACCTTGCTGAAAGGCTTCAAGATATTTTAGGACATGTCCCTGTGGGCTGCAGAGAGGGAGAAGAGAGACCCTCATCCGACCCCTGGCTTCACAAGGGTTGAGACCTTCCATCACGGACTTACGGGCACTGCAGCGGTCACTGGCAGATGCTGGCCCTGGTCTCTGTGCTGGGGCAAAGCCAGTGGTGGCAACTTGGCAAGCAGGCAGGGTGCCAAGAGTCTGACAAGGGCTGTGGCATCGCTCTGCCTGCCCCTGTCCAGCACTGCTGCAGTGTTGGCACCCTGTCCTGCCACTGGCACCAGGGCCAGCTTGGTTTTCCATGAGGGTGCAGCAACTTCTAGAGGAGCCGGAGCCATGGGCACCACTGGGAGGGCAAGGGCCGTCCCCACAACCCCTGGCCAGCATGGGAACCTGGCACACAGCTACAGGAGCCCAGGAAGGGGGAATTCATCATTAATCCGGCTTGGAGGCAGCCATCTGGTTCGTCCCACAGGTCCCCGACGGAGCAATAAGTAGGAGGAATTTTTTTTTTTTTTTTAATCCAGATTAAAAAGGTGCAGATACTGTTTCAGATGACTAAAGGCTTCAGGTGGCCTGAAACTGATTCCCACACATCAAACTAAGTCACACCAAAATTGCTGCTTTTTTAATCAACTTTTTACACTATAGAATCCCTTTCCAAAGGCTTTGCAAGGAGTTGCTTCACTGATGAGGACATGGTCTGAAAAGCCTTTGTTTAAAAGCCTGATGTATTTCCAAGAATGTCCTAAATTATTTCATGGCTTCTACATGTGCCAAGTGAAGGACATGAAGGGAATCCTGGAGCAGACCTGGCTCTACCTGTGCCCAAGCCAGGGCCAAAGGCTACGTGTTTGGTTTCAGGTGCTCTATCAGGTTAAATGTTCTGCTTCTCCCTGGAGTTGCAGTTACTTTGCAGAGTAAAATATCCATGTGTATATTTGTACATATAGCCATATATATACATAATGACCTTACTGAAAGAGATTCAATATGGAATTTCAATCAACCACTTTGGAAAGTATTTTAATAAAGAGGATTTCTGAAAAGAATAAAAGTGCCTCAGCTTCAGTGTCACTGTTTTCCTGATGGGAAGTGAGGGTGCGTTTCCTGGCTGACTGCAGGACAAGCCTCCTGACTCCCACCTCCTTCCCTGGCTCAGCTCCCACCTGTTTGCAGTACCTTAGGCAAGAGGCAAAGCTGGCACCAGAGGAAAGGCTGGAGGCAGCTGAGAGTGGTGGGGGAACACCAGCCAGGCAGGAGCTGAGCTGGGCAGGCAGAGGTTGGCTTGAGTCCAGGGCCTCTCCTGCAGGTTCAACTCTGCTGCTGTCTTGTTTCACTCTTTTCTTTCCCCAGGCTAAACTGCATTTTCAAACTTCCATCCCCATGAAATGAGACATTCTGATACTTTCCTGAAGGCCTAAATGGGGTGACTTCAGCTGCCATTATATGGACTCCTCAGACATCTCTGTGTACAGAGACGTGACAGTCCCGTCCTTCCACTGCACCACCACATCCCCTGGTCTCTGGTCCTGGGGCACTGGCTCCTGCTTTTGCGGCTTGGCCAGGCTGTATTCCTGCACAGGCATCAGGGCTTGCTTGGCATCCAGGTCAGCCTCCTGTGTGGTTTGTGCTGCTTCTCTGTTCATGAGGATCTTCCTTTTCCTGCAGGGAAGGCACAAGGACACACGGAGTGAAGCAGCAAGCCCAGCCCAGGCCTGAGTGCTCCCACCCCGGTGACGGTCACAGCCATCAATTCGCTCCGTGTCCCGGGAACACTCCAGCTGCTTATGGGCAAACGCTGCCAGGTGAGCTGTGCCAGGTAAGTGCTCTGAAGTGTTTGTGCACACACAGCTGTGAGATTCACACTTGGACAGCATCCAGCTCCCAACACCAGGAGCAGCAACCCATCCAGCCCTCACCAGAGGCAGAGCTCTAGCATTAGTTCTTCTCTCATGTGAAGACTGCAGCTCTGACCCAGAGCTAAGTTTTCGTGCTGTAGCAAACAGTGAGTTGCTCCTCAGCTGCGGGGTGGTTGTGCAGCAACAGGGGAACAGCGTGGGGATGTAGATGGGGAAAGGCTGGGAGTCCTGCTCCTGAGCCCCTGTACTTAGGGGAGAGCACCTCACATCACAGTTATCACCACTTCCCTCCCCACCACTTCCCTCCAGCAGCCCTGTTGGGCTGGACAGAGCTGGGCAGACCTTTGCTGGTGAGGGCCCAGAGAAGAGAAGTGTTCCTAGTGACACACGCAGAGCAGGGATCAGGCAAGGTTTTATAACAAAAAACAGTTCAATGTGGTTTTGACTTTGCTCTTCTCCCCATCACTCAGGGCTTGTTCTGCCCTGCCAAAACCCTTTGTCTGTCTGCCTTGGAGGGTTTCAGGGCACCACCACACACTAAAAGATTCCCAAATTTTCCTGTCTCACCTGTTTCGCACAATGTTAATGGTCAGAAGAACAAGACCCAGAATCATGGTCACGAGGGAAAGCGCAAGGACGGAGTAATTCCATGTTGAGGCTGGGAGAAAGCAGAGAGGCAGCATTAGCACAGCACAGTGTGACCCACAGAGCCCGGGCAGGAGTTTCCTGAGGACACCCAGGATGCTCTGTCCTTGATTTTTGTGGCTTTGAAGATGATCCTCATGGCACTGACCTGCTCATATCAACCTGCTCCCTCCACCCTGCCAAAATCACAAGAGACCTTTGTTCTCTTGGCAGGCTCTGCCTGGAAAGAGACTGAACCCCACTCTGGGAAGAGACACTCTCTCGGCAAAGCCTCCTGCCTGTTTTCACCCATGACCTGCTTCTTCTGGAGGTGAGACTGAGGGTTTGTGGCGGGGGGGTTAAATCACCTCCTTGGGTGATTCTCTCAGGCATCTCTGCTAGGCGGGAGAGTTAACAGCCAAGGACTGTGTCTCAACCCAGGAACACCAGTGGGACTTACGGTCTTCTCTGCGGAAGAACCAGAGCAGCTCCTCCAGCTGCTGCAGTTCCAAGCCCAGTGGAAGGGTAGCGTTGTCTGCTGTGTGCTTGTGCACGTGTGTGGTGGCCAGGGTGGCTGGCAGGTACTTGTGCTCTGCCTCAGCTGTGGAGGAAAAAGCAGAAAGATGCAACGGTCACTTGCTGGAGTCCTTCAGACTGGAAATGACCTTCCCCTTTGCTCCCAAGTTTGCCCAGCACGTCTCTCCAAGCAGGCAGAACACAGCCCTGAGTGCGCAGCCTGATCTCATGCACTGAGAAGTGGAGAGTGTTTTTGGCTGCAGACCCCATTATGCCGGGGCACCAGGGCTGCAAGGACCCCAGGATGCTGACAGGGCCTTTCCACATTCCCCAGCCCTCGCCATGTAGAGGCAGCTCTGCATGCCATGATTCACCAAAGTCGCCTTGCCAAGACCAGTCCTGGAAATCTGACTCTGGATTGCAGTCCTCCAGCAATAAAATCCTATTTATCAGGCTGGCTTGTAAACACAGCTTGACTCTAGCATTTTTTATCAGAAAAGCTTCAGTGTCTGCAAAGAAACCAACATATGAGTGTGGCCAAACCTAAGCACAGGACATATAAACAGAGTGCAGATGGGAATGACACCCAGCTCTGGAACTGGGGTGCAACTTTTCCCATGGCTGAGCTAGGCTGCTGCTGGTGTATACTGAGGACAATGGTCCCATAGAGAGGAAGAAACCATACTTCCAAGAAAGTTAAGGTCTTCACATGTGTGACCTACTTCACCCACACCATTACCCTTTAAGTCAAGACTCTACCTTGCAGCAGGAAAAATGGAATTATCCAGAAGAACTTCATATTTGTACATGCAGCTAGGATGGATCACGACTTCCCCAGTGTTTCTTCAGTGTGCAGATGCCTGGGAAAAAGAGAGAAACTAAGGAGTTAAGAGATAACCTGATTCTTCACTCTGCTTCAGCTCTATTCAGAGCAGGGATCTGTTGTGCCCCAGCAGCTGTGGCATCTGTTTCCTCCTGTAAACATGAGTCTGAGCTGGCAAGCCAGCGTGCAGAAATTCCTGGAGCCACCAGGGTGACAGCAGAATGGATGTGGCACAGGACCTGCTGTCTGGGGTTGGACCCCTTGCCGAGGTGAACCTGTACAGATGTGAGCTCAGCTGCTGCGAGCCAGCCACTCCCCAACTAACTAAGCTTCCCTCCTTGTTCCCCTCAAGCCTCCTTGCTCCCCATAATCCTTAGAGAATACATACTTTGCATGTGACTACCTGCTGCCAACCCATGGATGGCAGAATAAGGGTGTGGAGATGAAGAAATGGAAGGCTGAGCTCCAATAGGAGGCAAGGCCAACTTGCCACTGAGGCTACCGTGTCTCAGGGACGGCTACCTCAGGGAAACATAAAGCTCCTCCTTGACCTTTAGTCCCTCATTTGTCAGTGGCATCAATCCAACTTTTATGGCTGCTTGTCCAAATTAGTTCTTCAGCCTCCTTTGAAGGGACCTGCCCTGAGCAGAGATTGCTGTCTGTCCACTGTGAGTTGGTGAGAAGTTGAGGTGGCTCTTCCCAGCCCACTGCTTGCTGGCCTCACTGGAGCAGTCACCCACTGGCAGGTCACCAACACCGCAACACACACAAGTCCCTCAGACATTCTGGCCCCACAGGCCATTAATTATTATATGAAGAGTTTTATGACAGTCTGATACTCTCAACTTTTACCTGCCTTCGTTGTGTGGCCTGGTGCTGTCTGAAACTGTTCCCTGGATTTTGCTCACAAGCATGTTCCACTGTGCCAGGCGTGTCAACAACGCTGTTGCTGACTCCTCAGGGAAGCATTTGTCCCGTCGGTTACAGACCTAATGATTGCTACTATTTTCCCCCTGTTCTCAATGTCTTCACAATTCAAAGTTCACATTTTATAGCCAACCAGGCGTGCAGGCTTGCTCCCTGCTGCCAGAAAACCACCTGCTAGCAATTCTTTGAGGAGGGGACTCTCAAATACATGGTCCACTTCGTGTTTCAGAAAATATGGGTAAAGCTGCTCCCCGCAGTTAGGTGTGCCAATTACCTACCCGTCCGGGTAACCTTTACCTTATTCACATGGATCACCCCTCACAAAGGAGGAAATAAAGACTTGGTGCCAATGAAAATAAGTTGCAAGTCAGCTACACCCTAATAAGAAGTGGCACTTGAATGTGTTAAATCTTGCTGTGCAAGGCTTCTGACTAATCATTTGCTTGAACAGGAATATTTGACAAGCACGTTGCTGATTTTCCCCTAAGGTGTTTCATAACTTGTGGGCCACCTCCTGGTGTCTGTGCACAGCAGGGATGCTGGAAAGCTGCTGGAAGTACTTCACTACTTCATAAAGTAGTGACCAACTGCCAAATCTCTCCAGACGTGGGAGGCCAGAACTTCCCAGGCACAACACAGCAGCAGAACGGGCATTTATCGTGTGTTACCAGGATATTTAGGTAAAAGACTTTAAGGGAAACTCCTGTTATTTCACAGATCTTTTCCATCTAAATCCCACTAATGAAACCAGTTTCATCTATCAAAGCTACAAAACAAAGTGTTCTCAGGCAGTGTATCTACTCCAGTGGATAGTCGGAGCAGGATCCCGAATTCTGTCTAAACCACCAGTTTCCCCAGTAAGGAAACAGAGAGACCTACAATTGGGCTGGACATGCTCTGAGGAGTTTGGATCTTCCAGCCTGAAAGAGATTTTAAAGCCATCTCCTCCTGCCTCCCCCAGACAGATGCTCTGCCCTGTGCCTACATCCCAGTGTGGGTGAGCACTGCTCCACGAGACCAGCTGGGAGAGTGTGGGGAATGTTCTTCTCCATCACTCCCCTGCCAGCACATCTCAGCAGTGACTCTGGCTGCTGATGGACAGGGATGAGCCCTTAGATCCAGGCCTCTGCAACTCCAAGTGTGCGTTTTAGTCTGCTATTCCTCTGAAGACACCCAGGACCACTCTGACGTTGCTTCCCAGCTTGGGTGCAACACGGGAAGCTCAAATGAGAGACAATTTATGCATTTTATGCTCATATGGAAGGAGACGGAAAGAACAAAGAGGCCAGTACCTCTCAAAAAACATTTTACCTGTGTTATTTTGAGTTTATATTGACACCTGAACATTTTTGTAATCTTTTCCTTTTTGCAAATGGAATTTTTCCCGTCAAAAACTGCAAAATCTGTATGCTGTGTGTATTTCAGGAACAAACAGCCACTCACCAGTGCTGTTCCAAATATTCCTATGGATCTGTGGACCTTGGTAGCATTCAATGAAATGTCAAGGAATTACAGAAAAATGGCAAGTGACTGCTTTTTGCTCTGTGCATTGATCACAGCACTTAAATGGTAAAACCCTTTCTCATAATGAAAGCCCTTGGAGATCTGAGGCCCATCACATGCAGAAGGGAGAGCTGAGGGATTGGTGCTCTAAAGGTTGGCATAATCCAACGAGGGGGCTGTGCCATGTGAGAACATGCACGTCCCCAGCTGCACGTGGACTCTCCAGCCAGGGCACAGCACGTGGTGTTGTGAAACCACCCTGTGCTTTCGATGGTGGTTTCTGTCAGGTCTGATATTCACAGTTGCTCGCCAAGACACATGGTGCCCTCAGTCTGCAAATGAGAAGTCTTTAGGTATGTACTATATTGATATAAGCAAAGATGGGAAAAAATCTTTTGGAAAGACCATCAAGTACAGCTTCGGTTGATAATGTCCCTCTGGACTCCGTACTCAGTACTCGCATTTAGAACATCCCAGTCTTTCTGAAGTAGTTTCCTCTTGTCACCCAGACTCTCTCTCTGGTGGTTATCTTATCTTAACTGATGGCATTAAAATGGGTCCGTTATTCCAAATACAGTATAAAACTGGGATGTTCTGTCTTTGGGATTCATAGAGGATACACAGTGTCCTACCACAGAGAAGCAAATGGATGGGTGGGTTAATAAAGGTAGATTGAGGACTGAGTTCCATTAAGGAACACAAGAAAAACGCTTAATATTAAAAATATTAAAGCAAGAAGGCAGTCTGTGCTAATTTTTAACCTTTGTACAGTAAAATGCTAAAGGGCAAATCTGAGTTATGTTATACATTTTCCTTTGACTGCTTTTATATGCGGGAGTTATCCCAGCCTGATTGGTACTTGCCATTTAGACAGTCTCTCCTTAAAAAGTCTGCCTTCACTTCAAATTTCCAAGGATTCAAGCTTTCTAACCAGAATAAATAAATAAGCCTTTCTTTACAGATAGCTATAAATTAACCCAGCAGTTCATGCAGCAGCAACGCCCGTTAATCTCCACAAACTCACCAGAAACATGCAGTTCCCAGCAGGGAGGAAGCTACATTTCTTCTTTAAGCCCTGTCACCCGAAGACATCTCCTCCAAGCACCCGTCAGTGGTAATGTCACCGTGGTAATACCAGGTCCCCTGTCCTCCTGCTCTGGGCTACGAGCTGTGATTCATTCTGCTCCTGAGTCATGTGTGAAGGCCAGTTCAGCAGGTGAGGTACACTCCGGCCCCTGAAAAAACACACCTCTTTAGTGGGACCATTTACAGCACAAGGTGAATGACCTTTTCCCAAAGAATGAACTGTAGGAACTTCCAGTTTATTTGCTCAAGTTATTGGCATAATCAGTATTAAAAGAGCATGCTGAGTAGAATGACACCCAGTAATAAGTTACCCTGCAGTTAAAATAAATGATAATGTTCACTCCGCCTGGTTCAGTTCTCATTGCATACAGGAAGCATGTCCTGATAAAGCAGATTGTATCTTTTTTTTTTTTCCTTTCAATGAATGGCCATTCTAAGGCTCTCAGAGTATCTTCCCAGAGCAACCAACTTTGCAGGCAAAGCCTGAAGTACCCATCAGAGATTTTGCCATCCTGATTTCAAAGGTACTGGCAATGCCTGGCTAAGTCAATAGTCTGCTAAAAGGCTCTGCAAGCTGATGTGCTGCTTTTTGTTCTTTCTCTCTGAACTACCTGATTCATGGATGGAGCTGCACATTGCAAAGCAAGTGAGATGGCTCTCAGTGATGGGCTTGGGGCACACAGTTGGTAAGTTCCAACTTAACTGGTGATGGTGGTTGCAGTATCCTTATGTTTGTCCTGTTCTTGGTGTTTTTCAGCTTGAAATAAAGTGTTGAAGGCCACGTTGGATGGGGCTTGCAGCAACCTGGTCTAGTGGTAGGTGTCCCTGCCCATGGCAAGGGTGCCGGAATGAGATGATCTTTAAGGTCCATTCCAACCCAGGCCATTCTATGATCCTATGATCTTTGGCACTGAAGCTTTGTTCCGGTGTGATTAATCCTTTGAAACCCATCTCACATCCAATCAGAGTTTCCCCGGGCAGCCCCTGTGGAATCTCACCCAGCAGACATGAGTGCTCCCCAAACAGGGATGCTTCACTGCTCAGCCTCAGCCTGGCAGTGATCTGATGGGAGCTCAGAAATGCCTCCCTCAGGAAACAACAGCTGCTCCCTGCTGCAGAGGCAGGTTCAGCTGGGACATCCCACCACATGGTAAATCGTGCTGTCTTTCCCCCTCAGTTCCAGCTGGATCATTTTTAAAGTGCCATCACAGTAGGGAACACTTTTCTAGTGTCCCTGTGACCTTTGTGTTGCCAGGAAAAGGGTACAGGGACAGGACAGTAAATGGTCTCACAATCAAATCCTCTGGCTTTGGGAAAGGTGCAAAGACGACATCTGGCCCCTGCAAACAATCTCTGAGTAGAGGGATAGAGACACTGGCCATGGTGACTGTAACATAAGGATGGTGACTGCAAAACCCCAAAGCTCCTTTTCATTCCCATTTTCTACATGGCTTGATTTATATATCTATCTAGAGTCAGGATGCAGGTAGGTGGCTGAGATACCGTAGGACTCCACATGATGTGCATGGAAATAAAAACAGTTTCCCACTCTTGTGCCCCGTAACTCTCTCCTTTTCCAGAGAACCACAAACGTGCTCAGGAGCGCTCCTCTTGAGTGTGTTTGATTTTGTGTCTCCCCTGACAACACTGGCACTGGTTAATGGGAGATACCTTTTTACTTCTTGGAGACACTTTCAGTGTCTTCGGCCAGAAAGCAAAGTGGAGATAAGATCTGATTTGTGTTCTGTTTCTTACTTGGATTTGTCTTCACTACTCTTGGGAAGAAGTTGTCTGACCTTGGCGTTTTAATTTTGCTTATCTTTTTTGATCCCTTCAGTGTCTTTGACCTGAAGTGCCTGGTTACAGAATAACTAAACGTTCAGGGTTGGGGTTTTTTTCTCCTCTCCATGTACAAAAGCAGAGTTCAATGCAGCAGGAAAGCCAGATTTTTTTTTTTTGGCGAAACAATCAGATAGTTGCTTTCATTCTGAAAAAATTTATATCAAAATAAATCTTCAGTTAAAATTCACGAACACTGTGTCAAAGGCATAAGAATGAATAACAGCTATAATGTGTTTGAACTGTGCTGTCATATCAGAGCCAAGGATGAATTACGTGGGAGCAAGTGTACTGGAGGGAATTTGAGTCCACTTCATAAGCTCACTGCAAATGAAACATTAATTATTTCATGTGTAAGTCTGGCAAAAGCTCAGCATGGAGTTACAGTATTTCCAGGAGCCTTAACTACAGCCAGAAGTAACAATCCATCTCCAGGGCTTAAGTCCTGGAGGAGCAGCAGGTGAAATTCCACACATGGTGTCAATGACATGTTCAGTGCCTGGATCTGCTACCTGGAAATTAACACCGAGCAGCAGCTGGAATCTGGGTTCAAATTCTCAACTTTTGGGCAATCCAGATACACATGTACATCCCTGGCCTTTCTGAAGTGCTGGTGATAAATCCAGGGCTTCACCCAAGACCTCAGAGAACTGGTATTTGCTGTCACCACACAGGACATTTCCTTCCAGCCTTCCTTTCAGAAATTGCATTCACTGCCTCTGGAAACCATGAGTATTTTTCAGCATCTGAAATATTATGAGGTCAAATTTTTCAGCATCTGAGATAAGGGCTGAAATTACACACTGTGCTGAACACTGTTTCTCTCATTTGGGGCCTGACACCCATAAGGGCCTGTAATCACTTGGTTATTGTGCAACAACAAATTGTTCCCTGTTTATGACAAGTCAGCTTGTTCGCATTCTCTTCTTTCCAATCCACTTTCCAACCACACTGGGAGCCTTAATCTCTTCTGAAGCAGAATCCATTCCTTCATCCTTACTAGCATTTTGTTTATATTTTAATTTATTTTTACTATATCCTTTCATTTATGCACTGAGATGAGGTGACTGGAATTGAAGTGTCCTGCATGTGACCTAACCAAGGATTTTCATGGGATTCCCCAAGTAATAGAAAATGGTAAGGTTTTTTGAGCATTTGATTTTTACATACTGATTAGGATATTACCTCAGTATTTTGTAGCATATTATCCTTTTCTCAGGATGCAGGAATGTAAGCACCCCAGTTAGGATGGCCTGACTCTTTTTTTTTTGCACCTGCAATTTTTCATTATTTTCCCTTTATTACCACCACTGGAGACAGTAGCATCTTCAATGTCTGAGAGAAGAAAACCCTGACGATGGGCAAATAGACATGAAAAAGGTAATGAATACACACAGCACTGCTTAGCACGGCACAAAATTTCACTTTCCTTATTGATCCTTCCCTCACACATCCAACGTAAAATTCTGCCATCCATTTTCCAAGTAATTTACATGTTTTCACTGGCATATAGGACATTTCCAGATTCTCACACTCCATGCTGCAGAAATTCCTAGTGCTAAAGACTGTAGGATAGATTGTGATTTAGATGCGCAAGGAATTTGTTTATGTAATTTACATTAAAAGCCACACAAATAAACCATCTTCCCATGGGGAGAAAGAATGTTCTTAGCACAATGATAAAATATTTTCATACTTATGTTATGGGAGGAGATAGTTCTTTAAGTGGTGATTCTGACCCCATAGTTTACAAGAAAGCATTCTTTGGGTTACTGTCACTGTTAAAACAAAGCTGTCCATGGAGGCAGAAACTGAAATCTGTTTATCCAGTGCTGTCACAGCCAGATCAGTGGCTGTGGGGTCAACACCCCTTTCTGTCCCTGATGTTTTTGTGCGTTATCTTCGCACTGAGGCAGTACAGACAACTCATGGTCGGGGTTAAGGGACCACGGCCATGGGTGACACCACTTGAGAGCACTGACACTGTGGGGCTGGAGCCATGAGGGCAGCACAGACCCTGAGAGCTGCCCAGATGGCTTCCACCACCCCACACCAACCACAGAATCACAGAACTATTAGGGTTGGAAGGGACCTCTGAAGATCACCCAGTACAACCCCCTGCCAAAGCAGAGTCACGTGGAGCAGGTGACACAGGAACGTGTCCAGGTGGGTTTGGAATGTCTCCAGAGAGGGAGACTCCACTCCCTCCCTGGGCAGCTGTCCCAGTGCTCTGCCACCCTCAAGGTAAAGAAGTTCTTCCTCATGTTGAGATGGAACTTCTTGTGTTTTAATTTATGGCCATTGCTCTTGGTCCTGTTGCTGAGCACCACCAAAAAGAGCCTAGCACCATTCCTCTTGGCACCCTTGAAGATATTTCAAGCATTAATGAGATCCCCTCTCAGTCTTCTTCTGGCTAACCATGCCCAGCCCAGGGATATTGTGGATGCCCCAACCCTGGCAGTAGTCAAAGCCAGGTCAGTTAAGGTCGTGAGCACCTGGATCTCGTGGGAGGTGTCCCTGCACATGGCAGGGGGATTTGGGACTAGATGATCTTTGAAGTCCATTCTAACCCTTAACATTCTATGATTCTACAATTCAACCATATGAAGTTTATCAAGGGCAAGTGCCAGATCCTGCTGCTGGGATATGGCAACCTTGGCTGTGTGTATAGACTAGGGAATGAGAGGCTGGAGAGCAGCTGAGGAAAGGGACCTGGGGATCCTGGTCCTTGGCAGGTTGAGTATGAATCAGCAGTGCCCTGGCAGCTAGGAGGGACATCTGTGTCCTGGTGGGCATCAGGTACTGCATCACCAGCCGGTAAAGGGAGGTGATTATCCCGCTCTCCGCTGGGCCAGCCCCAACTCGAGTCATGGGCACTAAAATATAAAAAAGACATTAAGCTATTAGAGAGCGTCCAAAGGTGGCCACGAGGATGGGGAAGGGTGTGGAAGGGAAGCAGTATGAGGAGGGGCTGACGGCACTTGCTTTGTTCGCCTCCAGTTCTATGACTTTACGATCATGGCGGTGCCGCCTCAGCCCTGAGACGCGGCCCCGGCGCGGGGCGGGTCCCGCCGCGTCATCGCCGCGCGCGGCGGGAGCCCCGCGATGCGGGCCCGGGTGCTGCGCGCCTGCCTCGGGAGCGTGAGGGCGGCGGGGCCGCCATGGCGCGTCCTGTTCTTCGGCACCGACCGCTTCGCCGTGACCGCCCTGCGAGCCCTGCGGGCCGCCGGGTACCGCCCGGGGCAGGGGAGAGCGGCCTGAGGGTAGAGGGACCTTAGGGGAGAGGGAGCTCTGAGGAGAGACGGGACCGGCAGAGAGAGGCAGAGGGGACACGAAGGACGGGGACGTGAGGGAAGAGCCTCAGGGGGAATTGGGCCCTGAGGGGTGTGGAGCCTGAGGGGACACAGCGGGCTGGAGAGGGTGAGGGAGTGCTGGGCACCGAGGGATGGGAGATGAGGGCTGGTAACGAAACTCAAAGGTTATTGAGGGATGAGGTGGAGTCGCACGGGAGGGACCGTGGGTTGGGCAGAGGATGGTAGGGAAGGGACGGGAAAGGAGCCTGAGCGTGGGACGGGGACTACGGCGGCATCAGTCGGTCCAAGGGCCAACAGAGAATATGGGGCTTGGTGAGGGGGAGTCTGAGGTTGAAAAGAGGAAGCCGGGGTAGTGAGGGAGTTGAGGGTAGGGCCAGGGAAGGAGGACCAAGGAGGGGATGGGAGATGGAGGGGCAGATGCTGAGGAAAGGCGGAGGGGCACAGCGAGGGGTGGAGGTGACCCAGCCCTCGCCTCTCCCTTGCTCTGCCTGCACAACACCTTCAATGTCTTGTCCACCCCAGGGAGCCCAGCGAGGACTCGCTCGTGTCCCGGCTGGAGGTGGTGACCCTGCCCTCGCGCCTGCCCGGGGACCTGCCCGTGAGGAGCTGTGCCCGGGACCTGCAGCTGCCCGTGCACGAGTGGCCACACACGGGACCCGTGGGGCAGTTTGATGTGGGTGTGGTGGCATCTTTCGGGCGTCTCCTAAGCGAGGACCTCATTCTGCAGTTCCCATAGTAAGTGTGTTGACAGGACATCTGTCACTGCTTCGTTAGCAAAGCTGCACTTTGGTTTTGAGGCAGCACCTGTGATTTGTATCAGGTGAGGTCAACTTCCCTGGGTTCATCTGCTTAGTCTGAGGCGTACTGCTATTGTTGTGTGGTTTCAATGATTTTTAACACATGGATATAAATTTATGCAACTGTTCAGCAGAATGTTTGCCTTTATTCCTTATATCTCTGTGTTTGCTGAGAAACTGAAATTTATATAGTGTGAATTTTCCTTCAAGTGCATATTTAAGGCAGTAACACTTCAAAAGGTCTGAGCTGATAGTAGTTTCACTGTAGTATATGTTGCTCACCCATTTACGTATGTTTCAGGTACCATTCCTATTCTAACTTGTAAATATTTAATTCTAGTGGTGTGCTGAATGTCCATCCCAGCTGTCTCCCACGATGGCGTGGTCCTGCACCCATAGTCCACACAGTGCTCCATGGCGATAAGATGACTGGGGTGACAATTATGGAAATAAGACCAAAAAGGTAGGTTTGATGTGCTTTCCAAACAACTCATTGCTCCTGTTGCCTCTCAGGACTTCAAATCATCATCACTGAAGTCATCATTTAGTTAATTCCATGTAATCACTTTTTTTTTTAATATGTGTGTTTAATACTAAAACTTGAAACACTTAGAAATGTTCATCTGACCCTATGAGATTTGCCACAATTACAGTGTTTTAGTGAGTGTGTAATTTGCACTCCAGGCCTGTTCTCCAATTCATAACGTTATTACAGGGAACAGAGAGAGAACAGTCACACAGCTCTATCAATAGGCTTGGTATGACAGGACAGAAAAGATCTGGTTTTCAGACTGCAGTCACCTGTAACATCCTGTAAAGTGAACAGAGGACTAGCAACTGCCTGTCTAGGCATGAGAGAGATTATATGTTAAGGTTTCAGCCCAAACTCTATCTTAAAAGGCTTGTGGAAATACATTATCCTAGTTATCTTTTCTTAGATGCTTGTCTAATAATAGATCTCAGAAAAGTGTGAAACAGATTTCTTCTGAATATTTCAGGTTGTTTCTTCTGAGATCTCATGTTCTGAACTGTAAATTGTGTGTTCATATCAGTCTCAGCTTGCTGAGGAGAATCTTGCTACCAAGATAGGTCTGATACTTTCTTACTTGTGTTATCTTGTGAACCAAACATTTGATAATGTGAAATTACATGTGAAAAATAGCTTAAGAGGGAGTAAAAAAGGGTAATTAGAAACTGAGTTAATGTATTGAATGCAGACCTTTGAACTGCTAATTGAGTTTCAGCTTCTCCAGTAAGGTTGTATGTTTTCTGCCTTGCAGGTTTGATGTGGGTCCAATTATTAAGCAGGAAGAGGTTGCTGTTCCTCCCCGCTGTACGGCACAGGAGCTGGAAGGGATGTTAGCAAAGATGGGTGCCAACATGGTAAAGCCCTGCCAGCTGTGTCACTTCTGACTGGTACTTCGCTTTTAACACGTGCAAACAGAATTCCTACCAATCTTGTTCTGAGCTGGCTGCAACTTTCAGAGGAGAATGAGCTGAAACTTGGTGTTTGTGAGAACTTTGCCTTGCTGAGAGGAGAGCTCAGTGGTCTGTGATCAGCTGTCAGTGTCAGTCCTGTGCCTTGCTGTTCTGCTTCTATTCAGTGAAGAACCCAAATGCTGTGTATGGAAGCAGTGCAGGTTCTTTCTTTGAAGTAAATATCTGCTTCTTTATCTTAATAGTCAGCTTTTGTCCTGTTCTGGGATTAATATAAGAGGAGATCATCCATAAAAAGATACGTGGGTTTTTAGATTGTGATTCAGTAGGAAGGATGTCTTTAGTGTGTTTGTGTGTATAATACATGTCTTCTGAATATACTGACCCAATTTTCTAAAAGCTCACAGGAATGTTTCAGTGTTGAAAAATTTTTACTTCATTTATTATTGCTTAAATCTAGCTTGGCTAATACTCTGTTCAAAATTTAATTTTGCAGCTGTTGGCAGTTTTGAAGAACTTGCCTGAAAGTTTAAAAAATAAAAAAGAGCAGCCAAAAGAAGGAGTAACATTTGGTAGGTACACATCCTTTTTAATGTGACTTACTTGTTTTTTCTTTTATCAGCTGGAAAACTCAAGTTTCCTGCCGTGTTGGGTTGTATTTTTTTTTTTAGATTCCTTTCTCAGTATGCTCTCTTCACTGCCTTCTCTGACTTTAAAAAGTCATACAGAGAGAAAAATGCTTCAGAATTCTTCAGACTTACTCTATTAAGTAGAGAGCTCCCTCTCCCCTAAGGTCCCTCTACCCTCATGGATTTTTTCCCAGTTACTTGTATAATATCAAAATCACTATTGATGTCACAAAATCTGAGTTTGTTACTCTGCATGGTTGTAATGCAGACAAAAGAGTTAACAGCTGTGCTTGTAAACATGTTAAAAGTTTGCACTGCAATAGATAAATAACTTGAGAATAAAATATAAATAATCCAAATTAGGGTTTTAACAAAATCTTTTCTCCAGTTGTTGTCTGAGGTACCTCAGCTGGATGGTAAACCTGCCATTGGTCAGGAAAAACTGAGGTTTAAAATAGGATAAAGTAGTGCAGCTGTTTGCAAAAAGATGCAAAAGAAAATACAAAGTCTTCTAATTTCTCTTTTCCCCCTAGCTCCCAAAATCTCTATAGTGAAGAGTTATATACAATGGGAAGAGCAAACAGCTGCACAAATAATTCAGCTGCATCGTGCGATAGGAAGTATGGTAAGACAGTGGATTTTTTGAACCCTTTTCTGTCCTGTAGCTTGGCTGAGTTTGGTGCAGATATTTTAACTAATCACTTAGCCTCAATTTTAGTTACTTTAGCCTCTGTAACCTAGCATATGTTTTAAAATCCTGATAGTTTAGCATTAGAGGTGGAATTAATGTGGAGGAGAATTTTCATTAACTTGATCACAAGTGTGAAATCAGCTCAAAAATTTTATATTGTTTCCTTAGCTCTGAGATTTCCCCTGATGTGTTTGAGAGGGTTTGGAACACTACAGTGACATCTCTGCGTGACAGTAAACAGTGCAAACAGCTACAGTGAAGAGCTGTTGTAGCTAATTACTTAACTCATTACTGCATATGCTAATGATCTGAGATAAGGAAGAACAAGAAAAACTAGATATGATAAGGAAGGTCTCCTATCTAGACATACACCTAAGTTTCCCCTTAATGTTATTATCACAGGTATTTTGCATAAGAAAAACTAGACAGTTGCCTGGAAATTGTGAAAATATTCTCAGTATGTCATCTGCTTCTGTTTCCAGTTTCCTTTGCAGACACTCTGGAAGGGTACTACCATTAAACTTCTGGATCTTGTGGAAGTGGATAATATCCCTGGTTTTGCTGGTATTTATGCTTAAATTAATCTGTTAAGTTAAAATTTTAAACCATTTTCTTTAGGAATCCAAGCGCCACCTGGGCCAAGGGGTGTGCCGGATCAGGGCTTAGTGAGTGTGCATGGATCAGATATGGAGCAGTGCCAGAGAGTGACTGTTCTGATTCTCCCTGCTCATTTGGTTATAATAAAACACAGAATACAATAAAATATTTTTGAGCAAAATAGTGACTCAAGATGGTTATCATGCTTCAAAGAGACAAGTGTTTCAAACCTTTTCTGTACTTGCTGGCATAAAAATGCAAGATGATCTTGCTTTGCTCTTAGGTCAAATACTAAATGACTGTGGAGTTGTGCCTGGTTCACTGCTGTTCCATAAAGTGTCCCAAACACTGATAGCTCGCTGCAAGGTAGGTTTTTCCCATGTGTTTTATATTCACTGCCCTAAAGATGAGGGTTTTAGTGTTTATGTGGTGGATAACTTTTGTCTTAATTGTCCATTGTTATTCTCTGTATTAGTTTAGATTAGCACCAGACTTTTTATTTGATACCTTAAACTTTCAATTTCCACTAACAGGCTTTGCACTTGCAAGCAAGAATTTGACTTGTAAAGCCAATGACATGAAATGAAATGTGTTCTATAAGCCAGCCTGTGGGAGCTAAAGATAATATCAAAATACAGAAGAAGCTTACTGCCAATTTTTGTTTGTTTTTATTTTTAGGAAGGCTGGGTTGGAATCAAAACAGTCGTATTAAAGAAGAAGCTTACAGCAGTTGACTTCTACAATGGATATATGCACCCTTGGTTCCAGCAGAATCCCAGAACAGTTCATCAGGAATGCAGATTTCAAACACTCAAACTTAGCACAGCAAAAAAGACTCTGAAAGAGAGGAGAATGTTGACACAGGATGTAAAACAATAAATGTAATTTTAAATGTCTGTAAGTTAATAGTAATATAAAATATTTCAAAGGCCACCTAAAACATTGAACTTAATGAATGAGGTTTCCTCCCATAATGTCTGACCATACTGTCACCTGCATGTTTTTGTCTTGAGTTCCTGATGATGCCACTCTTTCCCCATCAAAGAAGAGAATCTCTCTCAGTGCTGTAGGTAGTGAATAAATTCCTGTTGAGAAATAAATTTATTTTTATACATTTTCAATTTCTTTTTGAGGACTTTTGTTGTAGTTTTCTTCAGGCATAGATTTTGCCCAGTTAGTTTAGTCTGGAAATATTAAAATCCAATGTGTTTCTAATTCAGAGTTTAATGATCACTGAGATTTAGATGGCTTAGTTTGGTTTTCTTGTGCACCCTAAAATTCTCTTTATATCCCTACACTGAGATGAGTAATTTAGCTGTGAACGTTAGGGAATGTTTCCTTGTCCGTGATAATTTTCTTCTTTCTGTTTTCATATCCTAGGATATGTTCCATTTAAAATTTGTGTGCCATTGATCCAGAAAATTTATGTTCTACTATTATACTTTCTGATGGAAGGGGATTTTATCTGATGAGGAGTTGTTAATCTAATCCAAGATTTTCCTCAATCTGTCTTTGGTTAATGGCATATACAAGGAGTATTTCATGCCATAAACCGAAAAACTTGTGATTCTTAGACTTTTTTTGTCTTAGAAGTAATGTAGCACTGTAAGCATAACTACAAAACAAAGGCCATATCTTAGGAGCTGTTCTAATATTTGCTAACTTTTTCCTGCTTTTTCTGAGTTCTACTGAAGTAAAAGCAAAAAATCTAGAAAAATGTGTTACATCACAAGGATTTAAATGTTTCTGAAGAAGCATCTGTTAAAGCAGCTGCTGCAGTATTTTTCTTAAATTGCCATTGGTCCATCAATTAATGTGCCTCTGACAGGTTTTCCAAAACACATGGTTCTCCAAGAAATCCAAGCCTATGAATCAGAGTCAAAAACTGGAAACAACAGCAAGGTGGAAGTCAGTCTCCTGTGTAGAATTCCTGCTGTCTCTGACCACAGACTCAGTGTAATTTGTGCTGCAGAAATGCTAAATCCGGCAAGTTTGTTTCCAAGAAAATGATGTATTTTTGTGTTTTGCTACCTCCTAGTCCTTGCAAGTGAAGGTGGTGGAGTCATTTTGCTTTTACTCTGTTCAGATCAGTCCATAAAGGTTAGTTACTGCTTTATGCCAATAGAAGGGTGGGTGGGTGGGTGGGTAAGTGAGTTTTTTGTGTCTTTGGGGGCATGGTGGGTGGTTTTCAGAGTTTTTTGGGGCTTCCTACATCACTGCTTGGCAAACCCAACCCCCACACACACACGCACACGCAATTTAGGGATAATTTTAAACACTAATGATAAAGAATTTTGGACTTATGAGAAGTATTTTAGTCGGCTGGTACTCAACAACTTCAGTGTTTTAGCACCCAGCTTTTCAGATGTCCCAGGTCCCCAGGCACTGGAAAATGAATTGTGGTGACCTGACTAAAATGAACAACAAGGTGTGATTCCCACAAAAAGAATAGTGTCAAAAGTTCAGGCAAAAGGGTCCAGGTTAAAAGCTTTTAGGTAATGTGACTATTAAAGCAACAGTTTGTTCGTAGCAATGACTTGAGGAAAATTCTTTTAACTCGTTTGTGTATCTTTTGTTGTCAGTTTTGAATCGCACCTCCTGTGAGATCTGTTGCTGGCAGTCATTGCTGGCAGGCCGTGATTACCCAGTTCTCACTAAAGCATAAAACAACAGGAAGAGTTTCCCTGCGTGTTTGGGAAGTTCGAGGTGGCATGTGCCCAGAATCCCTGTAGATGGAGCTCGCTGCATCCCTTTTGGGTGAAAACCAAGGACAGCTGGACAGAAGGTGGTGAAAATCTGGTACAGAACGTCTTCAGTTAGTTGTTTAATAGTGAATAATGTCTAAACCATATTGCAGCCAGGATAGCATGTACTTGTAACTTAATCTTTTGATCTGTGCAGAGTTTGCTTCAAGGCTTCTCTTGCTTTCTGTGTGAGAGGTTATAAAAGATTAGACAGTTCTGTGTTGCTTAACAGTTAATGTCTTAGCTCTGAATATGCATAACTTTACCTCAGTTGTTTTATGGAGCAAAAGAAGGTAAGATTAACTTATTTTTTTATGGAGAAAATCTTTGGCATGCTATTTTTGGCATGGTAGAGAAGTTTTAAAGGGAATTGGTGTTCCCCAGGCAGTTGTTAGCCAAAATATCTCTTTGGAAACTTTGCTTTCACCTGGCTCTGCAGGGATTTAACTCAGTAAGTAATGAAAATCTGATTATTTTTGCAGAACAGACAAAACAAAAATGGGGCATTCACTGATGAGGTGTGGAATAGCATGTCAGGGTTGACTCTGGAGCACAGACACAGTGATTTGATTCCCAGTACCACTTTTTAGGTTGAGTACAGCTACCCTGGCCATTGGAAAGGGATCTTAGGAAAATAAAACAGCTGTCCCCTCAGAGGAGAGAGGGAAAGTAACAGAGGTATTCACTGACCCAATGTCCACTGTGGCTCAATTTAATATCACTGGGACCAAATTGCTGGCAGAACTGCAAAGTATTTGAGTACCAGAAGGGTTCTGGTGTTGGATAAGGATGATTTCAGCATGGATTTCAAATAAATGTTAGTAGAGAGAGTGATATTTCCTAAGATGCTGGTGATTCACAATTAGATGCATCTGTTTCATGTTCTGCAACCTTACTACTCCCTCTGCTTCCTAGGAAACCTCTTTTTTCTAGATTTCTGAATAAAGTACAAATAAACAAAAAGTAAAACTGACTAACCAGAGGAATACTTGAGCCTTTTTATAAAGTTACTTGCAAAATCCCCAAATAATTTGCTGGTTGAGGCTAGACAAGACTACCTCTCCTTTTGTTTATCTTATTGCTGACATCCTAACCGCTTCTGGGAAGAAGTAGTATCTGTTTCTTAAAAACAGGAGGGATAGGTCACTGGATTTATCTGAGGATTGGAAACTGAGTGACCTTAATGGAAGATGCTTTGCCATTAGCAACAAACTTGCCTACGTTTAGGAGCCAGGTCTCCTTCTTCAGCCTGTTCCTCACGGTTGGTGGTCCGAAGGCTAGGGCCGAGGGAGAAGCTGAGCCCCAGCCTTGCTGCATTCCTCCAGCTGATGCTCTCTGCTATGTGGGAGTGTGGGTTAGGTTTCAGGTTGCAGAAAGAACATTGCATACACTTACCATAGACACAAGCTGAAGGAGTCAGAACTGACATTGAACTGTAGCATAAAATTTGTGTGAGTGGGAGATGCCAGGACCTGCTGTAGCTTTGCTCCTATGTAAACTTCCTTAATGTATTTGGGATGGTGGCTGATCAGTAATGGTGAACTGTTAGCACTGAGTGCTGATTGTGTCAAGGTTGTTTTCTGTTGGAAGTGCTTAAGCACCCGTGTTTGAAACCTCTGTCTTGCTCTTTATCCAACACACTGCCAGCAGCCTCCTCAGAGAGCTCACGGACTCAGTGAGCACACAGATTAGTTTGTTCCTCCAAGTCATCACTAAGCTGCAGAGGGGGACAGTTTGGGGAAACTTGGAGAGCTTCTGGCTGTTCCAGGCTGTAGGGCTGTGACCATTTCAGTGCTTTTAAACAGAAGGAAGAGCCTTGTACTCTGCTGTGTTTGACTGGCAAGCCCACTTGCAGCACGAGGATCAGATCCTGAGCCTGCTTTCATCCATTTATCTACTGGGTTGGTCTGTAGAAGTCATTTATGTTACTTCACTCTCAAAGTGATGAAATTAAGTTTGGGATTTGGCTGTCTGCAGAGGAGGAGGGGAACAGAGGGAAGAGGCATTTCTCTGCACAAGCCAAGAGCTCTGTGGGAAGGTCCAAGCTAATGCTCCCCACTGGCTGCCTTGGCTCTGGCTTGTGCCAAGCCCTTGCAGCAGACTAGACACAAAAGAAAACACACAGAGTCTAAATTCATTGGTATGAAGAGGATGTGCCAGAGTATTCCACAGCTCTTCCTTTTCTCCTTCTCTTTGATAACTGTCAATTTGCATGAAAAAGTGAATTATTAAGGGGCTTTTTTTACATGGTAAAGCATAATTCAGGCTGCCCTTTGTCAGACCTGAGAACCTCTTCTGAAGCTTGCTAAATGCTATTGAAAGATTCCCCATGCCCTTGATGGGCTGTAGGTAGGGCATCATAGACCTAGAACTGGCTTCATATACATAGGTGGGGATTGGGTAGGAGAGGGTAATCCATGCTGGAGCATGTGTTTGAATTCCAGTTTGCCCACCTTCTAAAGATTTCTCTCAGTGGGAATTTTGGTGTTGGAGGCCTGCTGGCTTATCTGCACACCAAAAATTTATTGCCAGTGTTTGGGTGTAAACACAAGATATCTTCTGTGCTGTGAGGTCCCTGATGTCATGCTAGTAAGAGTGGGGGGCTGAAAGGACAATTTACGAGGTCACTTGTGGAGGGATCACTGACCCCTTCTGTGGCCAGCTGTACCTTCAGCTAAGAGCAGCTTCTTTCCAGCTTATTTTGCTCACTGCTGCTGAGAGTGGAGGGAAGCCTGTCTTCACCCAGCCCTGCTCTCTCTTGCCTGGTTCACTACCACCCTTGAAGCATGAATTCCCAGCTCTCTTTTTCCTCCATCTTGTGCCAATCCTTAATTCATCCCTGCCCAGACCTGCTGCTCTGATTCTCCCAGCACTGTTGGTGACACACTGCATGTCAGGATGGGGAGAGATTCCCTGACTGCAGCATGCCATGGCCAAACCCTGGACATGCAGGAGCACCAGGCACCCACCAAACCCCTCACCCACATCCAGGATCAGTCTCACACTGATAAAGCTGTGACCTGTTTGGGTACAGAAAGGTGAAATCCTGCAGGTTATTTTTTGCTCAGCTCTATATGTGGTTTATTTACTTGGGCATTTCAAACACAAAAGTGACACGTGTTGTCAAAGTTACAAAATTACTTTTTTTATTAACCTACCCTATCATAGAGCATGGATTTTCTTGTCAAATAATGCAAGAAGCAAGAGAAAACTCTAGCTGTATCCACCTGGAGCCTACAAATCCACATGGCTTCTCCATGCTATTGAGCATGTGAGTTCTTGGAAATGCAGCCGCCAGTAGTTTAGCTTGAATACAGTCATTCTAAAGCTAGAAATAAATAGAATACTTACATTTCAAGTACGAAACCTTGCAGTTGAATTCAGTATGAGGAAATCAGTTTATTCCTTTTCATGTTACCAACTACTGTACAGGTACTTGGGCTGGCGAAGTCTGCAGATGCAGAACAGAAGAATGTTTTATGCACATGACTTAATGGAATCATGTGTTTAGTCTTCCCTTTAGGCTATCATGTGAAGCTGTTTAATGTCAGGCAGAAAGAAGATTTTTATGGATGCATTTAATAAGACATGAACTCACTACTTCTGCTGGCCCCCAGTTCTCGCCTTAAGTCTTTTCTTTCTGGTGGGGAAAAAAGTGGCACCTTAATTATGTCTCACAAATAATGACACCTACCAGCTTTCAATTAGATTATTAGCAGGTCGATGTTACTTTCAAATTATTTTTAATTGAGCATGAGTGACTTTACCGATGCTCCTATAGAGCTCTAGTAGGTGGGACGTTGACCTCTCATCGGGATCCTGGCTTGGTTGTTTCGGCGGCTTGCCGGGGGCCTCCGGTATGCGGGGCTCTGCCCTGGCAGAACCAGTATGGACTGCTGGCCTGAATTCCTCTGAGGCTGCTGGCCCGAGTTCCTCTGAGACTGGAAGATGCTTTGCTCTGTTGCGCTCCTCTCTGAACAGGTGAAAGTCAACCCAACACCGACATCACTCTTCATGGTTCTGGAGGTGCCATCAGATGTGCCGTCAAAACACCTGCCCAGGGCGATTTCCTTGGCGATCCTCGGGTCTTGGTCAGTTACAGTGTAGATGCCATAGTTGTGTCCCAGCGGGTCAAGAGGTGCCAGCATTGTGTACTCACTGGTGTCGTTGTTGGTAGCCATGGGGAGGTGATTCACCAGGTACTCGTGGAGCATGCTGTTGACGCTCACTCGACGGCAGCTGCCTTGTGGGACCACTTTGACGAGCGTGCGGTCCACACGGTCCTGGTCAAAGAGCATTCCGCTGCACTTGAACTCCAAGCAGGCGGCCGACACGTCCGGCCGCTCGGGGTCACGGATGCTGCGGACATCCCTGATACCGTAGAGTTTGCCAATGGTACGTGGGTGGGTCCCACCCATGTTACGAGATCTTACATTCACCTCTTGGGGCCCGTTTATTTTTACTTTAATGTAGCAGGCCCTAAATTCCATGGGCTTGGGCCACCATGCCAGGTAGTCATCAGTCCAGCTCATGAGGTCATCTTCACTGAAGGGAACGGTGTTGTAGTCATATTGGTCTCCTTCAATCCTGTAAAACCTGAAGTGAGCAGCATTGTGTGGAGCTTCCTCGCATTCACTGAGGTTTTCATAGGCATAAATAGGGCCATTGTTCTCTTCTGGGGAATTAGGGCTTGGCTTGGCCATGTTAATGCTGAATGCTGTTTTCTTACTGTTGGAGTCGTCGTGGTCTGTCCTCCTGTAGTTGAGCTTGTTGAGGTATGGCTGTGGGACCCCAATAGCAGCAGGGTTGAGTTTGGGAGCAGAGGGCACAGCTTCAAGCTCTTCACCCCCCATGCTCGCCAAGATATAAGCTCCATAAGCCTCGGGGTTTTGCTCATCACAAAAGGCAGGCACACAGGCACCGTTGGGACCAGTGACTACGCTGTCAAAACGACCCCATGCTCTGGGGTTGGAGGAGAACCCTGGTTCTGGCTCCATGTTTATAATAGAAATCACAACCCCCTGGATCTGCTCGCTTTGCAGAAATCTCTCGCTTCTGTAGGCTCGGATTTTGACGTAGCACCGTCTGCTCTCTGGGACATCCAGGTTAAAAAGACGCCTCTCCTTGATCTCCATGTTCCCAATCAAGAAAGTTCTCTCCTCCCTTTTGCGCCGTGTGCTTTTCTCAACATTGAAGTCCCCTTCTTCCTCCCATAACCCTGTCTCTGGGTTTAGGGACCAAAGCTTCATCTCTTGCAGATGCTCTGGCATCTTAACCTGAGCAGCATCCAAATGAACCTTCACCTCTTCTGCATTAAGGGACTCCGTGCCCTGTTCATCCGTGAAGTCCACGGAAAACATGCCGTACGTGCGGAGCGGAAATACGTCTCCTTCCTCGTCTACAAAGTTCAGGTCACTTTGCGTCACAGGGGCTGTGGAGATGTTTCTCGGGTCCAGAAATGTCACACTGGCTTTGACTTTGCCTCTGTAGACCTCTCCATTTTTCCTATAAAATGCGTTGGGAGGAATTTCTAATTCGGCAATTGGATCATCTTCTTCCATTTCTCCCAAAGAAATCACGTTGGTTTCGGTGGATTCCAGTGTAACAGGGGCTTTCTTTCTTAGTAGCTTGATCTCATGAAATACAGCACCTCCATTTTCCTTGAAAGGCAGAACTTTTGTCGTATTCACAAACTTCTGCAGCCGATCCACGAAAGTTAGAACCAGTCTTTCCATGTCTGCTGGGACCTGGATGGAGAAGGTTCCCTTGTAGCCAGTCATACTCACTCTCTTGTTCCCCATATAGATGTGGCCAAACCTCAGTGGCTCACCGTTATCTGCTGCTGTGGCTCTGCCTCGAACCATTATTTTGGTCTCGGTGCATGTTTTGCAGCCACATTCGATGATGACTTTCGTGGGGAGTGTGTACCCATTGCAGGAGATGTCCCTGGTTTCCATCTTGGATACCCCACAGCAGTAGGAGACATTGTCCTTACACCGCAGGCCCTTATCCAGCTTCCCCACACAGGTCTTTGCTGGGCACTTGCCCACGTCATAGTAGAAGGAGTTGGTTGCTTTTTGGAAGCAATCATGAGGAAGTCGGATGAGGTGGCTTTGGGGTTTGGGGTCACAGGCTGCCTCTTGTCTTCCTGTTGAATAGGATTTCTTAATGAGCAGCATGAAATAATCGTACAGTCATCACTATGTTGTCTGAAACCTCAGAGCTAAACATTGTTCCTAAAAACAGCAAGGTTTTTGCAGGATTTTTGTTAGCTGAATTCATCTGGCCTCATTTCAGTGTAGCAGGTAGCTCAGCTTTAGCTTTAGGACCCTGATTAAGAGCAGTTTGCAGGAGCATTGCAGCTCCTGCTTATCCACCATGGCCATCCAACCCACCCTCAGCTAGATGTTCTGCTTCTGCCTGGCTTTTTTACTATGGCCAGACTAAAATGTGTCCCAAGGCTTTAAAAACAACTCTAACCAAGCAGAAATATTCCCATGTCAGGCAGCAAGTGCAGTGAGAGATCTGCTGACAGCAGCAGGTTGAGCTTAGTAGGTCACCTGCAATCCAGAGCTCTGGTTTGTAGGGATCATCTGGTTCATAACCAGCTCACTCAAGCTTATCTGCAAATGATACAAACCTCAAGTATTTTGTCTGCAACTTTCCTTTATCAGATGTATCACTAGAAGTTTCTAGTTCTGATGCCTCCCCAGGTGCTTGGAGAGCATCAGACACATTTTCTCTTACCTATGACAGCCAGCTTGGCAACTTGGGACTTCGCCGACCCCCCAGCGCTGCTGGCCTTGCAGAAATACTCTCCTGACTGTTCTCTCTTCAGGTTCTTCAGAATCAGGTTGTTTTTATATTTGTACAAGGAGGGATCCAGCAGTGAGCCATTGTGGTACCTGGCAGGAATAGTTAAGGGGACAGAGGCTGATTGTCTGGCTGGAGCAGAGCGATGGCCTAATCCTGCATCCTGCCATGTGGATTTTGCCAGACATCCTGCCTCAGTTTCCCTGTTTTTAGTTTGTCTAGGTGGCATCACCTAAAAACTATTCCTCTTCTACTGGCGGTACTGAGATATGGCTGCTGGGCAGCTGTCAGGCAGCCAGACCTGCCAGTCGTGTCTGCTGAGGTTTTTAAACTCTTTCCTTCTCTGTTTTTCCAGTGAATCCCTGAACAGACAACATTTATGTGCCAGCTCTGCACATCTTGAGGAAGCCACCACTTGGAGCAATCAGTTCTCAGCATATTTAGCTGTTTTATAGCTAACACCCCACCTTTATGGAGATGAAAAGGAGATGAAACTGGAATCCGTGGGACAGCTAAGACTTTTGGCAGATCAAACTCGAGCTCCTTACCAGAGGTAGTGGTCAGGGGCTGGGCTCCCGCGGGCATCGCAGCAGAGTGACACACTCTGTCCCACTCTCCTGGCTTTGTCTTCGGGGCTCCTGAAAACGTAGGGTTTGCCTGCAGGAGTAGGAAGAGGCCATCTCATTACTCTTCCCCTCATAAAATCATGGTTTATATCTGATGACTGCATAAAGCCTTCTGTATCCCCCCTCTCTGCGGCTACCTGATCGGTGCAGCTGCACTTGGATCGCCAGGTTTCTCCGGTTGCTCTCAGGCACGGTCACAGTCGCAGTTGCATATTTGGCTTTCTTTATTTTAAGGGTGTTTTTGCCATCAGGACAAACTCCTGGGATCCTAAACATGCCTCTGTTATCAGCCATTGTCAACAGCTTGAGTTTCTTGGCTTGCAGGTAGACCCGGGCATCAGCAGCGGGTGACCCATCCTCGAGAGTCACCTTCCCATGCAGGGTCGCATCCTCACACATGCAGGTGTCACAGTCGGCGTTGACACGACCCATGGGGCAGGTGATGTTGCAGGCTGGAGGAGAAGCAGACAGGTCAAAAAACAGCCCCAAGTCCCCATGACGCTCACAGCACGGTCTCGCGTCTGCTTTTAATTTAGATGCAATAAGGCAGATACTGCATAAGGAGTAAATTGTATCCAAAACATATTTTTCCTGATTATCCACAGCTGTGCATTAGAAAGGAAGGGGCGATGTAATTTTGAACTTGACAATTAGTAGAAAGCAGCCACGTGGATATAATTACAGTTAGGAACTGTTATTTACCTTCCCCAAAGGGCTGAATTTCAGGGAAATTTGAATCCAGATCAGCATGTGAGCTCTTAGCTCAACCCTGGCAAAATTGCAAGTCCAAATACCTTAAACTTTCTAGGTTTCTGTTACCAATTCATGCCCGGAAGTTGTGATTTTCGTCTATCCCTAATGCTGCCTCCCCTTATTCAGTCAGCGGTATCCTGGCTTAGGCAGGATGTGGGATAATTGCCAAGTGAGCATTACCCGATGGATTTAACAATTGGTCTCCCAAATATCATTCTGAAATATACTCATTACCTCTAATGATTAATCCTAAATAATAACCTGTCTCTTCCCAAGGCTCAGGTCATTCCTTTCACAATTACAGAACATCCCTGTACAGCAACCTGATAATATTTTTCAAAGATGGAAATAAATGAAAGAAATCAGGGAAAACCTGGAAGAACTTTCCTGCACGAAACATCAACTGTTTTCAGAATTAGTTGGTTAAAATGGGATTATAAGAATAATGTAATTCATTACAAGCCCCTTTAGCAGGGACTATGACAATTTCATATTCCCAAATCTTCTCTTTTCTGGAGGTTGCATGAAGGCAGTTGTCTACAGTTACTGTCTCTACCTTGAGAGCTGCTGTTATAACACGATCAATGAGATTTTTTTTCATATCCCCAAGATATTGTCAGTCCCTGATGATTCCCCTGTTATCTTGCTTTTTGGCTATAACACCCTGTGCTCTGCTCCTAGTACTCTCCAGCCCTGCTTGGGAATCACTAAATTCTGACAAAGCAGAGAAAGATGGTAAAATGACAGCAAAGGGAGTACAACGCCTGCGCAGTGGTGAGACCAGAATATCCTCCCCTGCCCGTAAGTGAGGTTATAGGAGCACCTGAGCAAACATGTCCAATGCAGAGCCGCCCTTCCTCAGTTGCTTCATTACAGTGCACGCCCCAGAGGCGCTCAGCTAGGCAGGATCTGGTACGCTTCTGCACCCCGGTTTGGCCACACTTTGCTGAGCACTCACTCCATTTCGACCATGGAGACAAAAACCTTTTTGAATCTTGCACCAGTGGACCTTGAATAACATCAGTGGTGTGTTACTGAGACGCGCATTACATGTACGGCTGCCCCAAAATGGGCAATTGGTTTTTAGCAGTTTCTATATAGCTGAGACTATACATTAAGATATTATGTACCACATGGATTGAACAAACTCAAAGCATGTTCAGGGAGCTGGGAAATAAAGCATGAGAAGGCGTCTGAAGGCTTCTGATTTAATTCCCCGCAGGCTACCGAATTCAGGATGATTAAGGTAAACTTGAGGGGAGCAAAGTGCAGGCGGCTTATGCTAGTGTTGAATAACTTTGGCTTAAAGGAAATCAAACACACATTGTCATTTAAATGTTGTTTGAGGGGCAACACTTGTCTGTTTAAAATATGGTTAAGTAGTAAAAAAAAAAGTTAAATGGTTAGATAGTTAGGAAAGAAAAAGGGTAAAATTGTTGGTATGATCATGTTTAATGTCTTTAACCAAACTTCAACACATGTTTTCTATAGGGGCAGCGTGTGTCCTCTTGTGAGCACCACTTTTACTATGTGCAAACCAGAAGCCTAAGATGCTACTGAGCAGGCTGAGCATGTCAGAAGCCATCTGATTGGTAAAACAGAGAATTTGCAAAACACATTGAGAGTTTAATAAGGAGTTAGATTTTTACAGGAATTTTTGTAACCGGACTACTAGATGTTATTAATTTAAGCTACTTTGAATGATGAGATCAACTCCAAGTCTGTGGTTTGGGCTTTTTAAAAAATGACAGTGTTCTAATAATGTTTACGAGGATGCGCTAGTGACTAAAGTTTCTAAAAATGAGGTTTCTTGGAGACATGTGCTATGTCATCTCCCTTACCTACTCTTCCACCCAATTTGTAATAAAGCAGGTTGAGTAGTTTCCTAGAAAGGCAGACAGGCACAGGACTGGACTGTTCCAATTGTGATGGTCGAAAATTATCCTGGGCTTATAAAAGCAGGTGAGTGGAAAAGACCTTTTAAATGAGAGCAGCTATGGGAGTGTCATGTCTGGCTTGGAGTGAATGCTTGTCTTAGATGGGCAAGTTTTTAATCTCTTGGCACATTGGCATCTCTAGTTCAGCATCTCAAGCAGCACATCCATGACTTATTATTTAGCAATTTGAGGCATGCAGGAGGGGGTGGGCTTGGGGACGTGGTCCCATCCTGTGGATAAATACTATTTGTGCTTGCCCTGAGCAAAAATTTAATGTACAACAGATTAAAGTGTGATCTCAGCAAGATCCTAAGCTTGTTTGGGATCAGCTGCGTTACCTGCAGGGCTGTTGATGATAGGAAATGAGGAGGGGAATCCTGTGGAGGAAAATAGCATTATATGGCTCTGGGTAGCACTTTGACAGCAGAAAAAGCAGAAAGTGGAGGACAAGGGAAAAGCTGAGGGGACGAGCACTGGTGGGCACGTGGGAGGGACAGGGCTACCCCGTGGCACAGGAAGGAAGGAACGTACTGCGTCTGACGTAGGTGAAGGTCGGGTCTCCTCGGCGAGAGCTGCTCCTTGTACCTGCGGGCAGAGGACACTGGGGGTGATTCGGGCAGGGTTTGCCAGCCAGGGAGCATCACTGCCCCGTGCCATCCACTTTGAGGGGAAAACAATTTTACCAGTAGTTTTCCTAAAAATACCTCTCAGCAAGCGGAGAGGACCTCTAAGTGTCTGTGCTTTTGGTGCTTTGATTCTTCCCAGAGGCTAAGAGAGCTGCTGGGAGCCGGGCAAAAGGCTGGGCAAGTCGCCAAATCCCTTGGACATGGCCAGCCCTTTCAGTGCCTGCTGGAATTTAAATCCTGAGCCCTGGGCAGTAAAGATGAGGGGTTGGGGCATTTCCTGGGCATTAATGAGCATAGTGGGCTCTGCAGGTAATTAATACCCCACAGGCTTTAATTCTAAAGGAATGGTATCACAAACTGCCCAGGGCGTGGGGACAGGCTGGGTAGGGTAAAGGCAGGTCAGAGCATGTGCTGGCCCATCCCTGGGCTCTTCTCACCCTCCCAGTCCGTGCGTGCCTCCCACAGGAGTCAGGGCTGTGGACACACACTGACCTTCCCTTTTCCAGGAGAGGGGCCAACAGTGTGTGTCAGCGATAGCCAAAACCCTACAGGAGGTTGTGGATGATTAACATTTATTCCATTGCCTAAATAATAGAATGATTCTAACCCTAAATGTCCTCATCTATTCAAATAATATTGGTTAGTTGTAAACTGTTGGGAAAATTGTTCAGCAAAGGAAATCCACCTGAAGTGGGAATTAACTTACTCTCCAAGCTGAGCATTACCAGTGGGCTGAAAGTTTTCTGTCCTATCTGGACCCTGCTGAGGGCTGGTTTCAGAATCCTTTGTCCTAAGGGTCAAAAAATGAACAAATAAATTAGATTAATAATACATTAATTAGATTCAAGGGATTGGGCATCCTTTGGCTCTGTATTACAGTTTTCCCTTTGGGCTGTGGCTGGTTAGAGCTCCAGTAGAATGTGGTGCAGGAGATGCCGGGTGAAGGACATGATGGAGATGTCCCACAGCATCACTGCTGCTCAGGTATGATGCAAATTTTCTATTTCCCTTATCACCCAAGAAAAACTTTTTTGTACTTCCTGTGTTGGAGCATCTCAGATCAATTAATCTTTTTATAGCTGGAGGTATAAAATATATCCTGCCTCTCCCTGTGCAAGGAGAAATGAATCCAAGGTGGATGAGGTTGGTTGTTGCTATGGGACAACAACTGGTTTCTGCACTTGCTGGCCACCTGCATGCCCGAGGGTGGCCTGGGGTGCTTGCTGGGACGAGTCCCATTTAAACTGGGAGCTAAACCCCAGCACCAGCTCTCCCCTGTGCCCAGCTCCTGTGGGTGCGAACTGGACACTATGGAGTCTCAGGGACAGCAGGCAGAGATGGTCTCAGCATGGCCAGTGGGCTGGGGAGCTCATCGCTGGTCAACCAGAGGCTCTCTGACTCACAGACAGGCTTTGCTTGAGCTCTGGGGCCTGGATGGGAGCCAGTCCTTGTCTGGAAGTTGTCTGACTGGGCAAACACTGCACTGACCCAGACCAACACCCAGCATCGATGTCGGGCTGTGTCTGCTGGCTCAGCGGCTGCCGACAGACGTGCCTTCAGCAGTGTGGGCAGGGGACAGCGCGGTGACCGGAATGGAAACGTTTAACCTTCACCTAAAACAGACGTGGCTCCCAAGAGGAGGAGGAGGATCCAGCCTTTCATGGTGTCCGTTGTTGTCTCCAGAGGCGACCAGAAGCTTTCTGGACTTTCTGCAGCCGTACCACGCCTTCCCCAGTCCTGTGGAAACAAGCGCGACCATGTCGAGGCTCACCCAGGTCCTACTGCTTTTGGGAGCTTCTCTCAGGCTGAACCACTCCAAAACATGCCATGGGGCCACTTATACCCCCTGCCCAACCATCCCCAGCAGCTCCTCATTTACTCCCCCAGTGGGGAGCAGCAGAGGCTCCACATCTGTGATCACATTGCCTCTACTTCTCACCATCACATCTGAGCCCAAATCTATTCTGCAGAGCACTGCTTTTTAATGGCATCTCCTTAACATGCCTTGGAACAGCTTAAATACTTCTGCAGGGATCTTTCAAAGCCCACACAGCTCTGTGGGCCCCCCGGCACCCAGCTCTGCTCCCCACAGGAGCAGGGACATCTTCATGCCTCCATCCCTCTGCCTGCAAACTGGACATAGTGTGAAGATAGCATCTTATCCCAGTACACCCCAGTACACAGAGTATGGGGAGAGGGAAGGCTCTTGAGTGCCTCTGAAAGAGGAAAACTCCATGCACAAGCCAAGTCTTTGCTGCAAATGTAGCAAGAAGCTCAACATTTTCCTGTTCCTGCAGGCAGAGATGCAGGACTGAGGCTTTGTGTCTCTCTTCACCAGCTCAGCCACTTCAGATTTTGTTTGCAGTGAGTCCCTTTGCCCTGTGGCATTAAACATTTGGGTATTTAATTTCTGAAGGTACCCATGGAGCTGGTGTTATCCCTAGTGACACCAGCTGGAATTCCAGGTCCTTTATTTTATGCAAAATTAATGAACTAGGAGGAGGGGAGAATATTGCCCCAGCCATTTGGTGCCTCAGTTTACCCGTAAAATGGGGCTGACAAAGGGCAGCCAGTGGCGAAAACACCCTGTTATTTGAAGTAGTACTAACAATCCCCTCTGAGACCAGGGAATGTAGGACTAGGAAATACTTTGATTATGGCTCAGCAAATCCCAGTCAAGCAAAAATAACAAGCAACACATGAGTGGTGTTTTGTGGGCTTACGGTGGGGTCGTGAACTCGCAGCCAGACAATAACCAGGAAAAATTAATCCTGTTTCCCACTTGGTGGCTATTTTTGGAGCTGACTGCGACTTGTTCAGCACTGGGTTTGGGATGGGATACGTCCCTCTGTACCCGGACACACAATGCTGGAAAAGGGGGTCTTCAAGCAGCTGGATCTTGGCAGCAGGGAAGTTTTGGAATTGCCTGTGTCCCCTCTCTGCAGGGGGCTGGGGAAGCCAGCGCGGGACAGAGCCGCGGGAGATCAAACAGCCCCACCGTGAGCAAAGCCCCACAGACCCAGGCTTCAGCTGTCCCCGTAACCCTTCCCCAAGCGCATTAGCTGGAATGAGGAAGGAAGGAGCGGGACGCAGGGAACTGCATCCCCATGGATGTTTTTCAGCCTCCATGCCGTCATCTGCCCATTAATTAATTTCCACCTCGCCTTCAATCACAGTCGCTCTTAATTTCGCTTTAATGTGTGAAATAACACAGAAGAATTATATAACCACTATCTGCCACGGAAGGGAAAACTTAGCAGGATTGGATTGGGGGTTTTTCTCTTACCTAAAAAGCCATAAAAACACCAATTAAGGAGAGTCCCGTCCTCTCGCTACGGAGCTGCCAGCCGAGCTGAGATCCGCGGGCGAGACGCGGGCTTGTCAGCTGCGGGTTCGGGGATTTGCAGCCGGTTGGGAAAAAGAGAAAGAGTTGCAGCTTACCGAGACCTCCCCTGCGCCGAGCGGAGCCGGGCTGTGTGCGAGCCTTCCGCCGCCGAGGCGGCGAGGTCGCTTATATAGCCCGGCGTGTAGCTTAGGGGATGGCAGCGAGCCACCGGCCGCGAGCACAAAAAGATCGGACGCGCGAGGAAACCGCAGCCTGAATAATCCCTTAATAAGGTGATGGTAAACAGAAACCTGTGGCGATGCCACGGCGTGGCAGGGCAAGGCACGGTGTGGGTACCACGTCCCCGTGTGGGCACCGCATCCCGGCACAGCACTGTCTCTCTTAGGGGTTCACCCGGGGTCTGGATGTAAAATAGATTCTGCTAAGTGTTGAAGGTCGAGAATCATCAAACAGGCAATGAGTTTTGAGGATGCTTTTTGGCTTTACCCGGTCTGGGACAAACGTGGTGCCCACTCAGCGTTGCACGTGGAGTTGCCCCATTTTGCAGGTGTGGAGTACAGCTCAGCTGGGCACTGTTCCCTGTGCTGCCTGTCCACCTCTGCCCCTGTGCTGGCTCTGGCAGGGGTCAAATGAGGATACTGTGGGGATGTGAGGATATGGGACAAAGCCAGAGGGATTGGTTTGGACACCCAGGGTAGCACAGGGCTGCGGAGGCAGGATCATCCTTGTAAACAAATGTAACTGCATCTCCCTCGAGCCATGGAAAGATCCAGCCATGACCATTAACCAGGACTCCCTGCTTGCCCCAGACTGGCTTCAACCTTCCAGGTTCTTCCTTCCTCTGCAGCCGCATTTTTCCCATGTAGCTTGTGGCAGCTGGTCCATGGACTCAGGGCTCCTGGGTGTTGACAAAGCATGTGGCCTTGTGCAAGTGACTGCCACCCATGCACACAGTCCTGGAGCCGTGGAACTGTGCTGCTGGTTGCTGCAGGAGTGTGGTGTGAAAGCATGTGCTTTATGTGTCAGGAGCCCTCCCCAAAGGATGGGGATGAGTGTTGGGGCAGCAGTGGGGGCCAGTGATGTCCCAGGCTGCCTCCTGGTAATCCTTGTCAGCCTGCTGCTAGAGGGAGTGGTGCAAAAGGAACACAGATCTAGATGTTACATAAAAGGTAATCGGTGGTGACCTACACCAGCTCCTGTTTATGTTTACAAGAGAAAAGGAAAAAACACCTGAGATGTGCCAAAAAATGGCAGAATGTTTATCTGGTGGACAAGGAGTGCTCAATGACCTGGAAGCTCCAGACCTCTGACATAAGCACGGGGCTCATCTGTATTTCCCCGCTGTGATGACAAGATGTGGGAAAGGCAGAGAACAAGGAATTCATCTTCCCTGGATGGCACCTACCACGGCTGACCCACCCCACACATAGCACTGATGCCTTGGCACGGCACCTCCAGTCCCACCATCTGCTTGCCCACATCCTGGCATCAATTTCCATGGGTCACACTGCTGGTAAGGAAACGTGCTGTTCTGCAAAAGGAATAAAATATTATTCCTTATGCTATGGAAACAGGTGATAGCTCTAACCCAGTCAGGTGCAGGCATTTCTGCAGGGGATTTTGCAGCCTCCTCAGCATGGCTGTCTCCTCTCCAGTATGTCTCCTTCAAGACAAGCTCTGGAGGCACGTGTGTGGCATCAAGAGCAGGTTTGGGACATGTGAGTTCGTGCAAAACCCAAGTCTCTAGAAAAGTTTGTTTGCACAATCTCTCTTGGCTTGACCATCCCTTGCTGCAGCTCTGGCTGACTTTGCAGGGAACAGCATGAGAAGAGCCCCAGATGTTCCCAGTGCTGAGCTCCACCGGCTGCACCACGGCTCTGGGAGATGCTCGGCTGCTTTCCATCTGCCTGGATATGAACGATGCCCTGACATGTGGGGTGGATGGGACAAATCAGGGGCTGCCCCATGCCCAGGGTAGTCACTCTGCAGGCCTGTAGCACCTGTGGCCAGTGGGAAGGATGCATCTCAGACCAAACTGCTCTTCTCTTTCTGCCCATCACCAGTGGGTACAGCTTCCTAAGGCTGCTGCTTCCCATCGCAAAGCAGCAGATCCACAACCTCTTGGACTCATTCCACTCCCGGATTAACACTGGGGAGCCTACCCAGGTCTCATGGGTTTTTTCCATGGTTTCATCACTGATGTGTAATTACAAAGCCATAATGTATTTATGTGAATGCTGCCATGCTTAATGATCCCTCTGACCAGTGCCGAGGCTGGAACAGTGTCAGAGGAGTGTGACAGCAGATGGTGCAGCAGCATCTCCCTCCCCACACTCTTCTGCGGTTGTATCCGTAACTTTTCTTGTGTTCATCCAATAGATACAGGGGAAAACTGGCTAGTAGTGCTCATCCTGGCTCTTCATGCCTCCCACCCTTTCTAGTACAGCATGGACTGAGTGACCATCACCAAAAGCCAACTGCACCATGCTGGGAGGGTGGTGATGCCTAGAGATTTTTTAGTATTTTTCATATATTTGTAACTCTGTAGCTTTTAATATGTAGCTATATAGTATTTAATGCTTTCTCACTTGTTTCTCACCTCTTTCACATTTAGAACAGGGTTGGTGGGGCTGCTCTCAGGGCTGCATGTGGAATTTACAGGCTGTGAGGTCTGTGAAGTGCTCTGTGGGGCCTGTAAAATCCCCTTTTTGGGTCAAGGCCATGCTCAGCTCCCCGCCAGCTGCCCTCGTCCTCCCTCCCTGAGCCCTCTCCGCTCCACCAAAGGGAGCTGACGGTTATTTTCCCCTGCTGCATGTTTCTGGGCTTGCTTCTGTTTACGGAGATGGGAGTTAAAATAACTGATTGATGACTTTGTTCCATCCCAAACACTTTGGGGAAGTTTGCGTGGTTTAGGAGGGAGAGCTGGGAGCTGGGATTTCATTAAGCACTTGGCTCCCGGCACTTCTCTAGCCGTGCTCCAGGGGTGGCTAATGTTGTTTTTTCAATCCTGTTTTGCTATCCCAGGAGCCGGACTGGTGATTTCCATGGTTTGTAGGAGAACTTGGAGATGTGGCAGGTCCCTGAGGTTCACTCTGAGCTCTGAAACACCAGCAGACCTCGCAGCCACCACAATATTGTTTCACTTAAGCCCTCCTCCACCGCTTCATCAGCACAAAATCGCACTCCAGCTGCCTAAAATCTTTGGAAAAGAGCCAAAAAAATGAATTACTGTAGCTTGTTTTCATTGTTTAGATGAGGATTTACAGGCTGTGGCTGGGAGAAAAGGAGCGAGTGGACCTTTTTCCCCTCTGGAAGGATTTGCTTAGGAGCTAAATCTTCAACTGAGGCTCAGCGGTGCTCAGCTCCACATACATCATTCATGGAACAGATATAGAAGGCAGTGCAGAGTGGGGACACCTGGAGAGCCAGGATCCAGGGAAAGACTGATTTTAGCTCTGGAGGTCAGGAAGACTTTTTATGTAGTGGTGAAAGAGCCAGGAGTGAGGGGAGAGTAACTGGCTGTGGCTCTACTGGTTGTGGGCCTCATCCATGGGGTGAGCCCCCAAATGTCTGCTGACACCAGCACAACACAGCTGACCCCTTGACATCTAAAAGGGGGTGTCCTCTGCTCCATGATTCCATTTGTTAAGGAAAAGAGCTTTTTCCAATGCTTTTGCAGGGCATGTCTGCTATCAGAGTGCCCAGGGACTGCCACCTGCATTCCTGTTGCACACATACAGACCCATGTCCCCTGGGGAGGGATTCACTGGTCACTGGGATATCCTGGACTGCAGAAGGGTCCCACTGGTATTTCCCTCCTGGATACCATGGCCATATCTGCTGTCTCTCCTTCCCCATCAGAGCTTGGAAGAGCAGAGACAGTGATGCTGTGAGAGTAGCAGAAGTGCCTCAATAGCCAATCCCTTTTTAATTACATTGCTGAGTCAGGGAAATTAAGATAAGAATTCTGGCTCATTTAGACACTTTCTGTGAGATGGACAAGGCCACTACTTTCAAGCCCTCCATGAATAATGCACATCCCAGCCTCTCCCTGGAGCATTAACTGCTCAGGGACACTTGCAGGGCAGCATCACGGTGCTGTGTGGGGAACATCCTGCTGACAGATGTGGGCTTGTGGCAGGGTCTGAGCTATTGCACAACCTCTGACCAGTGATGTAAAAGCGGCTGCAGGACGGGAACGGGTGTGATGGGAACGTGGCCAGGTCCAAACCAGGACAGCACCTCAATGGGGACATTTACGCTTCAGAGGAAGGGCAAGAGCAGAGCTCCAACCCACAGTCCACCAGCTGTTTGCTTTAGCTCCGGACAGGGTTTGGTGGACAAAGACCATCCTGTGTCAAAGTCCATGTTGATTTGGGTAATTAATTGCTCCTGAAGAAATCCTTAATTTATTGCTCTTGTTTATGGGTATTGACTTTGGGCTGGGATGCACTCCGGGCCGGGCACCCGTGCTGGCACAGAGCGCAGCCTCTCACACATGGAACGGCAATCCCTGGTCTCATCTGTGCCTTTTCCTCCATTTTCTTGCTGTAAACCAGGTTGAGGCATGCAGGTTTGCAGTGATTTACACCAGCAAAATGTCAGCCAGTTTTTCCTAAAAATGAGCAAAATCCTGCCTGATCCATGAGTGTGCAGGGGAGGGCTTGGTTCTTCCAGTTTGTCTTTCTCTTGGTCTGCAGGGGTAGCAGTGGCAGCACATGGGAGAGGTGTAGGCTGTGTAAGCCAGACCAGAGGCAACAGTGGTGGCAATGAAAGTGAAGCTTCAGGTTAAAAAGTGTTTTTTAGTGTGTAGATGAGCCTCTACATGGAATGGGCAGAAAAGTGGAAGAGATGGAGCCATGTGGGTCGTGGGCACTCCTCATTGAACCATGTGGGAATTTATGTCAGGTTAATTATTGCATTGAGCAATGTGTAGCTGTGCCTGGGCTGGGGTAAGCGGGGCCGATCCGCCCTCAGGTTTCAGCTCCAAAAGAATCTGCCAGCATCCCCACTGGCAAAAGACAGCATAGAAATGCCTCCCCTTCCCAGAGTGCCTGTGGTCGTGGGGGCGACCGGAGATGTAAAATATCTCATGACCTCATGCACTATGCCAAGGACATGCTCGGAAAACCCGGTCTCTGCTGAGCTAATTCCAGCACTGCTGGGATTCCCCCTGGAATACGTGGCCATATCAGCTTTCGCCAGAGGGTAAATCTGTGTTTGCCCGGAGCACACCAGAGGGTTTGGTGGGGGCCAAGAGCTGCTGAAGGAAGGGCTGGCAGCTCCTGATGTGAGTGCCTTGTCCCATCTGAGACAAAAACTGCTGGGAGCAGGTTGGGAAGGCAGTGTGGGAGATGTGTCCTTCCACAGAGAAGCAGCAGCAGCAAATTGAGCACTGACTCCCAGAAATGCCTTCCTTTGAGGCCAAATCTCTGTGGGGAAGATATCAGCACTGATGCTCATACTAAGGGATGGTCACTGGGGTCCTGCAGTCCCATGGCTTGACTCAGAGCAGGCTTCTTGCAGGATGGTAAAAACAGGGTTGGGAAGTAGAAATTATTTTTGAGCCCTCTGGCTCATTAAATTCAGCATTGATGGCATCTGTCCCCACCAAACTACTGATCCTTTCCTAAAAACATAGGAAAAGATCATGTCCTTGAATGAAGTTCACCCAGGGGTGGTTTTTAGCCTTGATAACTTCTTGGAGATGTGAAGTTCACAGGAAAGAGGTGTTAGGGCAGGTGTTCCCTGCTTCTTGCTCCTGCAAGCCCTGCGTAATGCTGCTGAGGGTCCCTCAGGGATGTGAGCTTTCCCCATACCTCACCTCTGCCCCAGTGCAACAAAAGAGATCAGCCCTTGAATCTGGCCAGTGTTTGAGAAGGAGCATCCAAAGGCAGCACTGAAATATGGCCTTGGGACTCACAATCCAATTTGAGAGCTTGGAGGGAGGAGGATATTTGGAGCAACATGATGGACGTGTCCCACAGGGAGTACAAAAAGCAGAGGATAAAAGAGGGCACAGAAGGCAAAGGCAAGGAGACCAACTAAACCCTGTCCAAAAACAAGGGCAAAATTGTTCACTTCCATGGTTAGTCACAACGAAAACATTGGCATTTCATCATTTCTTCCAGCTCAAGAAAAATACCCAGTTAGGGCAGTAAGAGCCCTGACTGGGTCAGTGCATGCCAAAGCTGAAGGGGACCCATGGCCCCTCCATCTATCCCTTGGGTGATTTTCTTGCTTTACTGAGGACTGCGATGCCAGGTGAAAGTTCCCAAATAATTTCCTCCACAAGTAAATTCCAGCCTGGGTAGGGAAGCAAAGCTGTTGTGGGGAAGATGAGCTGAGTGGAGCAGTGATGCACACACAAAACCAGCTTTTATCTCTTGGTGGTGAGTGGATGGGACTTAGCACCAAATCCCACCATATTTCATGGAACTTGACCTCAGGGTTTGGTCTGGGGTGATAAATTCCTTCCTCTCTCTAGTCTAGTTTAGCAATGAGGAAGGTCGATGTTGCTCTAGTCAACACGTCCTGGTGAAAGATGGAGGAAAGACCTTGAGAGCTGCTGCTCTGCATGGGAAGATGTAATTTGGGGAACCCCTGGGAATGATGCTCTGGACATCCGGGCTCAGCAGCATCAGGAGCACCAGCCAGGGTATTAAAAGGTGGGACTTGCAGCAGGTTTGAGCATGTTTTTCCCAGTACCACCGTCCCATGGTATGATAAAAAGCCCCGGAGGAGGGCTTTTATCAGTGAGGTTTTGATATACAGAGCTCAATCAGAAAGAGCGCATTGTCTCACCTAGAAATGGTCTAAAGGCACAGTTTACCAAGTAATGGAGCCCAGAGGGCAGGAGAGATCCCTCCCTCTGCTTTAAACAAGGGTTTTTAGGAGGGGGATGGGATGACCTAGATTATCCCCAGGGGGGCACCAATTACCATCCCTCCCCTGGCAGGTTCGGCAGAATGGCCAGGGCCGGCTGAGCAGGCAGAATGAGGTGCTGGTTTATCCCCGGTGATCACTGACCTTTGTGCCTCTGCCTCTTGCTGCAAAGATTTTAGGGAACTTTGGGTGATGCCCTGTTCCAGACCTATTTGTAACATACAGCACAGTGGCACCGTGCTGATTTTTATGATGCTGTTATTTAATGAAAAGGCTTAAAACTGGGAACTTCCCAATCGCTTGAGTTGTGAACTTTGGGTAAGAAGAGAAGCCGTTCCAGAGGTGAGCTCATTTCTAACCCCGGGAAATGACTTCATGGACGCTGGTATTTACTCACAAAAACATTGCATGTCAGATGTCCCTGACTAGACTTTCTGTTTCGAGTCCAGTATGAGACAAAAATTTCCTTGGATGAGCTGCTCCTGAGACAATTCAAGGTTTGGAGCAGGAGAAGAAGTATTGGAGGGAGGAAAAAATCAGCATAAAAAACCCCTCTGAAATTGTGAGGTTTTTCTGAATAAAGGAGAGTTTTTGGGCAACCAACCCCACAGAAGCACCTGCCTGGGAGGAGGGTGCAGGTGATGGGTCCAGCCAAAGAATCACCTATTGTTACCCCCCATAACAACCAGCAGCTGGAGTTTCTCTCAGAGAGGAAAATACAAGTTTTTCTCTCTTTGGGAAGCCAAGACCCTGGCAGTGATTTATCAGGATAAAGAGCAGCAGGTTCCCTGTCCTGCATTTGCAATAGGTTAATGGAAATAATATTCCACACTGCTCTCCCTGGATGAGATCCCAGTATATACAGGATGTCCAATGGAAAAACACAGCACTTGCATTTTCATTTGAGGTCTGCTCGTGCAGAAATTGTCACTGGGACTGTACTATCCAGTGTGGCTTTCTGATTTCTGTTTCCTCCAGCATCCCAGGACGATCCATATGGATCTGGGGAGATAAATCCTATATTTGGGGGTGCTGGGGGATGCTCTGTCCCCTTAAGACCTAATGCTGGACTGCAGCTCTGGGGATGTACTGGGGCAGCATCCCAAAAGGAGGAGATTTCGGGAAGAGCCAAGCTGGGATGTATGGAAACAAGCCCTGCCTGCCAGCACTGTTTCCTAATCCTGGATACCAAAACCCTCTGATCGTTAAACCAGTGTTCAGAGATTCGGCTGAAGGCTGCCGTGCAGACAACATCCAAACTGACCTTTGAGGAGATGAGAAAAAAAAAATAACACAAGGGGGTTACTGTGCAAATGCCGGAGAAAAGTAGTCATTTCAATAAGGGACCCCACCCTTAAAAAAAGACTTATTGCTAATGCATGCTCAGGACATTTCTGTGTGATGCTATGCTAAAAAAATCCTCTCCGAACAGGGACTAAAGGCTTTGTTGTGGCATGAGCAAAGCTTACACTTCCCAAGAAAAATCCTGTCCCTCTCTTGCGTCATACAGTCGGGGATGGAGAGGACATTTCTAGACAAAAAGGCCATCAGCCAGGATGAAGGACAAACAGAGAGTACATTCCTGACTTGCTATTTAATTGCTTTTGTGCAGGTGCAAAGGGCTAAATGAAAGGAAAAATAAGGATGAGTGTGTGGGGCCAAATTAATCTCAGCTCTAAGCAGGAACTAATGTCAGGAGGAGGCAGTGCTGTAACAAACAGGCTTCCACTGAACTTTTTTTTGGGTTTTGTGCTATTTTTCCCCCAAGGGCCAGGCTCATTCCCACAGCACTGGTGGGTGATGCCCCTGCCAGGTAAGGAGGTAATGGGAACAGTCCCCTCCCAAGTGGCAGGACTGGCTGGTGTTCGCTGGCAGTGCCAGCAGTGGGCCTGCTTTCCTCTTTCCCCTCGGATGTAAAATACTTTGGATGCAGGAATTGCCCTCTGTGGCTCTGAGCAGAGAGTTTCCATCCTGATCCCTTTTGGCAGTTCCGCACAAAAGCGATGGAGGGTTTAGGGGATTCTAGGGTGGACATGGTCCAGTGCCTGCGGTATCTCCTGGGTCTCAGGAGCTGGTCCCTCTGCCACACAATTTGACTCTTAAACCCACAAAGGAGAAAATGTCTTTTTCTGCTTGTGCCCAGGAGCACACTCCTGCCAGCACAGCAGCCTCAGAGATGGTGCAACTCCACTCAGAGTTCAGGCATTTCCTCATGAAATAAGTGGGAGTAGTTTTAATGATGGAAAACCTATCCCAGAAAGGGAATCTCCTCCTCTTGGGTAACAATACAGAGCCACCAGTGCCAACCTGGGACCTGCAGGGACCAGTACACCATGTACTCTTTAATTTAACAGCCTGGGGGATATGAAGGTCTATCTGCATGTCATTAAAGTCCCCGTGATGCCCCTAGGAGTGTATTTGCCAGTGCTGGCCCCAGCGGGGCTTGGGACTGACCCTCTCACCCCCACAGCTCTTTTGCTGGCCAGAGGAGCAGGATGTCCTCAGTTTCCCTCTCTGCCCTTGCATTTTACATCATATTTTTTAAGGTCTTGTGAGCTTTTTTTTCCTCCCAGGGTCCTTCCCTCTTACTGTGTTATGCTGCAAGAAACACAGAAAGAATATGAGAACTGAGACTACAGGAAAGAAAGTGTATTCATTAAAATGGCAAAATGAACCAAGTTTCTCCTTATTAATTCCCTCCTTACCGCATTTCCAGTCCAGGCACGTACCTGTGATGCTCCCATGGACCTGTGTGGTCCAGGAGCATCGCTGAGGTGTGTGTGTGTGTGCATGACTGTGAGTCTCCCGGTTGTCTGAGCAACGGGACGTTCATCACTAACTCCAGGGATAATTAACTCATTTCCCTGTATTTATAGCAAACCAGTGCAGGGAGTGTTGGCACTTATCCCTGATGGGGCCACATTTGGCCACAACGTTTTGAATTTTGGCCATTTCTTGCTTTACGGCGGCTTTGTCATCATCCCCTCTGCCTGCTCATTAAGCGAGCGGATCGTTAAGCTGATGAGGGCAGGGGTGATTGTGGCTGCCTGAGCCAGGCTGCCCGAGGGTGCCCACCTTGGTGTGCCCTGCTCCTGGTTTGCCGGTGCAGGGGGTGTTTGCAGCAGCATTCCTGTCTCCAGATGCCTGCATACGCCTGTGCTAACAGCAGCGTTGCTCCTGGCTTGGCCGCTGGCAAGGGGAAATTTTACTGCTTCAAGGTTTGTTGCAGGGATCTGATGCAAAGAAACGTTGGAGCATCCTGACTCAGCACCGCAGCGGTGGGAAAGACCCGTGGGAAAGACACGGAGCATCTTCTCTCAGCGTCAGGGCATGCGTATGCCAGGTATGTTCCCCAGCTGGGATAAATCCTGACCTGGACACGGGTTTGTCCTTGTTTCTTCCAGACAAGCAACTTGATACTTTTTAGCTGCTCTTTATTTTTGCTGTTTGTTTGTTGGGTTGGTCTTTGGGGAGGGAGGGGGTGAAGGCAGCAAGTGGAAGGGGGCTCGGGCTGTGGGTGGTGGGACTGGAGGAGGGCACACTGCTGCATCTCTATCCTGCAGACCTGGGGAGACAGATTTGATCTCTGCTGCTCCTGTTTTTCATACAAAGGTAAGGAATGCTTTATTTTGGAATCAGCAAACAGGAAGGTGCTTGAAACAGTAAGAGATATACTGGACCTGCAGCTGGGACTGTAAACAGCCCATGGCCCCAAGAGTTGGAAGTATTTGCCCTTGAAATGTGAGTTCTGTTCAGGTGAAAAGGGGAATGAAATCAAGTGTGGGGGACCACCACACTGCTCATCAGCCCCCAGTCACCCACTGTGTAGGGGGAGTTCTACCTTCCCCTCCTCCTCCTGCTTTGCCTCCTGAAGTGAAAGGGACAGAGGTGTTGAGCTGGTGCTTCCTGGGTCCTGGGAAGGTGCAGGCTCCTAAATGCCACTGTGATCCTCTCCCAAGAGCCACTGTCAGTCCCTGGACAGCGTGGGAACCCCCTTCTCCCTGCCTGGCCACCCCCAAGTGCTCCCACCTATGGCTCCAGATACAGCACTGGAGAACAAGGTAGACCACTAAGGTTTAACACATTAATGGGAAGGCCCATGGGGTTTCTAAAAAGCTGAGCCCTGCTTGCAAACCCCCTTTGGAAGGACGAGTGAAAGGGACACTTGAACCAAGCACGGCTGCCCCGGCACAGGCTCAGCCAGCTCTGGTATGACCCATTCCCAGCAGGATGCTGGCAGACAGTGACTGGTCCCATGGTCCTGCTTCCCAGCTGCTCAGTCACCTCGCAAAGAACTAAAAATACATGTCTGTGTGAAGAGTCGCTATAGCTACAGCAAGGGCAAGCCAGAGGGGGTGGCTGGGCCAGGTCACTGTGACAGGAGGACACGGCAGCTCCACAAAATGGGCAACAGAGGGGGGACAGACAGGGATGGGATGGGACCAGATGGGATGGGACAGGCTGCTTCTGGTGCCTCCAGTGCAGATCCCACTATCTCCCCACTTGTTCATATGCTGAAGCTGCAGCTCTCTACACAGCTCCTAAGAAGGGGTTCAATTTGCTGCTTGTGTTTCAGCAGGGGATGAGTGAGGAGCAGCTCCCTGCATGTCCCCACTGCCCCACCACGCGGGAGGACACCAATGTTTCAGCCTCTGGGTACCCCCAGTATTGGGTCGAGCCCCAGTTCACTCAAGCAGCGAAGGTCCGTGTGATTATCACAGCCGTCTTCTTCCTGCTGGCTGCGGGCAGCAATGCGGCAGTGCTTGGCAGCCTGCTGAGGAAGAGGAGGAAATCCCACGTGCAGCCGCTGATCCTCAGCTTGGCGCTGGCTGACCTGCTGGTGACAGTTATGGTGATGCCCCTGGATGCGGCATGGAACGTGACGGTGCAGTGGTATGGAGGGGACATCTCCTGCAAGATCCTCAACTTCCTGAAGCTCTTTGCCATGTACGCAGCTGCCCTGGTGCTGGTGGTCATCAGCCTGGACCGGCACACGGCCATCCTCCATCCCTTCTCCCGCGCTCACCACCGCAATGGGATGCTGCTCCGTGCTGCCTGGGTTGGCAGTGTGCTCCTGGCTTTGCCCCAGGTAGGGTTCAGTGCCTTCCTTGTGGATTTTGTCCAGGTGGTTTTGGAGAATGGCTTCTCCATCCCGACATCCCCAACCAGTCCATCCCAACCTATGGGCTCCACCAGCCCCAGACCGAACCATGAGTTAGGTGCCCAGAGTCCAGTTCAACAGCTGCATGGAGGTGTTCTCTATGCATAGCCAGCAGCATCTCCAGGACATGGTGCTCTGTTTCAAAGCCTCTCTGAGTTATTCTTTGGTTCTCCATTTCAGCTTTTCCTCTTTCACCTGCACACAATCCCAGGAGGGAACTTCACCCAGTGTGTTACTCATGGGAGCTTCCGATCGCACTGGGAGGAAACTGTCTACAACATGTTCACCTTCACCACCCTCTACATCACCCCCCTGAGCGTCATGATCGTTTGCTACATCCGGATCCTTTGGGAGATCAGTAAGCAGCTAAAGGTCAATAAAGGTAAGCAGGTTCCAGCCCTGTAGTGTCCACCATGACTCCATGACTGAATTTCTCCAGCCTAGAGTTGTTGTTGTGTCTGTTCCAATATCCTTTGAAAGATAAACCAACTAAGAGGTTTGACGCAAATTTATTGACCCCATTTCTTGTTGCATTCTGCTTCCCTTGGGCCATGGACCAGACCATGAGATGGTCTCCCCTCCCTGGCAGAAGCACAGTCACAGATGGTTATGTTCTCCTGGTTTTCCCCCATCTCCAACTATCCTTCTGACTCTCCTTTGCAGGTTTGACAAGAAATCAAAACGACCACATCTCCAAGGCACGCATGAAGACTCTCAAGATGACCATAGTGATTGTTGCTACCTTCATCATCTGCTGGACCCCATACTACCTCCTGGGCTTGTGGTACTGGTTCCAGCCAGCCATGATCCAAAAGATGCCAGAGTATGTCAACCACAGCTTCTTCCTCTTTGGCCTGCTGCATACCTGCACCGACCCTGTCATTTATGGACTGTACACCCCCTCCTTTCGGGAGGACGTGCAGTTGTGTCTCAGGGGCATCGAAACAGCCATCACGAGGCAAAAGAGACACAAACCCATCTCAGCCTCGGAGAAGAACATCAAGGACAGTGCTGGAAATGGTGGGGTGGCATCAGGGGGCTCCAATGGGACAACTGTCAGCACAGTCTGATGAAGAGACGTACCCACAAGGGGATGGGAGGCACAGCTTTGGGGCTGCTTTGTCCCATGGGATCGTTTTGGAGACTGCCATAATGAGGTTCCCCACTCAGCTTTGATGGGTGAGGGTCTCTGGCCAGAAACTGAGAATGTGTCGTCTGCCTGTACTCAGGGTGAAAAACTTTTGGGGGTATTTATGATCATTCTGCCGTATTCTGGCAGCCTCGTGACAACTAGAAAAACATCTTTTTTGTACCCAACACATGCTCTAGCCCTGATTCTGGGATCAAGCTTCTCCACACTTCCAGCATCAACTCCTGGGAGGAAACTCACCATCTCCTCCATGGTCCAGGGTCACGTCCATGGAGTGGCTGCTTTTCAAGTGCCCTTTGCACCTACACCCAGGTATGGAGCTGCATGGATGGTGTCACCCTGAGGCGGCAAAAGTGCGATCACAGGCTTTTACTCCATTTTTTCCACCCACTGTGGAACAGCTCTGTGGAAATTTTGGATCTCCTGGCTTGGAGCCTGTCTGGTTCTCCCATGAGGAGCCCTGGGAAAGACCTAAATATCTGGAAGTTGACTAATGCAGAGGTATTCATCCCCTAGGCATGGTGGGGAGGGAGGGAGTGCTGTGAGGATGGACAGGCTCAGGCAAGAGTGGTACAGAGAACCACAGTGGGGTGGGGTGAGGTTTCTTCTCTCTTTTGGAGACAGCCAGAAAGGAAAACAGACCCTGCTACCGTCTTCTGGTGTGAAGAGGATGATACAGACAGGCATATCCTTACATAGCAGCTCTGTGGGACACAGGGCTGACCAGGAGGGAGGGTATTTGGGGTAATCAGATAGTGAGAACCAGACCTGACACTGCCCAGCCCCCCTTGACCTCCCTGTCCCCATATCCCAGGGCACAAGCTGACAGGTTGCAGGCCACATGCTGGGCACATTTGTTTTGCCCTAAGCAACACCAGCCCTTTGGCTCTGCCCCAGCAGGGCAGGTGCAGCCACCCCACAGGTGATGGCTGAGGTGTCCCAACAGGGAAGGTGATGGAAGGCATCTGGTAGGTGTAGGGGTCCATCAGCACCTACTGGTGCCAGCTGGAGGCAATTGAGGGCAAGGGAAACTTCTGGAGAGATCAGTTGAGCTGTGGTGAGTAATATGGGTTGTTTGCTTTCTACCATTGTGCCAGAAGTTTCTTGTGGAGGCAGACGTCTCTTCTCTGGGTGTGGGCTGGAGAGATGAGTTTATTCAACTGCGTTGTCCTTTCCAGGTAATTAGAAATAGTGGATTATTTCTTTTTTTCATTCTCTGATGATTGTTACTAAATGTGGTGTTTGTTTTTGAAGAGAAATTTAGTTTTGAGCCAGGTGGGTTGTTGTTTTCTTAGTTTAATGAAACCTTTGGACAGCTCAGGAGCTCTGGACTTGGCAGGAGGCAGTTCCTTGGCTATTTTTGTGGCTACAGCAGCTTTGAATGAGCATCTGGACTTTATCAGGATGAAAGAGCTTTGTTTTAAAAACAACTCTTGACTTGCTGTGTTTGCATGTGTAGGGAGCTAGGAGATGTCTTCCCTCCAAGAAAGCAAATCTCCTTTGTGTACTGAGGGGGCTTTCTCTTGACCCTGTCTCCAAGAGGGGTTGGCTCCCCATCAGTCAGAAAGGACCTGCACTGGTCTCCCAGTGCCCCAGCTAACCAATTGTTAAAATTGGAGGGGTGGCAAGCAATCCTTGCAGGCTGGCTGGAGCTGGGGGATGAGGACCTGGGAAGCTGCAGTGCTCAGGGTGATGCCAAGCTGTAGATGGGTATTCAGTCCTTGCCTTTCTGGTACTAATTATTATTTATGCTAAACATGAAGCCCAAGGAGAAAAAAAATCAATTAGAACTGCAGGAGGCCAGACCAACTGGTGGGGATTAGTGTGAACCATTTAGGAAGCATCCAAACTCCAATGAGATGCGTAATCGCAGTTTGGCTTTCCTGGGCTCATTCTGCTCAATGTTAATTACCCAGTGCTAACAGAGCAGGGGTGGCTGATGGCAGGCTGGCAAAAAAGGGCTTCTTGTAAGGTGATGGGAATGGTTTGCTGTAGGGGAAGCTAATTTCTTCATCAGACACTCCTTTGGTCTCTTTGTTTATACTTTGATGGGAGGCAGACCTTGAAGGTGTGTTGGTTTTCTGGCAAGCCTTGATTAAGCAGGAAAGTGTCTTTAATCTGTTGAAAACTGCCTTCGTCCACTGAGTGGGAGAGAACAGGTCCAATATTGCTCATGCTCTCAAGACCACGTCTCCTCTTGCCCAGCAGCAGGAGAGCTCGGAGATCTTCTCTGAGGAGCAAGAAACACTTTTTTTCTTGTGGGAGGGATTCACCACCTTTACACCCCATGGGTACAATGAAAAAGCAAAAGCAGGTTTGGCCTTAAGGGGACTTGATGATCTTAGAATCATTTAGGTTGGAAAAGACCTCTATGAAGAGTAGGAAAATTGGGATGCTGGCAAGCATACATACCTTGGTCCTTAGGGGAAGCATGGCACATCCCTTGAGATGCTTGCAGGCACTCCAGCACTGTTCCTTTTGCCCGCCTCTTTGATACCTTCCCTCCTATTGCTCAAAGTGACATTTTGTGTAGCCTGGAGTGTGGGCAAGGTGCCCAAAGTGGCAGCTTTCATGAGAGAAGTAAAATGTCACTGGAAGGGTGTGCTGCCAAGCCATGTGCCCACTGCACATGGGAAGGGGGAGTGAGCAGGTGGGCAGAACTTTCCTGGGGGAGCTGGGATCAACCTGAGTCTGGGTCCTGCCAGAGGTGGACTAAAGCCCAGGCCTGGTTTGAATATTCCTGCATTTCTGATTCTGATTTTCTTAAATTTGCTCATAGAGAGCACAACATTTTTGCATCACTTATCAGGAGCATGAATTCTGGAGCCTCAATTCTCCCCACCCTAGAGGTGGTCTTGCTTTCTGTGGTGCTTCTGTCTCTCTCCCCACATTGCCTCAAACTCTGTGTCTACATCAGCACCTGCCCTTGTCCTCATCCTCAGCTGGCTCCTGAGATCTCTGTATATATATGTATATATATAATAGAGAGAGAAAAAAAATACTTTTTATATATATTATCTATTTCTGCTTGTGGGAGGAAACTTTCCCCAAAACCTCCAGGAAACACCAGTTACCACACTTCTTGCAGTTCCAGCAGGGTCAGATTTGTTTGATTCAGTAACAATTCCTTAATATTCACTACAGTAATTAATAAACATATTAATAAGAGCAGGTAGCTCTATATTTTACAACTCCTCGACCTCACCCTGGGCTGCCTGCTTCAAACACAGCGGCCCTTTGTTGGGCAGGAAATTCTGATTCATTCCCTTAGTGTTTTTATAGCACTGTGCATGTTCAAAGAGCCACGCAAGTGGCTTAAGAGGCTAACACAAACCTTGGGTTAATTCATAATACTGTTAGTTACTCAGCACAATACCCACATTAATCCAGCTGACTGCACCTCGCCACGTTGGGAAACACATGCTGAAATCAGCAGGGAGCACAGAAAACAAGCGTGGGAGTAGGATATTAAGTATTTTGCCAGGCTGCTAGGTAGGATCTGAGCACCTTAAATGTATTTAAAATATTCTCCCTTTGCTGTTGCCTCGCTCTGCAGCTGTGGAGCTGAAGCACTGAGGAGATTGTGCCCAGAATCCCTGCAGGCCTAAGCATGAGGGTTGGGGCTATGAGCTCTCCAAGGGATACTCCAGACACATCCATCAGACTCAGCCCCCACCTGCAGCCACCTCCTTTTTTTTGGGTCTATTCAAACTGATCAAAGCAGAAAAAGCTGGTTTTTTCCTTTGATACTTGCTGATTTCATTGCAAAGCTGGACTGTGCGTGTCTGCCATGAGTCCTCACAATGCTTTCTCTCTGGGGACATAGCCTGGAGCTATTATTACTTTTTTTGCTTACTCTCAGAAACTTTCCTATGCAAAGAAACCCTAAGAAAAGAGCTTTAAATCCCTGCTGTGTTCCTTTCATCTGGCTCAGGAGCTTCCAGGTTTGTGCCTTTCCTTGCAGTGCCAGCAGCCAGGCATCCCACAACTGCTGCTCAACCTTCTCCTTTCCAAAGGGCCTCAAATAGCCCATCTGTTCCAAAAGATGGGAGGTTTTTCGGACATACTAGGCTTTTAAGAAACCAGTATCCTTTAGACACCATCAAAAACCTCCAGGTTTTCTGGCTGGCACATTACCTCCCCTAAACTTGTATATTTATATCGCACAACATTTAATATAACGTGCAGAGGTAGACCAAAAATGGGCAAATATTCCCAGGATCCCCACGCATGCCTCAAACCCCAAGTTTCTGCATTGAAATATCAAGGAGTAAGCTACTATAAAGTAGTTGAACCTGTTGCACAATAAATTATTAGTTTATGTATATTTTAATTGCAGATCTCCACTATAATTAGCATGGACACTTCTTGGGCTGAGGTGCTGCAGTGTGCTTTGACAGTGAGCATTATTAACGGGCTGTAAAAGGCAATGGGGAATTGGATTATAATGTTCTTGTTTTGCAAGCTGTATGGTGAATAAATAAATTTGTTCTGGCAGCAAAATTAACTGGGATAAATGTGTCTAGCTCCAGTCACCAAGAAGAGGGGTTGCTGTAAATGAACTTGTTCTCAGCCTTGAGTTAAAAAAACTGATTACCAGGACATTATTTCTGGCAATTATGTACCAGAACAACATCACAAAAAGAAGATAATTTCTTTGAAATATTTAATGAGTAAGGTAGTAATCACAGACTCATTTGCTGGAAATACGTGGTGAAATTTTTTCCTTTTTTGTGGTTAGGGTTCACTGTGCAATGAAAACCTGAATTTATCAAATCTACTAAAGGCTGGACTGCAAGATTGAACTGTGGCACATACCTGGCTTTTCTTTGCCTAGAATCCCTGGGTCTTCACAGGGTTATCCCATGCCCACTCACTAATCAGAGGACAGTTCTTTGCTCCTGTTTCAGGCAGTTGTAGGTTGCTTTGTAACAATAGCAAACACAAGCCACTTAACAGGAAGGGGAGAGTGTTGCCCTGTGTATGTTGCATGACTAACTTGCACATACCTGTGTGTGTTCTCTCACAAGTTCCCAGTTTGCTAAGAATAACCCTTATTCAGTATTGATGCTGAAAAGCCTGAGTTTGTCTAATCTGCACATTAACCTAGGACTAGACAGATCATGGCTGAGAGCACAAGACTCGTAGATGTTTGGTCTGGTTTTGTCCCAGATACAGTGGATTTGCCTCAGAGCAGTTAGTGTAGTAACTATGTTTTGGATTTATGCTTAGCTGCCAGCTGGGACTAAAACACAACAATGTTTTACAGAGGGGGGGAAAAAAAACATACCAGAAAGCATTTCACTCCTTCCATTTTGGCAGTTGTTTTATTTCTTGATTTTTTTTTTTTTCCTTACAATCATTATGCTCAAATATAAAAATTCCTGGCAAAAGTTAGTTTTAAAAGTTTAAAAGTGATTCCATCTGCATTGATACATGCTAAACATCACTAGACTCAGTTTCTGAAAACATACGGGTAAGACTCCCAACAGGTTGCTTTGCCTGACATCCAGGAAAATCCTCCTTTCCGACTTGTGCAAACATACCTCAGCTTGACAGAAAATAAGTTACACCGGACTGCTTCCACACTTAGTTTTCATTAATCTTAAATAACCTTTTTCCCATGGACCCTTAACGATTGGTTCATGCTAAGCAGCACCACTGTGATCCTTTTCAGCTCTCCTGGGCATCCTCATTAATCCCATGAACACAGAAATAAGAATAAATGAAGAGATGCCATGAGGATTAATACACTGGTGGCAGTACTGGAAAGCTCCAGGCACCTTTATTTCCAGAGCTCTGGAACAGATGTAGTGCATTGCAGATCAGCTATTCTTAAGGCACGTGGTGAAAGTAACAGTTTATGATCTTGGGTGATTCACCTCTCCGAGTCAAACATTCTGTGCCAGTAGTAGATGAAGGTTGGCGAGTTGCTGGCCCCTATCACTATCAGCAACAGCAGGTACAGCATCATCATTATGGCAAAACGGTGGGTGTAAAACCAGGAAGATTGACTAGAAGGCCTGAAAAAGGAAAAGTGTGTGAATTGTGTCAGAGATGCACAAATACACTGGCAAAGAGAATCTTAGGTTTCACTATTTTAAGTTAATGCGATAAAAACAGAAAGCTGTTCCACAGTCCCTGAAACTAACAAAGCCCAATTTTTACCACATCCCCTTTCCCTAAGTCTCTGTGCAGGATCCTGTCTTTTCTCCCCATGTTCACACTTTTCCCTGTGGTTTGGAGCTGTAGCTGCCTGGCCTGTACACGTGTTGATTAGCTGAGTGAATGCTGCCACCAAGGACAGATAAGGGCAGAGTTAAAAGTGCCTCAGTTTTAAGAACTGCACTCACCAGACATCCACTCTTGGTTTCCTGCCACAAACAGATTATCAGAGCTCTCAAAGACACTAAGTGCTTATAGGTCTGGTGAAAAAGCAAATTTAGCTGAGCTTGGGAGTGTCAAAGAGCGAGACAGAGGCAGCATGATGGTGTAAGACTTATTTCCATAGGAAACAGGCTAAAAACAAATTCTGGCAGTGCAGCATATCTTTCTTGCTTGTTTTCTGTTGTTTTTCAGCGATGAGATGTGTTTATCTGGCTGTTATAGCAGCTCATCCCTCCAGACAGCTGAACTCTTACCTCCTGTGCTGTTTCTGTGAATACACTAGCAAGTATTTAACTCGTAAAAGCTGGTTGTTTGTGACAACAAAGTATTTCTGTGGTACATCCCCCCCTTCGCTGTTTTTCACTCTTGCTCTTTTTCTGTCTATTTCTTCTGAATCTGAATGGGGAAGAGAAAGGAACAGGAAAGCAAAAAAATATGCAGAACTTCAAGTAACTATTAAAAAAGCATACAACCAACACCCCCATACACACCCCCCAGAAGAATGGGAATGAGATAACCAAAAATCTAGTCTTGGTATTCCCCTGAATCCCTCAGCATCCAAGAATAGACTGAGAAGTTTGCTTGAGGCTATACCACTCCTAGTCATCCTTGGTATGGATGGCATTATGGCCCAGACGAGGGTGACAAGGAGGTGGGTCTCCCATTCACTTCTTGAGGAGTCACTAACATTAAGGAAAGAAAAACAACATGAAGGACAGATGTAACTACTACACAGTGATTACTGCAATGGACTCACCTTTCTTTTTCACCTGACACTTTACATCTGGGTGGTCAATGATCTCACAAACAGCCACACAGCTGAGGATAGAGCCCAGTGCACTTCGCTGCCAGCCGATACCGTGAGGGCTGTACAGCAGGGCCAGGCTCAGGTCACTGGTCAGATAGGTGCCTTCACCAAACAGGGATGTCTGAAACAGAAATCTGTCCTAAAATCCTGTACTGCAAACCTCAAACAACATACAAGTGTTCTTTGCTTTCAGACTGGCAGTTCTGCTTCTGAAGGTAAATTATGAAAGGCCTTTCTGACCCATGTTGGGCCTGGTCCATGCACTGTTTTTGTCCTGGCACAACTTCCTTGGGGTGGGGCTGCTGCCCTCTCCCATCCCTCAGATTAGCTGCTTGGCAGGGCACTTGGTGTGGACAGATTCATGCTTTCCCGGATCTGGACTTAGTTTGCCAGCATAAGTATTTCACATCAACATGACTGCACCGCTCTTAAAAGGCATTTCACCGATTTAGTGAGACTGTCATCATTCAAGTAATCCAACCTCCCCAAACAAGGCAAGGCTTTGCTTCATTTAAATCCATGTTTTACTAGAGAAGAGGGAAGTACTTTTCACTATGCCACACTGGCTAAAATTATTTCTCCAGTAAGTCCGTTGTACCTGGTAAACCATTACTCATGGAGAATGTGGGGAAAAAACATAGTTCAGGTTGACTGGAAGGTCAAGCAGGTGCTGTGTTAAAGCTGCCTTACAGCTGACACAGAAAGCCAGGAGTCCCAACTGCCCATCCACTGAAATTGGAAGAGGTGCAAATCCTATGGGATGTCTCCCTAAACCAGACCATTTTAAGATGGCACCACTTGTGAGAAGCACCTGAAGCTTTGCTGATCTAAACACAAGGCAAGGAAGAAAATCTTTCCATAGCCTGGGTCACTATCCTCCTCCTCTGTAGACAGGCACTTCCCAGCTACAGGCTGACAGACAGACCAGGATTTTCAGAGGAATTACACTTTCTTACAAAGAAGCAAAGGACAGTCATAATTTGTCATGCTGAAGAAAAGGTTTCATGCCACTTCCAGGTTTTACCCTCAGGCTGCACTAGAAAAATCCAACACAGCCATCCACAAAGGCCTACACTGAAATGAAAACAGCAGTACAAGATCATCAGCACACTTCATACCCCAAAAGGAATCTGGGCCTATTTTTAAGAAGTGTCCCCAGCTGCAAATGACCAAGGCGAGATGGTGTCAATGGCAGGAGCCTCACCCTGTTCAGATGGCAGTGCAGACCGTGGTGCAGGATGGAATGGAAGTTCTCCAGGCGGCTCCCATGGAAGGCATAGATGAGGTCCCGCTCTCCCTTGGTCTCAGCAAACTTGGTGTTCATTTGATCACAGTACACGATCTCAAAGAGGTAGTCTGGAGCAGGAACCGCAGCCCCAGATATCCCTGTGAGTTCCTGGATCTTCTCGTACTTAAAAACAGGAAGGAAAATCAATGTTGGTTTATGTGGTTAGATTACTCATTGGAAATTCTGCTTCCTGTCCCTTCATACTGCTTAATGTATTCTGATTATGCTTTTCTGAGTTAGAATTTAACACTGTCACAATTCAGGAGTAAGTGGACAGTAAAAATTCTGCCAGTTTCTTGCTATCAAAGTTAAATCCGAATTCTTCTTTCCATTGAAAAACAAACCTTGAAATGTGATTATGAATTAACTGATGACGTAAGGACCATATCACAATTCTACTTTGGCTACTAAGACAATATATTCATCAGCTGATCTGGGAAGAGAAAAACAAGACGAAAACAGAAGTTGTTTTCATCTTGCTGCTAATCTCTGCAACTATTTTGATCCCTCTTACAGAAGTACCTCAGTAGCTCTAAATCTTTTGCTTTTTGGGGCAGTATGCAGAAAACAAAAGTTTTCTTTCTCGGTGACAAGTAGGACCCAGCTCCATGACACCCGAGTTGGACTCTCTCGGTCTAAAACATGCATGTATATGCTATGTTAACTGCAGTAACCAACTACAATCACTGCTCACCATCAAATAGTGACAGTGATAACTATTTCTTCCAACCAGTGTTCCTGAAAATTTTATTTAAAAACACAACAACCACCCCTATGTACAGAAAGGAAATGGATTAATGTTGAACTGTCAAGCTCTCGTGGTAACCAACTTAATTCTGGCAGGAGGAAATACTCTCTGAAGTGCAAGTTTGCCTTAAAAACCATATTCTCATCAAGACTTTCAGAATTCAAAACTTACCTCCTGTTTCTTAGTACTTTGTATCATGAAGACTTTAGATGATAGAATCCAACTAAACAGATCCCAGGTCCTTTTCTCTGTGTTTGGAACTGACTCCAGAAGCTCCTGCAGGCTTGGTAGAGCATTGGTATCTGCAAGCTAACAAGAGAGGCATTTAGCACAAGCTCCTTAGTGCCACTGTGATTAAACAGGGACCTCTAGTGAAAACAAAACAATATTTCACCCCAATAAACTGAAAACCAGGTTCTGTTCTGAGATACAAACATTTGTAACAAGTTTGTGGGGAAGTTTGTCAATTGCTCTGAAAGCAAATACCAGGCAAATTATAAACACTGATATTTACCAACAGTATCTGTAGGGTATGTACAGGAACAATGAAACACACTCCTGAGAGAAAACAAGCTGTCACAGGGCAGTATGGGCAGCTGGACTGACATGGGGGTGTTCAGGCCATGCAACATGCAATCCCTTCAACATTAATTTGAATTTCACGTAGGACAAGCTCTTGTAACACTCCAAAGAATAATAGAAACATTAAGGCTGGAAAAAACGTCTAAGATTATAGAGTCCAACTATTAATCTAACTTTGCTAAGCCCACCACTAAACCATGTTCCCAAGTGCCACATCTACATGTTTTCTGAACACCTCCGAGGACGGTGATTCCACCACTTCCCTGGGCAGCCTATTCTAATGCCTGACCACCCTTTCAAGGAAGTAATGTTCCCTAATAATGTAAACCACGGGAGCAGCTTGAGGCCGTTTCCTCTCGTCCTGTCACATATTACCTGTTTCCTATCGCTCGTCACTTCACATGCCCACACCGGATCTGGGCGTTTCCAAGTGCGGGTTTATCGGTCAGAATCCCAAATACTCTTCTAAACCCGGATCCTTTGACTGGATAAACCCTCCATCCTTCTTTATCTGTGACCCTGAGGCGCCGCTGCCCTCACCTCAGCGGGCAGCCGGTGCTCCCCCATCGGGGAAGTGCCCCGGCTCTGGGCAGCACCCCGGCACTCACCAGCCCTTCGAAGTCCTTGGTGTCGCCGCTGGCGTAGCGGCCCGGGAAGGGCCTCAGCGCCGAGTCGCGCTTGTAGCTCTGCAGCGCGGCGGCGAACAGGCTGCACCGCAGGTCGGCGGCCAGCGGGTCCCGCCGCGCCGCCTCCCTGGCGCCCGGGGCCGCCTCGCCGGGGCCGGGCGCTGA
>WBMZ01006171.1:0-124769 GCA_013400975.1 Atrichornis clamosus | reverse complement strand
CCGTCCCGGCGTGCCCCGCGCGCACCACCGAGCGTGGCGCCGGGCCCACCGCTGTCCCCGGCTCGCTCCGTGCGCGAGAGGCGGCGCGGCCGCGGCGACATGGCGGGCGTGGGGCGGGCGGAGGAGCGGGAGCAGCACCTGAACGGCGAGCTGCCCCCCGAGCCCGAGGACAGGGACGGCGCGGCGGGGCTCGGCACCGAGGATGGCGCCAAGAAGAAGCGCAAGAAGAAGAAGAAGGGCAGAGCGGGCCCCGCGGGTAGGGGTAGGGCCGGGCCGCGCAGCGACCCTGCGCTGACGGGCTGGCTGGGCGGCGTGAGGGGCCGCGGGCCGGCACACCGGGCGGCGAGCGCGGCGGAGGGCGGCCGTGCGGGGCTCAGGGGTCCCGGTGTACGGGTGCGGGGCGCCGTCGAGGCCGCTGTCCCGGCCCGTGGCAGCGGTGCGGGCTATGGGGGATCCCTGCGACTCGGAGGGGGCTGGCGGTGCCCGGAGGATGCTACTGCCGTTCGATTGGAGCTGGGGATGTCCTCCTTGCTTCCGTGCGCGTAGAAGAAGCCACCGCTTCCCTCACCCCCTCCTATGCCCCGAGGGGAGAAAGGCGTAAGACTGCTGCTGTAAAAGTCGTCCCGCGTGATGGAGGCTCTGCACCCCTCCCAAGTTCTCGGAGAGGGCTGGAGCAAGTCTGGGCAAATAGTGTAAAGGCACAGTGGTTTGGGTTTGTTTAACAGGCCATCAGTGATGATCGTGCTGTGCGTTTATAATTATCTACTTCATGCTCATAATATCTCACAAGAGCAGGCTGCTGCTATGGCCAGAAAAATTAGTTACCCTGGCAGAAAATAGTTATCAGAAGTGGCAGGATAATCTACATTTATATGCAAGTTTCAACAGCTCCTGTCACTGTAATGTCCTACAACCTCACACATTGGGACTGCTTTACAAAGAAAAAGCATTAAGTGCTCTGTTATCTGTAGGATGAGTACAACATCATGTTTTCATAAGGTTTTGGGAGCTCTTGGTTACTAACGTGGAGGTAATATTTTACTGTAAGTAATACTTTAACTTTGCAAACAGGACAAGAAACAGATAAAGAAATGGAAGGTGCTCTTGATGATGTAGCAAAACAATTGGACAAGCAAGCACTGGAGGAGAAAGAAAAAGATGATGATGATGATGGCAAGTATAACTTAGGTTTTCTCTTGACATTTTCAGTTTCAGCTTCTTCTGAGACTCCATTTTAACAGACTGTTTACAGGTGTCTTTCTGGGTTTGATTTTGAGAAGGTTTTTGGGAGATGTGAGATGCAACTGTATATATATTCTACCTTTTTGTCAACAATTTAGCTGTCACATATGCATACATATAAAAATATAACAGGAATATGAGCTTTTCTAAAGGTTTGTGTTTTCAAGGATCTAATTATTGAAGGGAAATGTTTAGTTTAAGATAAGGTAAACTATAAATAATTCTCACTTGCATTACCATGGTCAGTAGATATTTATGTTCCAAATTATGTCTCTTATTTGTGGCTTAAAAAAAAAGTATACTGAGCAAATTTTAAGGGGGTATTTTAATTAATAGGAGGTTTTAGATTCTTTATCTGTGACTCGAAACCTGCTCATGTGTAATAATTTTTCATTTAAATTGAATTGGGGAGAGTTTAATACATGAGCAAGACATAGACCTTCTGTGTTGCTTGTGCTATGCAGCTGATTTTCAAAGCAATAACCGTGAAAGCATCTGTATTGAAATCCAGACTGCACGCATCTTTTCTGTAGGAATATCAGATAAATGTGCTGTATTTCCTTTGGTTTGATGGATGGTTCTCAATAGAAATGGATGTTAAAGAAAATACATTTCTTAAATTAGTAATTTAGTTTCCTTCTTCTGAATTAGCATATTGAGTTGGCTCAGCACGCTGAAATGTTTCTTAGTCTGCTTAAAAATCTTAGTTCACTTGCTGGAATTCGCACTTCTGGAATTTAATTTTAATAAATTGGGTATGGAAGATTTAAAAAAATTGTATGAGTGTGTTGAGGTGCATTAAATAAAAAACAAATTTATCTTTGATCGTTATCAATCTGCAGCATCCAGTTTACTGCAGTTACTTTTCATAGTAATGTGTTCTGATGGTTTGTTTTGTGGTATCTTTCAAGTTATGGAGTTGAAAGGTAATTAATGCAGTATGTGCTTTGCCATCATTGCAACTTGAGTAAGAAGTGTTGAGTACAGTGAAAACTTTATACAATGAAAAGAAATCTTTGCTAACTATTAGAATAGTTAGAGTTTTGTCTCAGGAGAAATAACATTGATAGTTGCAGATCAAATGCTGTGCTCTTTTATCCTATTTACAGTATTAGCAATTAGTATTACAGTATTAGTATAAAAAAATGAAGTGCTGCTATTACTGAATAATCTTCCTTTTTTTCCACATATTAGACTTGGATGTGTTTTTAGTAAAACATACTTTTGCAGAAAGATTAAAACTAATATAAGTTTTTTGAAAACAGCTCTGTTCTTCTCTGTACTGGTTCCCACTACATGCCATCTTAATTGTGTAATTTTGGAATTGTTGCTTTAAGACGTTAGATTAAAATCAATAAAATACCTACTCCCTTTTTGCTTTTCTTTTTTTTCCTCCCTTGATAAGCCTGTAACTGAGTGGCCTCAGAAAGGAGACTATAACTTTTGAGCTCAAGAGATTAGGAAGTGCTCTTTGGATTTCCCTTGCAGTGTTAAAATATGCCGATATTTAACATTTTTGCATGGTATTGTGCTAAGTTATTAAATGGCTACACCAGAATGATTTAAGGTCAGGCTTCAGTTTTGCAAAGATCTGAAATTGCTTTTCTGGTGAAAATTTTTTTTTTGTTAGCAGCTAAATAACCTGAAGACAAACAGGGCATTGGTCAGATGCAGTAGTTATGTTTCTGGCAGCACAGTTAGTCTGCAGCAGTCTTCAAGGACATGAAAGCATAGACAGGGTTAGTTTGGCTTGCAGTTGGCAGTTTCACGTGCAGTGATGTATGAAAAAGCACAATAAGCAGATAGCAACAGCGACAGCATTTTAAGAAATGCTGTGGCTTTTTCCCTTCAGTTTAGGCCCAATCTTTAAAAAAAAAAATTAAAAATCATTCGGTGAATGAACTGAAGTATATCTAATTAATTTCTCTATGAATGGTTTGAACACTGCTCAAGGTCAAGAGAAATGAGGCAGTTACCACATTTTAAAGAAATTTATATGCATTGTTAAGGATTTTGGCTGCCTGTGAAATATAGATTGAAGAATCTGGTAGACTGAGACTATTTTATAGATACAAAGTATTTATATTTGCATTTTTTTACAGAAATTTAAATTAAGATACTTACTACCAAAATGAGCTGGGGAGGGGCAAGAGTGACATTACTGAAATTTGCCCCAGCTGCATGATTACAGCACTCATCATGGCATAAAAATGCTAATGACACTGACTTTCATGAGAGGCTCGAAATCTACTGACTGGAGCAGCTGGTCAGTGTTTTGGTTTGGTTTTGTTTTTACATATGAGTTGCTGTGTAAATACATTCAAAATTGAATGCTTTGACTTGATTCTAAAAGTTCTTTCAATTTTACTTCTTGCTGTAGTTGAAAATGTTCTAACTCTAGAGGACTAGTACTTGTCTATTTAGAAGAGAACCTGTGTTTAGTTCCAGAAGGTTTAGTTAGATGATAGCACCTTAGATACTGAATATAAAGTAAGTAGGCATTAGATGTAGCCAGGTGTGAAGTCTGCAGGGTTATTGTTAACTCCTGATATAAATGGTGTGGCTGATTTCTGGTGTTTATGTGCTGTGCTCTCTGGAAGCCTCCCACTGGTATAGATTCATAGAATGTTTTGGCTTGGCAGGGACCTTTAAAGGTCATCTTTTGTCCAAGCCCCTGCAGTGAGCTGGGATGTCTTCAACTAGATCAGGTTGCTCAGAGCCCCATCTAGCCTGATGTTGAATGCTTCCAGGAATTGGGGTGTCTTCCACCTCTGGAAACCTGTTCTGGTGTTTTATCACCCTCGTATCTTCCACATGCAGTGGTTTTGCTGAGTGTTGTTGGTGACCTTCCCTGTTACCTCCAGATTAAACTCATCCTAGTGCTGTCATCTTTACTTCTTTGGGATCTTTATCTTTCCAGATGGAGTAAGTTCCTTTAGCTGAAGCATCAGAAGATGGGTGGGAAGCAGTAGTTTCTAGCTTTTTGTTAGCTATTGTGTGTGATACAGTTCTTTCTTGTGTCCTCCAACAATCCTAGGCGCCTTGTTGCCTGAATTGAGAACAGAGGAATATGAAGTAGGACTTTCTGAAAACGCTTCCCTGAGCTACATTTTTTCCTCTGTTTGGTGATAGGTTTAAGTTGTCAACTTCTGAAACTATTTTCTTAGGTCTGTGTTTGGTGTAGGGACTGAAAATGCTGATGTTTTGGAGGCAGCTTCTGGATGTTGCCTTTTAATTTGTTAAATTCTGCTGTGAGAGAAGTGTTTCCAAATGTTTTAGTGTCTTGTTCAAACTTCTTTGATTCTTTAAGATTATATTCACCTGAGCACTTTGTTTCCTATAGATGGAGAGGGTGAAGGAGATGGAGCAACTGGGAAAAAGAAGAAGAAGAAGAAAAAGAAGAAAGGACGTAGGTATCAAGCACAAAAATATAGACTGCATGAATATTTGGTATTAAGCATGTGCAAGTGCTGTTCTTGGCAGCTGAAACAGGTTTTGGGGTGCAGTTTGTGTTTATAGGCTAAGTCTGGCCAAGTTGTCATCTTTCTGGTATCCCTCAGTGCCTCTGAGGGCATTCATTGGCCTTGAGCATTGGCCAGATAAAGTCATATGAGGGCATTGTGATACGATGTTGTCTTGGTAGAAGCCCAAATTCTACTAAGGGGATCTTAGATAACTTTTGCTCTTTAACTTTTATGGTTGAATTAAGATGGTTAGTATTTCCAGTGTACCACGTGTAAAGCTTTCTTAAATTATACTCAACAGCTAAGGTCCAGACAGATCCACCTTCTATTCCAATATGTGATCTATTTCCCAGCAACGTATTCCCGAAGGGAGAAGAATGTGAATATCCACCAACACAAGATGGGTGAGTGTTTTAAGCTTAAGAAACAAATGCTTTCATTTTGATATGCTAAAAGATCTGTTAATGTACAACTAAGTGGACGAAATGAGTTATAATGTACTTCAGGTTTTGCCTTTTTTACTTTAACTGGATCATCCAAGAATTCAATGAATACGAGTCTCCAGGCCAGAAATGTTTGTCGTTCCCTACCCTTTTAATTAAGGCGTAGCCAGGATGAGCAGAATTGCCAGGAGGCAGGGGGCCCTTGAGACCCAGGGTAGCAACAGGATTTCAGTAGGCAGCTTGTAAGAAAAACAGTCTGAATTAGTAGTGAGTGAAGGTTGAAAATTTAGGTTGATGAGACACTATTATGCAGCAGTTTTGTGACCATTGAGATGCCAACTTTTTGTTACTTATTAAGTTTTTGATAGAGACATATCAGTCTCTCCGTTGAATTTAAAAGCCTACATGGTATATTCTGTACTTTGCTTCTGTCTCTTCAAATGAATATACACTTATTATAACCTCACCTGGTTTTTGTAATTCATACTGATATGGGAATAACATGCAATTGTACTAAACAAGCAACAGCTTCTAGTGGTTTACTGGAACAGAGGTCTGCATCCTTATGTTTTTACAGGGGACTACTATTTCTTTATGCTTTGTTAGGAACTAGGGCATACCAGCTTGACCAAGTTTTCCTGATTTTTTTCTTACGTGAATTGTTGTGGAAGGTCATATTTTACTTGGGAGAGACAGGGGACAAGTGGCATGGAATTAGCTTGAATTGCATGAAAACCTGAATGAAAAGACCAAGTATTACTGAAAACTCTGAAACTTCCCAGGGGATTTCAAATCAAAACTCTGAAAAAATAGTTTAAACCAAAGGGAGAGAGTAGGTAAATATTTGTATGTCTGAAAGCATGGCCTAGTTTTCAATGAGTTTTTTTCAGAATGAAATAACTTTGAAGTGTTTCTTTTATTGGTTATTTAAAGTCAATGACTGTTTCTTATAGAGTGTAAGTAACATAAGTACGAGTCTAGTACACCCTATAAATTGTGTTCAGGTATTCACAGATTATATAATTTCATTTTTATGAACATCTTAAGCATGTTCATAGTTTATTAACAATGTTTTTACACCTCTGATAACATTGAAGATTATTTGCTCTGGTTTCACTACTATTCATTGAAAAGAAAAAGGATAAAAGCAACGAAAACAAACCTCCTTTCATAACAGGATTTAAGCGGGGCGTCTTTTCTGTACTGTGAGTGTTCTGCCATGGAAGAAGGATATACTCTCCTGAGGAACCTGAAGTAGTTTCTTCATACAATGTGCTTAAGCAAATCTATGCTTAGTTTTGTTTCTAATTTAAATACTTAAATCTTACTATGCTACTTTAGTATCTCCTAATATAAGCAGCTACTTAGATTAGTAGCTGACAATTATGCCAGGATATTTCATATTCTGAATAATAGCTTCATTTTATATATTGGTGGGGCATTTTTGTGCCACTTCTCTTATTCATGCTGAGGTCAGTAGGGTTTTGACTTCAATTTTTTTTTTTTAGAGTTGCGCTTCTATTCTTAACTCTTGATGTCATGTGCTTTCTAAAGTTACCTCTCACCAACCTACAATTGTGTATTTTGTGCTAGAGGTTCAACTAGAAGTGGGTTTCATTCAAATTTCAGCAGAAAAAAATAGCAGATAACCAGTACTTATATAGACAACAGACTAACAGGTTTAACATTTTTATATCTCAAGGATTTATTTTTGTTTGAAGCTTGTGTTTTTTCTTGAAGACATCTGAATCTGAAATGATGCAACCAGCAGGGTAGAAAACAAATAAGCAATATTTCATGATACACCAATTTTGTTAAAGTGGGATTAAGGAATTCTTGACCCTGCCTGTTTGTTTCTGCCTCTGTGCTGTTATAGAATCACAGAGTGGTTTCTTCTGAAGGTACCTGGAAGATCATCTAGTACCAACCCTCCTGCCATAGGGAGGGACACCTTCCACAACTTCTCCAGGCAACCTGTCCCAGTGCCTCAACATCCTCACAGTAAAGGATTTCTCCCTAGCATCTAAGCTAAACCACCTACCATGTTTCAGTTTAAAGCCATTATGCTTTGTCCTGTCACTTCATGACCTTGGAGAAAACTCCTCTCCATCTCTCCTCTAGGCCTTTTCAGCTTCTGGAAGATAGGTATACTAAGGTCTCCCCAGAACTTTCTCTGCTCCAGGCCAAACAGCCCCAACTCTTCTCAGCCTATCTTCATAAGAATGGTGTTGCAGCCCTGTGATCATCTTCATGGCCCTCCTCTGGACTCATTTAAACAGGTCCACATCTTCCTTATGTTGGGGGCCCCAGAGCTGAATGTAGTACCCCAGGTGAGGTCTCACAAGAATAGAGTAGAGGGGCAGAATCACCTTCCTTGACCTCCTACTTGCCATCCTACTTTTAGTGCAGCCTAGTGTATGATTTGGCTTTTGGGGCTGTGAGTGCACATTGCCTGGTCATGTGGGGCTTCTTGTCCACCAGTACCTCCAAATTCTTCCCCTCAGCTTCTCTCAATCCATTCTTCACCCAGCCTGTATTTGTGGTGGGATTGTCCTGAGACAGGGTGCAGAACCTTGTGCTTGGCCTTGTTGAACTTCATGAGGTTCACACAGGCCCACGTCTCAAGCCTGTAGGACTCCCTTTGGATGGCATTCCTTCCTTCCAGCACAACTGGGTTATCTGGGTTAAGATAATCTGGGGAAATTATTTTCTGGAATTCTTTGATCACTAGAATCTAGTTTACAGTGTAATCCTGTAAAGATTCGTACTAATGAAAACTGTGGGCTGTGGAGTGAAAAGGTGGACCAAATGGCTTGGAGCAAGGGTTGAATTTCTTCAGCTGACGTGGTAGGCAGCATGTTAGGAAACTGTCAAAAGCTTGTTAGCTCATGTACCTGTTGGAGGACTTGATGTTTGGTGCGAGGCCTTCATTTGATCAATGGGTTTTTCATGTGTCCTGAAGTGCTTAGGCCCTAGCAGGATTTCTTATTGCCTCCCTTCCTGAGCAACCAGGTGGCAGTAGTCTGATAGAGTATTTTTACGTGTAGAGGCTATTCTGTCCCCCAGTTGACTTGCACGAAGTGACTGTATGCTGAAATACAGTAGGACAGAGTGAGAATGGCTTCCTGCCAGTTGGCTGGAGTTTGCACTCAGGTCCATGACAGATGGCAGGGCAGCTGTCCAGACTCTGTCAGCAGTTCTTGCTGAAGTGTGTTCACTGCTGGAATCCAGAACAGTCTGAAAGTATCCTTGAGTCTCTCTCCCCACTGTTTTTCTGCAGTGCACCTTTTCCATCTTCAGTGACTACTGTGCTGGCAGAAGTCCAGTTTTCTAGTGGCAGTGAGGGGGCCCAGGTGTTGCAGTCCGTTGCTTTTCTTTTTTTGGTGGAATTTGCCAGAGTTAGGCAAATTATAACAGTAGTACACACAATGCTTGCTACTGGAGCAAGAAAACTGCTCAGAAGGGTGAATGTGGGATTTCTTCTTTGCACTGTTGTTACTTTATATGAAAAGGAGGAGAAAGCTCAAGGGGAACAAGCAAAAGGGTCTCAAAATATTTTGGATCCTCTGATCATCCTGAGAAAGATTTTATGGAATAGCTTGTTATCCTTCTTTATCTTTTCAAATCTTCTTAAATACTTAGTATAAATATATATACTTATACATGTAGATAAAAGTTGATATTCTTCAAAATGCAGCAAAATTGCAGGGCATAGTCTCTTGGTTCAGTTGTGCCTGGTTTTTGGCTGTAAAGGAAACTCTGAAAGTGAGCTAAGTTACATGTCTAATGAAACAGGTAAAAAGCTTTGGAATTCCAAAACTAATCCTTTACACTCTGTGTATTCTGTTGTTTGCTTAGAATCAGCTCATTTGCATTAATTTCCAAATTTGAAAACTTTGACATATTTCAGCATCTTTGGTCCATCTTGTCCACCACCCATTTCCTTTCAAGACCCACTTACCAGCATGCGTAGCTGTGTATTGTTTTTAGCATTTTTTGTCTTGCACAGCATGTACAGAGTTCTTTGAATGATCACTAGGGTTTTTTGCATCATTGCATGGCTGCAGCTTCATCATTTGAAGGGTTATCTCTACTTTGTAGTCAGAAGAGTAGTCTTCTAGTTTAAATTCTGACAGTTGCTGGAGTACTGAAATTACTTTTTTGTTTGTTTGCTTTCATGGAACCTTAATTGCGTGGGATTTTTGCATAATGAAAAATATATTCAAAGCTAATCTTATATTTAGTTCTGTATTAAAAAAATATTCTTGTACTTGCTCTATGAACCTACCAAAGAGCCAGATTGATTGGTGCTCACCTGTAACAAATGTTACAGGATAGCCAATTTAGAAAGTAACATTCTGGCCTGTGTCATAGTTACCATGCGCTGCCTAAGGTGTTATAACGTAAATATTCTGAGCATGAATGAAAATAATACTGGAACTGCAAGCCCTTAAATTTTGAAGAGGCTTCTTTTCTCTGTGTCAGTAAGAGTTTCTGGGCCAAGCAGCCACACTGCAGTGCCGAGATTCTTCTCTATACAGGAACAGCGCTGTCTGAATGAGTACAGTTGTGAAAAAATGAAACGTTTTGCATGAGCAGGTTTTTGGCTTGCTAAATGCAAGGTAGAATTGTAGGCATTAATATGAATTTCATATGCCTGTTCTGTCTCTGAAAACTTAGGCATCCTTCAAGCACCTTGTTTATCTGGGCCTTTGGTAGGATCTTACTGCCTTTCACAGGTGCTAGTCTGTGGTATTGACTGATAGAGTTTTTTAATAGGCTTCCTTTATTCTGAAAATTGTATAAATCAGGATCTTTTCTGTTACACAGGGAAATGTAGACCTGACTGGTTAATAAACACTTTGCAGGCATTAGACAGAAGTAGTAATGACTGCTGCGATTATACTAACATGGTTGAAACACTTTATTTTCAAGGCGAACTGCTGCTTGGAGAACAACTAGTGAAGAAAAGAAAGCATTAGACCAAGCCAGTGAGGAAATCTGGAATGATTTTCGGGAGGCTGCAGAGGCACACAGACAAGTGAGGAAATACGTTATGAGCTGGATTAAACCTGGAATGACAATGATAGAAATCTGGTGAGGACACACATCTTCTGGAAGACCTGCTGTAGATTTTTGTTCACTCTCCAGAGGGGCAGAGACTTAGTCTCAGTTTTGTGTGTTGGGGAGATTTCTGTTTGAAGCACACAACCAGTGTTGCCAATTATTTAAGTTTCCTCTTGTGTTTTTAGCTTATGCAACTTTACAGGGCCTGGGATCATACTGAATTTTAAACTAAGCTTTCCATTATGTTCACTTGCTTTGATCATATGCTTCATTTAAATTTCAATGCCTTCGCTACTCTTGCACGGAAGTTCTGCAGCGGTGCTGAGAGAAGCAGCAATAGCAGTGGCACGTTCTGGTGTTTGCCAGAATTGTCAGTGAAATGCCATGTGGACAGTGCAGGTGCAGTCTGTGGCTGGGACTGGGCAAAGAGGCATAAAACCAGCATGGCTGTGTATTCAGTCCAGGGCAGGAAGTCTTCATTGACTGATATTTCTGGTGGAAACACACTGTGGTTTTTCATTATTCTCAATTAGTAAGAAATAACTGAACAAATGAATTAGGATGAACATCAATTTGATTAAGTTTAAAGAAATAATTAGCCTGGACTGATTTTCGTGACTCTTCCAACTATTACTTTTTCTGTCCTTCAGTTTATCTAGAGTGAATATCTACTGTCCAAGTACTGCACTGATCCAGAACAGTTTAGCTTCCAAAATCAGGTGCTTTCAGCCTGGTGTGACTGAGGACTGTGCTGACAAGAGTAGGATAGTAAGAAAGCTAATCAGAGCTGATCCCCAAGGTAACTGTGCAAGGATAACAGAAAGAAATAATATACCATCAGGGAAAGGAGAAGAAAGGCAGCTCACTAGTCTGGGTGAAACAAATGTGTAATAGTGAATGATACAGTTCGACTGTTCTAAGCAGTCATTTTCTCAAAACATGACTATTCTTCCTAAAGTACCTCAGGCTATGGGGCCTTGCTGATTAAAATACGCATTCTTCTTTTTTCATCTCTCTCTGAGTTAATGGCTTTCTTAAAATCAGAGTATGGTGCTCTACTGTGAGCTGCAGTTTACATCATTCACTGACACTGTAGGAGAATGCATTGGTGGACACATCTGTGGATTTGCAGCAGCTAGCAGCTTGAGATTAGACAAAACCAAAAACAAATACTAGTCTCATGAGGTTTTGTCATAGTTATCACTCAGATTTTTAAAAAATGGTTCTTTTATAATCAGACCTTTTTTTAATAAATGAGAGGCTTTATCTATTTTTTTCCCCTCCTTTTAAATCATGGTAATTATAAAGAATGCATTTCATTTGCCTAAACTTCAGTTGTTTAACCTCTGCTGCTCAGGAAGAATGGGTTAAATGTAGCTTGTAAAGGATAAATATTCTAAACTTACAGTAAAAATACTAGAGACGTACTCAGTTTTGCCCAAGAAAGGGTAGAGGAAACAACACAAAGAACCGAAGATCATTATATTGTGCTAATGTTTTTCAGCCTAGGGTGTCTGTCTAGTTAGCATACAAATAGTTCCATTTCACATGAAAACATTTGCTTTAATGGTTTTCTGAGACTTTGTTCTTGCGTTAATTTATTTGAAGTTATCATAAGAAATACTAATGACAACTGTTCTATTTTTTTTTTTCTTCTCTCTCCCCTCTGCCTTTTAGTGAAAAACTAGAAGACTGCTCACGTAAGCTGATAAAGGAAAATGGTTTAAATGCAGGTCTTGCATTTCCTACTGGGTGTTCTCTGAATAACTGTGCTGCCCACTACACTCCCAATGCTGGAGATCCAACAGTCCTGCAATACAATGATATTTGCAAAATAGATTTTGGAACACATATTAGTGGTTAGTTTTCATTTATGAATTAAAACTTTGAGAACATTCTTCGTTGCAAAGACTATGAAGCTAATTAACTTCTGCTGATTTCAGGTCGTATTATTGACTGTGCTTTTACAGTCACATTCAATCCAAAATATGACAGACTATTACAAGCTGTAAAGGATGCCACAAATACTGGAATAAAGGTATGATCATTATGTAAGTCATTTATAAAGTCTTTTACAGTAAATGTTGTGATTATTTTCCATTTATATTTGCACTTTATTGTCAGTGTGCTGGAATAGATGTACGTCTCTGTGATGTGGGGGAGGCCATACAAGAAGTTATGGAGTCTTACGAAGTTGAAATTGATGGCAAAACATACCAAGGCAAGTTCTTTTCTTCATATAAGGATAGTTGTTTTAAAAGTGTATATGTATATATGTGCAAATACTGATTTATTTGTATGATATTGAAAAGACCTCTCTGCTAGAAGTATGGTATGAATCTTGCATAAATACTCATGGCTGGCTTGCCATTCCTCTGGAGAAGTGTTCTTGGCTTATCCTTCCCAGTAATGTAACTTTACCAGATAAGGTGAGGGCTAAACAACTGTGTCAGATTGTATGGATAATTTGATACTTGCTGCTTGGCTTTATGAATAAGCTTTTGTCACTGTTGGAGTTGCTAGTCTTTAATAATGAAGCTTGGCTAAAGCATACAAAACTAACTTGTGTCTTGGGTGGTGTTTGTATGAGATGCATGGATAGTTTTGTGTTTAGTTCCTCTGCAATATGATGAGTCATTATTGTACTTTCAGTAAGGGCTAACAAGCCAAATTGCCTTGAAGGGTTTAACATTTGTTAGGAAATTACCTGTAATATTAATGTTTTCTTCAAAAGTGAAGCCAATTCGCAATTTGAATGGACACTCCATTGGGCCGTATAGGATACATGCTGGAAAAACAGTACCAATTGTGAAAGGAGGAGAAGCCACAAGAATGGAGGTAAATTGAGTTCTTTAATCTTTCTGTTAAGTTTCCCCAATGTCACTGCAAGAATAGTATTTCCTGTGTACTTCTAATATGCAGCATTTGTGATCCTGGTGGATAATTGCAGTGGAAAAACTGCTGTACTTTGTAGTACTCCTGTAAAGGAGTAATGTTTCATCTCAGTGGCTTCCCATTTTAGCCTTGGAGTGTTCAGGTGTCTAACACTTTCTGAAATGGAAGCCTTGGAACCCTACTATTTACAAAACAAACCACCAAACAAAAACCAGACGAAACCCACCACTCTCGAAATCTGACTGGCCGTAGTGATGCTTGCCAAAACTCTTGCATATTTATTTCTCAGCATGTATAGGTTATTTAAATGGAGTGTTGGAATGTTGCATTTAGGAGCATGGAAAAGGGCAGAAATTCATATTTTGGGGTGAACTGGAATTCAGGAAATAAGAATTTTCTTGAAAGGTGTTTGCAGGCCATTCATACTCTTTGTTTTTTCTCTTGCTCAGGTAATTCCTGATAAATATTTCTGTGGTGTAACTTTCTGTGTGTGCTGTTAGATATGGTATCTTTCTTGAAAAGCTTCCAGTGCAGTTTTTCTCTGCAAATTAAGTGTATTTGTAGTTAATATGAGAGGCTAGATGAAAGATGTTTGAACAGCGTTCTGGTGCAGAGGAAGAGAAATGGCTGTACATGATATGACAAACTACCAATCGGAAGGGCAGCATTCAGATATGGAACCTGAGATTTAGCCACCATTTTGATGTAAGCTTGTGTTCTAACAAGAAGGCTTAATTAAAAGATTGGCGATGAGATAAGAAGCTTTTCATTTCATTCTAAGCCTCATCACTAATGATCACCAGTAAGCCTATCAGGGTAAGTAAGACTTGTAAGAGCTGAATAGGCACAGGTGTAGTCTGGACAGGATTGTTTCTTGAGGTAGGCTCACTCTCATCACCCAAAACTTGTATCATAGTTGTTGACCTATGACGTGAGCAAAAAGACAAAGTTTTAACTATCATCTTATCTTACAGGGTTGTGCAAAGGGATTAAGAGTATTGGAAAAGGAAGCTAGAAAATCTTGTGTGTTCTTGTTTTGGCTTAGTGAGCGGTTTGGTTTTGTCATCACCCATTATCAGTATATTACTAGTATGAAACTTAAGTTTGTTTAAGTAAATGCTACTTAAAGATTTCAGAGCTTTGAGATTGTTTTAATTGAATATCGAGACATGGGGAGAAGACACTTTTTAATTTCTTCAGCTTCTGTAGGACACAATCCTACATCATTAAACACAGTGAGTTTTGCCAATGAAGAATGTGGAGCATAGCCAAGGTTTTACTGTGGTGTGCTAATTATAGTATCAAACTGCAATCCAATGAGTTTTTTGTGACTAATAGAGCCTCTGATGATCCTTATTCTACAAAAATGAGGGTTACATGAATCCTGAGGCAGCACTCTGTGTGGGTTTTTGTGGGTTTGTGTTTTTTTTAATAAATCAGTTGAATATTCAGGGGCATCTTCAAGAGTTTGTCTTGATTTGAAGACAGTGTTACTGCTTTTCATCTGACTTATTTTGGGGTTGTGACTTTCAAAGTAGCTTAATAAACTGAAAAACCCAACTCATGGTGTCCGTCAGTCTTTGATGCCCTGGCTTGTCAAGTCCCTTTCACAGTCCTGCCATTAAGGATGTGTGAATGCACTTGGCAGAAATGAGTTTGTATAATGGCATTTCAGTATGTTCTTGGCTAGAATTTTGATAATGCCCTTGCAGATATATATCACCTTCATTTCTTGAAGAAATTCATCTTGTGGAGTGGAAATGAGCAGGTTAAGGGTATATACTAGCACCTGTTACCAGAAAATTCTTGCAGAAATTGGGCAGAAAGTTCATCAGTGCAGTAAGTCTCTGTAATCAACATCTATTTGCTATGTCTAAACTATACATTTCCTAGGATTTATATCTGAATAGCAAAGGAGAAGTACTTCCAGTTAGCAAATGTAGTTTCTTAGCTATGTTAGATGTATGCCTTGACAATGTTTTAACTGCAACGACTTTGAGAAATTGTGACTAGAAACGTGTTGATGTTTCTGGCTTGAAACAAATAAAACGGTCCTAATGTACATTAGCTGATGATTTGGAGATATCTGTAACTTCAGTGTGTGAAATCTCCATGTTGAATGTTTTTCTACATTGATTTGGTGATTGAATCTATTTACGTTTAATTACTTGTATTCTGAACTTGTAATACTGAGATGTTGTATCAGAATGGCACAATGTCACGTTTTCATATTGCAACATGTTTCTTTTTTCTCTCCTTAGGAAGGTGAAGTGTATGCTATAGAAACCTTCGGTAGCACAGGAAAAGGTGTTGTGCATGATGATATGGAGTGTTCTCATTATATGAAGAACTTTGATGTTGGGCATGTGCCAATAAGGTTGGATTTTGTTGGTGTGTTATGATAGAGCTACCACCCCCTTAGGGTTCAAATTTGATACAATGCACGTTCTTCACTAATTAATAAGGCTGTCAGGACTCAAAGGATGGTACTAGCAATATTCTTGTTATAAAATACACCCTGATTGAAAATCTGGAACAGTACGGAATTATACCAAACAAACTGGAAATGGAGAAAGTATGTTTTCAGAATTTTACATATTTTTTAAACAATCTTCCTACCATTATTATTTCTTATAATTAATAATACATAGATTATGTTTATGTACTCATGTGTATATCACATGTATAGTGGGGGGTTTTTAATCAATATCTGTACTGTGGTTGTGTGCCACAATCTTTGTCTTACTGCTGTTCCGAGAATATATTCAACCTATTTGGGCTGTCTTTTTTGTTTTATGGATACTGTGAGAGTTTTGAGTTCTTGTTTTAGTGCATTGCATAATGAGGTAATTATTCATTTTTAGTTTCAGTGGGCTTGCATTTTGGCATTTCTAGGATGCAACATATTTTCTGAAGCAAAGACTACTCTGGTTAGAAATATAGCAGGCAGACACGCTTTTCTATAGCACAAACTAGGAATGTGAAAGAGGATGGGAAGAATTAGCCTAAGGATTGCAGAGGAACCGCTTGACTGAAAATAAGCTTAGTTCTTAGTAGATTTGTAAACATACAATTTTTATGCTTGTATATTGTAAGAAGAATGAATAAAAAGCTTACCAAGTATTTGACTTTGGAAGTGAAAACCCAGTGCTTTAAACCACCAAGCTTAAGCCAAAATTAGTTCAGATTACTAACCACTCTGGCTCAGGGAGAATTCTGGTTTCCTCTATAAAATGAAATGTCCTTTTATTATTTAGGAGAATGATTCCTGTCCCTCTGTTTAGTTTAGCTTGCAGATATGTTCACAATCTATTTTGAAGGATATCTATTTGCAAGAGGAAAGTGCACTTTATTTTGTGCAGAGCATCTGATTGATGTAGAAAGACATCCCAAAACTAGGCAGTCTGTGAAAAGACCTTGCAATCTAACCTTATTCCTAATTGGTGTGTTTTCTTTCTGTAGTGAATGCTTGCCGGTGATACCTCTTTCTTCTCAAACACGTTCTTGTTTGGTTTTTTTCCTTCAAGGCTTCCACGAGCAAAACACTTGCTAAATGTTATCAATGAAAACTTTGGTACTCTTGCCTTCTGCCGCCGATGGCTGGATCGCCTGGGGGAGAGTAAATACCTCATGGCGCTGAAGAACCTGTGCGACCTGGGCATCGTGGATCCCTACCCGCCCCTGTGCGACATCAAGGGCTCGTACACGGCGCAGTTCGAGCACACCATCCTGCTGCGCCCCACCTGCAAGGAGGTGGTCAGCAGGGGGGACGACTACTAAACTCAGAGCCACCTCAGCACCTTTATACTCTAGGCTTTGTTGGAACATACTATACCAGAATTAATTTGCTACATATTGTCTGTTTTAACAGTGGACTGATGTTAATACTTTCCATATTTGGAAAGGAAGGAATTTAATCTAAGGCAAGTCTTCTAATTGTAACTAACCATGGAAAAAGCTTTCAGGCCTTTAGAAAGATTTCGAAAGTTACTTATTTTTTCTGTTCAGGGAAATATGTGCTATAAAGCTCAATTTTTAGTTTGGAATGAGTTATACATTTTGTTCTGAACATTTATGATAAAAGATGCTTTTCAAATATTTATATGACCATATTCCTACTTGAATGCTTTGAATGACTACACCTGATTTCTGCGCCCCAGTCCTCTATGATATTGCCTTTTAAACTTCCTGGAATCCATTTTGTAAAAAATAAAGACAAATTTTCAAATCTGAAAATATATATACTTTTTAGAAGTCTGGTTATGATTCTGGTCAGGAGTCCACTGGGAAACTGCTCTATTAAATATTTTACAACCTTGATTTGCCATTTCTTGTCTTGAAACTGTACCTTTGTCTTACCCTTCATATGAAACTTGGCCTTTCAGTGCTTGTTTAAATAGTCTTGTCAGTGCTGGGATGCAGGGCAAGAAGTCATCAACAGTTTACAGGACAAAATGTGGCAAGTAAGGGTGTGAGGTATGTTTTTGAGCCTTCAGTTTAGACTTAAGCTGTATTAGAACAAGTCAGATGTATTTGGTGGTCTCTGCTGCTGTTAGCAGCAACGTGCAACTTCAGGCTGAAGTCAACAATTTTAGTTATGTATCCCTACATAATCTTTGCCATTGGCATGCCCTCTTGCATGGAGTCAAATTTCATGTGATTGCTAGTCTCCTTAAAGTTCACATTTCATTGAACAAGTGGTGGGGACAAGGAAAACATTATTTTGGAGTGTTAAAAGTTGCTTCATTTAGACAAAATAAGCTGGGAGTATTTTATGTTTTCTTGACATAAAAAGTCATCTATCTTCCTGCTGCAGTGAATCTGACTGTTGAATCTCACTTGTAAAGGTAAATTAAATCCCACGGCTCTTCAAGCCTAGATGCAATGTGTCTTCCAGGGCTGTACCTTTACCTCATTACTTGCATATTAAAATTTTAAAGTTACTGGTAATAAAAATGACAGCTTTGTTAATAGGTCAATAACGGTGCCTTAACTGCTTAGGAAACAAGAGACACTTCACCTGCTCCTTTTTAGTCACAGCCTGTGTCTCCCTATAGAAGAGTTCTTACTAATGTAGAAATATCAGTTCTTTTCTCCTCTGTCTTTGGGTAAAAGCTGCATTTTTGTCCTTTAAAACCTGAGCATGTGAGCTGCAGTTTAGAGGGGAGTAGTGTCATGTATTGCCTACAGTTTAAAAATAATAGACACTGGTGGGTTATTTTCCCCACTTACAAGTATTGTTTAAACTCAGTACTGTTTAAACTTGTAGAAAAGGATGGAATGGGATACTGAAATGTGTATTTCTGCTATTGCTGTTTGGGGATCTTGGCATCTCAGCAATGAATTTTAATTTATGCAGATGTGTCATGTGTCTCAGCTTCCAAAGGAACAGTAGGTAGTGAATGTGCTTGTACATTGCCAAGTAAAAGCTGGCACTTGAAAGAACCTGAAGGGTGGGGTTGCTGGGCACATTAGCTGCTGCCATTTTTATTTCTGCTTACCAGACCATACTGTTCATGCACTTCTTGATGTGATGCTAGCAGGTTCTTGTAGACCGGGTGGCTTCCAGCTCACCTATTTTTGTAACAAGCCTGGTTACTACAAATTCTGCTAGAAACAAGTACAACAAAATCTGCTGCAGTTCTTGCCTGCTTACCTGCAATTTCCACTTTTCTTTCTACAAAGTGCCTGTTAGTAGTAGTAGCTCACTGGCACTTGGTATTGTTTCCACAGCTTGAGGCTTTTTTAACTTCACTGATGGTTATTTAAAAACATTTGGTTTTACATAGCAGTGATGTGTTTTCTTCCCTTTTGTCTTTTCTTTTACATGAATATAATAGACCCAGACTAGCAGAGCTAGTTTGGACTATTGGCCTATTCTTTTAACTTTTTTACTTGCTGGCTGCTTGTTAGTGTGGAAGCAGCAGTTCAGGTGTGGAAGCTGACAGTCAGGTGTAACAAGTTGTAGTGGGAATGCCTCAGAAAAATACCTGCAGAGCATGATGATAATTGCCCTTAAATTTAATTGGGTGTATCTGGATACAAGCATCTGTGCTGCTGGACCTCCTGCATTTATGGCTGGTAGTATAGAAGGCAAGCCCTATTTCTGCCTCTTTAAACAAATTTCCTACTGCTTTCATGCTCCTCAGCCTGCCTTTTCCTTTTGCTGTGTTAGTTACAAAGTCCTGGCCACGCTTCTTGTAAGTGGACCGTGCTGTCTTGTCACTTGACAAAATCCAAAGTTTACCAAAAGACTTTTGTGCCAGATGTTGAAGTCTGTTTTCAAATACCCAGAAGATGGGAATCACCTTGTTTCTTGTGCAACACTGGAAATGGTGATAGTTTTGGTAGAGATTATTAGAGTTCAGAAGCTACTTTGCAGGGTTTTTCTTTCACACACCCCTTGTGAGACACACATCATTAGAATATATACAGTTTGACCTTGTGTGATGTGTCCTTTTGATGAAGGTATGGCCTAAGATTTTCCTAAACAGGAGACTAATTTTAGACTTGAGTAACATGCTTCTCCTCTTAGATGTGGGTGAGACAGGGCTGGTGAGTACAAACAGAGCCATTAAGTGGAAGTTTTGCATGGAGGGATGGGTTTGGTCATCTTTGTTTCTGAAAGCTGCTGTAACTTGGGTACTTTCTTAAAAATAAAAACATGTTAAAATTACAGGGGCTTTTCACCCAAAAATTCTGCTGCTTTTATTGAAGAGGAAATAGTGTTTAGAGTCACGGGTTTCCTTTTTGAAACATTTTTTCTGCTTTTGTATTGATGGTAGATTTCCTTGCAATTTATAGCACTTCACATTTTGGCTAAGAAATGCCACCTTACAAGAAATATCAGAGGTTTTTTTAGTGGGAGATTTTATTAAAAAAATTGAAATAAACCTGGTGCTAAGTAGCATTTGTAAGGACTATCCCCATGAATGTACTTTCCTACTTCAGACTCTAGCTTGTGAAATAACAAACCAGTTGTAGCACCAGCTTTGTAGAAGCTGCTGCGAGGCCACCTGGCTTGCAGGGAAGACAGTGTTTTAAGGGTGAGTACAACTATAACATTTCAAAGAGGAGGCTGAAATAGAGCACATGGGGAGGGAAGTTCCAGTTCTAGCAATAAAACTGCTATTGCATCTTTCGACTTGATTGTGTCCTGTTCAGTATAACAAAATAACACTTGTATTTCAGAACAGCACAAAACCAGGAAGATGATATGGAAGCTTAATAACGGGTTGTGTAAACATAACTGGAATTTGTTAATTTGATTTTTTTTGTTTGGAGGTAATTTTGCCAAATCCTACTTCAAATATTTTTTCCACAGGAAGAAAGAAGAGGGTAAGGCTTTTAATTGCTATTCATTTCCCAGGATCATGCTCTTGTTGGTATTCAGCATTCAGTGGAACATCAGCCAGCTGTCCTGGATTGGACATGGGCCGTATATTTTCCTCAGTCATTGACTGAAAAATGCTTTTGCCAGTTTTAAAAAGGTGTATTTACAGATAAAAACCATGTAACTTGAGAAAAGCATGGCATGCTTTGAAGCAGGTTGTAATTTTTTAAGAATCATACAGAGTAATTTTTTTCTACAAGGATTGAAGAGGCTTTTCCATTCTTATAATTTTGAATGTTCCAGTATTTTTAAAGTAAAAGAAAAAATAGACAACTGTGCTGTGACTCTTTTTAACATTTTTGACTTTGTTTTTGCCATGACAGGCACCCAACTCTTAGAACTCAAATGTCATACTCGTTTTAGCTTTGCTTTGCATTTATACTGATGCTTACTTCTCCCTTCTTTTGCAAAGCTACAGTGCTTTAGGAAAAAAAAAAGCTGTGTAGGCTAGTCAACAGTTAAGATGAACAGTAAATCTTTTGCCTAGTTGTTTCTGAAGCGTCTGTATCCCCAGTTTTTGAAATTACAATTTCTTTTACTTTCAGTAAGGCCAAATGTCTGAATCCCTTAAACTGGAGAGAGGTCTGTAGAAGCCTTCTTTACTACTAGATAAAAGGGAAGGCACGTGCTGTCAGGATGCCTAAATCAATTAGCACCTGGCACTGGCAACTGTGACTACTCTTCAGTTTAAGATGAGCCTACACTTTGGCCTGTGTGCTGCATCCCTGTGATCTCAGCAAGTTTGCAGAGACACAAAGTAGGAGGAGTGGCTGGCAGGCCAGCTGGGGGCACTGCCACACAAGGGGAGCAGGACAAGCTCAGGAAATGAGACAACAGGAACCTCATGCAGCTCTACAAAGGGAAATGCCACCTCACTCCTGGGCAGGAATCCCCTCAGGCACCACTACAGGCTGGGTGGGAAGCAGCTGCCCAGAGAATGACCTGGAGGACAACTGTCCATGAGTCAGTCATGAGCCCCTATGGCAGAGCAGGCCATAGTCAAAGGGTGCAGAGCTGCTACAAGAACTAGTTAAGTATTCAGAATGGAAGCTGAAGCTGTGGAGAAGAGCACCTGACTTAGCTCATCCTTGTGGTAGACTGCACTAATCACCTCTATCCTCCCCACTGCTCGGATTAGGAGAACTACAACTCTCCCTTTCTCCTTTCCTTCTCTTGTTCTAACCGAGATCAGCAGTGGGAAGAAAGCTGGATTTGCTGTTGCAGAGCTAATGGTATCTTGCAGAGAAAGCCTTGAGGCTTAGAAATGTTTGCTGCAATGAGAGCAAAGGCAGGGGAATAGCTGTAAGCATAGCCTAGGCAATCTTTCTAGTAAATCTTTCTAGCAGGGTTAAGATTCCTTCTAAGGGACTTCAGTATGTGCTTAATAGTGATGATTGACACTAATGAACTCTCACACCCATGTTGCTCTCTAAAAGTCCAAAGATAGACTCTTCCATTAATACTTGAGTCTCTGAAGACCCCTATGGTTCTGTAAGAGATGCACTTGGGGGAAGAAAAATATCAGAAGCCTGAAAGGGAAATTTTCTGAACTACCTCTACGTAGAAAGAAGAGTTTAAATTACATTCATTTCCTTACCAGAAAGGACAGCAGAGGAGGAAAGCATTTAAAAGACTACACAGCCATAACAACTATATTTGTTAGATCATTCACTTCAGCAGGTGGCTTTTGGCTAGAGAAAAAAAACACCACAAAAAAACCCAACCAACCAACCAAAAAAAACCAACCAAAAAAACCCCCCAAAACCAATCCAACAACTAAACTACTTTGCATACTTCATTACGATGAGCACAAGACAAAGAAGTTTGAGATCTGAGGCTGCTATGTGCTTGCTATAATATGGCATCTTTCAGAAACAGACAGAAATGATAGCAAAAGTAATTAATAAAACCAGCTGTTAACCTTTGACAGATGGCCAAAGCAGTTGTGTAGTGAACACCTTGACCCATGTTAGACAAAATCTAAAAACAGTTTAATAATTGTAATGATAATGTAGGAATTAATTCCAGTACCCGCATACCAGTTTTCTGTCCACATCAAGGCATTTTATTGAGGTATAAACTTTGCAGAAGATGAGGTAACAATTTGCATCGGATTTACGCAAAATAACTTCACAATTCAAATTTAATTGGCATTAACTACTGTACGGGGAGGATTGATAATTCCTGCTTGTTAAATTCTCCTCACTGCACAGTTCTATTAATGCTAGTGGTAGGACCATGTAGTATAAGGTACAGCAGTTGCGGGTAATGAAACCAGACAGAGAATGCTTTCATGCAAACATTACAGCTTCTTTTCATCAGTTGTTTGATTTAAGGGGTGACTGAGCAAGACAATGCTTGCTACAGCTTAAAGTAAGCTTGTCCAATTCAAAAAAGGGATGCTAAAGTTCTTGTAGCAATGACAGCATGGTGAGCGAGTGTGGTTTTGTTGTTGAGGGGTTACTGAGGTTTTTTGTTTAAGAAAGCTTTTTAAGTTATTGGTATAAAAATCTCCTGGTTGTCAAAGTTTGTACTTTGAATTTGGCACTTAAGTTTTAAGTTGTCAGGCTTGTTAAGGCTAAAACATGCAAGTCTTAGTAAAGATACATTCCTGTGTTTTTAAACACTCCTCTCATGTACTTACATGAAAATAACTTCATGCTCTGTATCCTCAATTTCAGGTTTAAAAAAGTCTATCAATGTATCTTTAGTGTAGCTCCCTTGAAGCTTGCAAATAACTTTAGAGAAAGTTGCCTACAAAAAATTCATTTAGTATCTGACATGTGTTAACATTCCTTGCTGGTGAATATCAATACTCTAAGACCTAGTAGCAATTCCTGCAAGACAGTAAGAATCACGGTATCATTAGAACTATACTATAAAATGTACACAAGCATGTACAGAAAATTAATCAGAAAAATATCCATTGTCCATTGAAAGTAAGTTTTCTAAACCAATTCAAAAATATTATCAAAATACAAAACCAGCATAAAAAAATAGCCTGAGGTAAAAGTTAAATGCACATAGCAATCTCTTCCTTAAAAAAATAGCTGTATTGAAATTCTAGGTACTTAGAAAGTTACTTATTGTCAATAAAAACTTTTACTAACCATTGTAAAGAATACTTCAACTAATACAAAACTATATGAACATTGAAAAAGTACAATACTGTACTTTCATTTAAAAATACACAGTTATGACAATTTAAACCTTTACCATACACACAGTAAACTGGCTTTGGATTAGCTGCTACTGTTGTCCACGGAACAGCCAGCTAATTCTGTGTGCTGCTGTCTTTCAGCTGTGCTAGGACATGGTACTCTACCATGTCCATTTGCCTGAGTAAGTCGTTGGCTGTAAAACAAAATGTAGGCTTGAGCCTTGCATACTTCTTCCATAGTGCACATGTTGAGTTTTGAATCATTGCAGTGTACCCAAAATCCTGCAATAACAAAATACACCAAAAAAAAGCCATCAGGACACTGAGTTTAAGTAATTGCATTATATTTAATAATTAGCATTTGGCCCCATTTAATGAGTTGTGTACAAATAGTAAACTGTTTCAGTTAATCTAGTTTATTTGCCTCCATGTTTTAAAAGCCCAGCTTAGCCTCCTTAGATTTACCAGAGAGTTTACAGCTAGAACACATTTAACAAGCCAATACAAAAATTGAACCCTTCCTCTTCAGAGCTGCACTTCTCATTCGGAGGATTTCAGCTACAAGTGATTGAGGAAAGACAGTTTTTGAGGAAAAAACTTTTGCTTTTGAGGAAAGACAGTTTAGAATTACCTCTGAAGTAGACAGTTCAGAATTACCAAGACCCCCTTCTCCTCATTTCACAGCTGGTTCCTACCTCCTTCTGAATTGTAGCAGTAGGCAGTGTAGTGCCCTGAGCCGAATCCTTTCCCGTGATGCATTACCACAGCGGACAGGTCGTAGATGAAGCAGTCAGGCAGGAGAGACTTGAGGGATTCTCTGCAGCAATAAGGCTCCATGTTTAGCATTTGATCAAAACTGACATGTACACCAATCTTCTCACGGTGATTGCGTCCTGACCACCTGGAAAGTTAAACCAAATGGAAACTTAGTGTTTTCAAAGAAAGAGCATAGCATTCTGAATTGTGTTTTTACATAACATAGTATTTTCAGTATTGTTTTGTGCACAAAATAAATGCTAATTCTTTTTTTTCCAGGCTTCTTCTTTCACTTCTTTATTTCAAGGATTTTTAAAATGTATCTACAGTACCTACTGTTCTCATCTTCCGAAACATCCACCTTAAGATCTGTGTAATGGTGAGTGGGAAGTATTTCCCACCTATTATACCTCATTGGTATTTCTCATTTATTCTATCTCATTTTCAGTTTCCTTTGTGTGAGGAACAAACAGTACTAATGTGTGGGCTAAGAGTTCACAGAGATGCAGTGTCCACTTCCTTACTCTGAGGCTAAATGAATTTATGTATTTGGTTATATGAGGGTTATTTAAGATTTCCACTGAATACAATCCAGGTTTGTGCATTAGTGATTATGAGCTTTTTCTCTACCTCAGGATAACACAAGATTAACTTTTACCAATAGAGAGTTTTACAGCAAGGTTAGTAGGTTTTGACTGAAAACAAGGATGAAATAATTTTGGTACTGAAGTAGCAAGTATCTGAATTCCAAAAAGTTAATTCCCCACTTATATCTTACTGATATTTAAATTAAACAAGAAAAAGAAGTTTCTAGTAACTATTTTGCATCATGAAGTGAAACTGATGCAGGAAAACATTGATTCTAAGCAATGGAAGAGCAAGACTGAATCTGTCAGTTTGCAACACTTTTTGTTGTGGTGGTACTTACCTAAACCGTTTAAGGTGTAATCTGAGAACCTGAGGTAGTCGACACACCATAAGCTGCTTCTGAGCTTCTGTGAGTATAACTGGTTTAGAAGAAAACTTCCTTCGTTTTGCTGAGGTCAAACACACAGTTATACAATACAAAGGTAACAGCCTTGTATTTCAGTCTAAGATTTATCCACAGAATTTGTGCGGACCTAAATATCTATGGTATGTGCCTCCTTAAAAGGGATATGCTCTGCGAGCCATTTGCAAGGATTATTTTATGATGCAAGTAAAAAATACTTGCGGTCACTTACATTAGTCACCTTAATTTAAAAGGTGATGGCTTCTTCAGCTGCGAGTATTAGAAACCCCAGGAGTGTGTGATGAGACTGTATCTAAAAGAAGCATCACACTTCAAAAACATCTTTTGAATAACTTAATCTTCTACGGGGGGAGCAACAGCTGTCAAGTGACTACACCAGGACATAAGAGAGTCTTTGTTTGCAACATACTTTTAAGACTCCTCGTACTTTCCCTCTATCCTTCCACTGTCAGTTTGTATTTCACACAGAGAACGTACGCATGAGTACATACTGCCTTTACTCACTGTTGCACTGATCACATGCATATATCTTTCCTTCCAAAGCTTCAGTTTCTGTAAACTTGGCCAGCATTTCTGTCAGCAGACAGGGATACTGAGATGACATCTCCTTGCCGTTGCAGTGATACCTCTCAGGAAACTCCAGGGACAGGTCCCAGAAAGGTTCTATGGTATTTGATTTATTGTCACAAGCAAGACATGTAACCTGTAAAAAGATATTTCACCAGCTGCTTACACTCAAAAATTTACTTTGCTAAAACTGTACCATAACATAGCTCTAAAAGAAGGGGGTTTTTTCCTAGAGATAACCAAGGTAACCAAAGACAAGACAAAGTCATTTAACAAAACAAAGGATACGCCTAATTTCTTTTCTCTGAAGCAGCATGTCCAAAACTGTTATCACAAACAAATAAGTGTTCTTAAGTTTTACCGAGAAACAAAAACAGTGTCAAAATGTTCTGTCTGGGACTGTCCAAAAGAAAGCAGCTGGTGAAGTCTCAGGAATCTTTTCTCCAAAAAAGAAAATTTACACCAGAAATTATAGTTTAGGTTAATTTTAAAATAAATTAAAACCACACACACAAACAAAAAAGGAACAGCTGGGGATTTTAAAGTCATATCCTTCTTACTTTGTAAGTCTTCCAGGGAAGCCTGGATTAGGAAGCACACTTCTTCAAAGAAAAATTAACAGGTAAAAATAATTTATTTCTTCTTTCAGTAAGTGGATCCATCGTCACACTAGGGAAAGGACAAGCAGTAAGACAACATAAATAAAATGTCAAGAAGTGAAGTCAGTCAACCTGGAAAATGCAGATACTACAGCAGGGGACAATTAATTTATTATAACATTTGATACTTAGGAAAATAAGTTTAAAGCAGTAGCTCTTCTAAGCTGGAAAGACAACACATTAGGTGTTGCAGCATGCTTCCTATTTAGGAAAACACCACAAATTGTTTGGAAAGACTAACAAAAAGACACAGTAATGAAGTAATGAAAATCCATGTGACATCCAAGGATTGTTATTTCACAGCACCCCTTTATGCTGCTACTGTTCTCCATAAATTTGGTGCAGTTCCCTTCAGTTTGGTTAGTAAGCCTACACAAGTGTGGATATACACTCAGTTTTGTTCAGGAGCTCCTTTGTTTCCTCTGAAGGTTTGCTGTTAGGGAATTGTTCACGCTGCTTTGTTATTTCATGATCATTTCTATAAGGACTGATCTGTCACCTCATGGTACCTTTCCCCTAGGTGTTCTTGTGAGTAATTATTTAATGCATTTATTAGCTGCAACAGCTAATACTCCATCTATGCATTAGCCACCTAGTGCACATGTGTATTTGTGTCCTAGCATATATGTTTAGCAGTGGAATTAGGAAAGGTGCTAACAGCTTTAAGTTCTAAGATGAAAACACCACTGCCTTGTTCTTAGAAAACAAAACTTCAAACTTATATGGCAGAAAAGAGAATCCTCTGCTTTAATTTACACTGTCAGGAGTGTCTTTTTTAAGTGCTAACATCTGGCAATGTTTCAAAGCCACAAATTATTAGTAATTCAGAGCTGAAATCTAGACTTAGAAGACAAAGTGATATGTTTGGCCACAGTTCAACCACACTCCAGCTTAAACACAGAATGACTAATAGATTTCTGCTGTACAAACGGGTAAGTTTGGTAGGCCAAAAGTTTGTTTAATTGATGAGTTACTTAAGAATTTGTTGGGCATTAATGCACACTTAAGATTAATGAGCTCAGGATGAAGAACACACATGAACTCAATACAGATAATTTTAACAAGTTCTGAGGTTTTAAATTTAGCGTATTATGTAAATAATCTAGGTTAAGATCTTCTTTCGCACCTAGTTAATGAGTACTATCCCAGAGGAAAAAGAAATTAATCATAGACCCAGCTTCCAATTTTTGCCAGGCAAAAAACCCAAAAAAGACAAATGGGTGCAATAAAGCTGCTTCTCATCTCATCACTCAACTGTGAGCAAAGCCGATTTGTAGGACAAAACCCTGCACTGAGACACGGCTGCACTCATCTCCTCAAATCCAAGACAGTGCTCCCCGTGCCAGTGCAGCAGAGTTAAACCGGGGTGCACGTCGCTGCCGCCAGCCCAGCAACCCAAGGTGTCGGGCTAAGTGCGCGCCCAGTCCCACCAGCCGCCGTGCGCTCGCTGCTCCTGCACGTGCTCCCACAGCTGATCGCGGCTGCAGCAGAAGTCCAAGTATTGTTCTTAGCCAGGCCTGACCTTACCAGCTGCATCACTCAACAAGTAGGAGGACTCCTAGCCTTCTGTAGAATCCATCTGCACTGGCCTGTCCACTGGCACTGGCTTCACAACACTCCCATGACTCTTCTTTCTGTCCTAAACGGGTCTCCTTTATCTCACACTCCACTAGCCAGATTTCTTTTCCTTAGAGGGGCTGAAATTGTAAAAACTGTTCAAAAGTTGGTTGAATGAGATGTGAGATTTTATGAAACACAAACCAAAAAAACCCCCGAACATGAACTAAAAGGGCAAAACTTGTATGCATTTGCCCAGCATAACTTTTTACAGAATAAGTATGCACAAGAGTAACAGGGAAGTGAGTCTACTCTCGCAATCTGGTTAGTGACATCTATCTTTATGATAATACTTTATAAATTCAGAGTTTGATTCCACCTTCCCATTATAATCCATAATTGCTATTACAGGAAGCTTTAATGCTGTCATTTATAACAAAACTACATGAGAAGTTCATATTAGAACAAAGAAAGGAAATTACTGATTTTAGCTAGCCTGAAATCTCTACCTTATGTTCTGCCCTGACCACCCTCTCATGCCTTGAAACACAGGTACTAAATACAATTGTTTGGTTAAAGCTTAGTATTCAATCATAGGCCAAAGGCCAGACTGAAAAGACCTGGATCAAATTGCTTGATTCAAGCTAAGCATGGAGACTACTCAGACAAGCATCACTGTGGCCACAATAACTTGATGGACAGCCACTGCCCTGGATGGCATTCAGTGTAAATGCAGCCAAAGAAAATAGTTAACATATTGCTGCAGAAAAAGCCAACTCCATCATCAACTGTTTTGCCTATGTTCCCTGCACTTGCATGGAAGAAAGACAACTCTTACCACCTCTGCCCCAACTCTTTTTGTTCTTTGTTATTTTTAAGAAGAGTAAAATAGCCAGTCCCATTTTTGTGCTTTTACTGGGTGAGACATATATACAATGATTAGTAATTCAATTTTTCCACAGGAAAGTAATCAAAGTTGGAGGGCATCTCTAGAAAACTGCTGTAATAAACAATTCATGACAGTCAGCATTAAAAAAAACCAACTGAACTTTGTAGCAATAAGCACACAACATCATCAAAATGATCCGTATCTATTTAGCAAAGTAACATAAGCATAACCACAGCAAACTGTGATCTGTGATTCAATGACCTCTTACAGATTAATTTATCATGTCACTTTCATCTAGTTAGAAAGCACCTTGACAAACATTTTGTGGCTCAGACTAAACCTAAAAGCACAAAGACTAATACCAAAATATAGAAATCAGTATACAGGACATCAGTTAGTTTAAGTGCAAATCCTCCCATTACCTATCTGAAGTTCTGATCTTTTGAACAAGTCTATTCAGCGGGAGCCTTAATACCCAGCGCTGCAAGTATCTCCCTCAGCGTTCTCCTCCAAGCTTTAACTCACAGCATATGACCCAAAACCGAGGGCTTTCAAACAACTCAAAAATTGCACACTTCTCCTTTTCTCAGATAATCTGCCCTGAAACACACTTTAAACAAAGTTTACGTACTACACTGGTTAGAACCTACTACACTCTCTGCGACTTGGCATATTCATTTCTCTGATCACTGCATGCTGTTATTCTGCTGTGCTGAGCAGAAATAGGGAGAAGCATTTTGCTCAGATTCCATCTTAAAAATGATCAGGAAGTAATCAGACTGCTTGGGATGTTTTCAGCATGCCTAGAGATATCAAAACCTAGTTCTTACTAGGCATTGCTATAGAAAACACTGGAGACAATTCTGAACTGTGAGAAGTTTGCAGACGACACAAAGCAGGAAGGGTGACTGGTACGCCGGCTGGGGGCACTGCCACACAGCACGAGTGGGACAGGCCCAGGAAATGGGACAACAGGAACCTCATGCAGCTCTACAAAGGGAAACTACACACATCCTGCTACTGGACATGAATCCCCCAGGCATGAGTACAGGCTGGGTGAGAAGCAGCTGCCCAGAGAAGGAGCTGGGGAAACCGAGCCAGTAACGTGCCCTTATGGCAGAGCAGGCCAACGACTTCCAGAGCTGCATTAGGCAGAGCATCACCAGCAGGTGGGTGAGGTGGGTGATCCTTCCTCTCTCCTCAGATCCCACACAACTGAAGTGCTGGGCCCAGTGCTCAGAAAAAAGGGAGACACAGATTTGCTGGACTGAGTCCACCAAAGGGTCAGGAAGATGATGAAGGGCCTTGGTCGTATCTGCTCAATTTGATCCTTGTGCATGTCTATGTACATACATACCTCCACACACACACACCTTACGGGGCAGGTAAAGAAGCCTGAGCCAGGCTTTTCTCACTGGTGCCCAGTGAGAGGACAAGAGGAAACAGGCACAAACTGCATGAAGTACAGGAGGTTCCATTTAGACAGACCAAGAGATTGTTTTTACTGTGAGGATTGTTTTTACTGAGGTCTTGCACTGGCACAGGCTGTGACCAGAGGTTGTGGTGTCTCCAGTCTTGGGGCTATTGAAAGAAAACCTGACTGCAAAAAGCCCTGTAGGTCACCCTGTTTTAAGCAGAGTTGAGCTCTATCTCCAGAGCCTCCTTCCACTCTCAACAACTGTGTGTGTACACATATGTGTGTATGTGCATGTCAACAAGTGCATGTGAACTTAACAGTCAGGAAGTAATTATAAAAAGGAAGCATGAAAGTTGAGCAACTGAGGGAAGACAAACAATGTTTGGTAAAAAAAAGGTTTTGTAATATAATAATTTGATCTCCAGGTATTTTCTGGACACTTATTTTGTTATTATTAGATTCAAATATACCTTCATATCTCTTCATATAAAAAAATTAGGAATATTAAGAAACACAATAATCTGAATTATTATTTTGGCATTATTTAAGGGTAGGCTAAAATACTCAGAATCATCCTGTCTGGATTACAGAAAATAATTTTTTTGTTGTAATTCTCATGACAAGACGTTTTACTTTGTACTTTAGGAAGAAGTTTTAAGGTTTTGTCAACACAGTACTAGAATTTTTATCAGCATAGTGGCCCAAAAAGCACCATGTATGAAACATCCAGTATCTCTTTTTCTGAGTAACTACCACTTCTTAGTTCCAGAAAGCTTTGTACTTACTACATGGGTTGATTTGCAGGACAGTTATATTTGGAATTAATTTGAGACAGATATATGATATGCTTCAATGCCTAGGATGTCTCCAAGTCAGTCTTGTTAGAAACACTTTTCTATTCTTCCACCATTTTTCATGTCCTGATAGTCTATGAGCATTAAAATCAAAATGCAATCTAATAAGGCCCTGCGACTTTCAAGCAATCAAAACCTGCAAACTTAATGTTAGCTCTAGGGTTAAATAATTTAGTTAAAAAGCTGATGTTCAAGAGGTAAAAGTAGTATCTACATGCAAGATTTTGCAACTATAAGTATCTGCAAATTTCATAAACCTGCTAAGCTAGCTTCCTAGATCAGCTAGATTGTCTAGATCAGCTTTCACAAATACTTTGTGCCAGTTTCCCTGTCTCGTTCTGCCCCCATCCTCCCCCCTCCCCAAAATTAATACTGGTATAACTACACACACCCCCAGAATTTCTGCTCGTATGATTTCTGAGTACGTGGCACACGATTTTCCCAAAATAGCGAAAAGATACATTTACTTTGAAAGCTAAAATCTCCTATTTCAATTTCTGGATTTTTAGAAATATACCTGTCCACTTCCTTGCTTAATATGGACAGTGTTTGAAATAAAGATACTTTAAAAATTGTTGCATACTGCGCTATTTAGTTGGTACTATTTAAAAAAAAGACAAAATAACAGTTGAGAGAGAGAATAGTTAACATACTTGAGCTCTTGAAGTATTCTTTAAAGATCTGTGAACCAATGAGGGTCAGTTTACCACTGCCACCAAACTTCACAGGCCAGTAGTTTCTCCTTTCTCACTGAAGGACTGAGGACAAAAGACCGTAAGTACCTTCCACAAGAGTGCAAGCGCTGAGGGACTGAAAACAACCAGGATTTTAATAGACATACTGGCATCTGCTTAGAGTCCCAGTGGTTTGAGAGGTACTGCCACTGCTCCAGCAGATTTGCCTCTGAAAGCACAGGTTTAAGGTAGAAAGTCCTTTGCCCAGTAAAGGCAATAGCACAACTTTCTCCAGACAATCACTGCGGGAAGACTAGCATGTGAAAAGCCAGAACAGAGGGGAAGGGTTTTGTAGCTATAAAGCAGATTTTTACTTCTCTTAGATTTACTAGGTATTGAAGTTTCACAGTCTGTACTGCAAAGTAAAAAGCTGAAATCCTAAAAAGGGTATTATAATAAATATAAAATAGAGGCAATCTGCTCATGCTGTTCCTGGAGTGACCCACTACCTAGTCTAGTACTCCATAAAACAGTAAAATATTTCAAGCAGCAGATGAAGAAAATTTACTTTAAATCAGACTGATGGCAAACTCAGGATTATGACTTCCCTTCAAGTTAAATTAGAATAGTTATTAGGTGGAATATGTTTAATTGGACATGTGAAAGTAATGTGAAACCTAAGTAAACACACAGTTTTATCTGCATTGTAAGTGATCCTCTGTGTACTTTATCAAGAGTAGTTCATAGTATTCCTGAGATTTGAAAGTCGGGAAGACTGACTTCATGGCACTTGAGTACCTCACAGAGTCACGTATCTTGAACTGGTATTTTCTCTACAAAGGGACAGTAAGCATAGTAACTTTTTAGTGATTCTAAAATGGAAGGCAACTGCACACAGAAACATGCTTCTAAACTCCCCTTTTTCAATGAAGTAAGATGTAACTTATTAAATACTCTAGACTAAAATCCCATCCTATTTTTAATAAGCACAGCTGGGAACTGCTCCAACTATCTTCTAGACAGAATTGTAATACTGTCACCGCTTGTATGTACATAAAGTTTAGCCCATAAGGACTATACATATAGTCCTTGCTTTTAAGAGCTAACACTGCCAAAGATGTGATGACACAGCAAGAAGTCTTTTTTTTTTTCAGCCCTGCATGAATGTTTTCTTCCTTTTTTTGTTAACTTCATTAAAGCAGTTCTGACAAACGCCTAGTGAAATCATGATGTAGGAATCTTACTGAGAAAAGAAAAATAACTGCCTAAGAGCATTTTTAAAGCTCATCCTTCCATGAGCAATCAGGGACTAAATCATTAAGATGACTTGAATATATTTTACAAGGAAGAAATGCAAATCTTCCGGGGTTACCTTTCCCTTATAATGTTTATCATGTTCAAAAGCACAAGTGAAGACTAAAATAAAACAAAGGAGTGGCAGAAGACAAAGGGAACATTGGGAGTGGTAAAGTGTTGGGCAGCCTGTGGGAACTGCCTAATGAGCAAGGGAGAAATTACTACAGATAACAGCCTCAATACTCTTTTCCTTGTTCCTCTCATTTCAGGCATTCTTCAGCTCATCAAAGCTATATTTTGCACACATACATCGAGCAGCTGCAGTTAGAGCTGTGTGTTGTAGTCACAGAAGTCACAGAAAAGCTCAAAACTGTTTAATTCCCTTTCAGTTTTACTCAATAGTGTGGAGTGAGGTTTTTTTTTTTTTTTTTTGTTTTTGTTTGTTTGTTTTAATTTACTCAGTAGTGAATTCTCACTACTCCCTTCTTGGTCTCAGGAAGGCTGGAAGGGTTTTTAGTCTCAAGCCTCTTCACATAAAGCTAAAAGTATGTGAAAGAAGTGGTTATTACTGAAATGATGCTTGTGTCTTTAGACCCTTGAAAATTCTTACAAAGCAATGACTCCTGTAAGAAGGTTTGGAATGCAAGCAAACCTTGCCAGCATTCTTAAACAATTACTTTATTTTACGAATAAAATTGCTATTTTGGAGAGGAATGGGATTTTCAAACAAAAAGTCTTTAATGACAGAATATACGAGACACTTACAGCAGTGCAACACTGATACAAGATATGCACGACACCAGGGAAAGGAAGTGTGCCAACAGAAGTGCTCTTACACTGGGCCAGATCGAAGGTAGGTGATGATCTGGTTTTACTGATAGATCTAGCAGTTTCTAGTAGTTTCACAAAACCTAGGATGACTGAAGGCTGACATATGCTGCCAACAACCCTGTTACCTTGCCATGAAGTTTACAGGTATCACAGCAGTAAACAATCCTGCCTTAGTCAAAAACCACTTGGATTTCTACCTCCACATATTTAAAACATTAAACCATCAATCAAATAGTCAGAACACCAGGAACAGACATTTTTGTGTTAAACCTCTTCTTTAAACATCATATTCATTGAATGCTTCTGCACTCCCTCAGTAACATATGGATGTATACTAAAGATCCATTCCAGGGAGCCAAGAAATTCCCAACTTCTGTTCCTGCTGCAATGTGGTTAGTTTTTAGACTCATTCAACAGAAACAAGCATTTGTTTGTTCAGTCAGTACTCAGACATTTGTACACGCACACTGTTGGGATATGCATAATAGTAAGTGAACACATTGAAATACTTAACAGGGAGCTGAGAAGTAGAAAAAAAAAAAAAAGGAGAGTAGTCATGCAGAAAAAAGGAAAACCACCATTGCCTCCACCCCACAAATTTGGTTCCTGTGTTGACAGAGCCTTCTGTATCTTTGTGTTGTAATAGAAAAGAAGTATTAGTATCTCTGTATATAAAATCATGACACACAACTACTCAGTGGTAATCAATCTCAGACTCAAGCTATTTACTGAAATAATATCCTGTTTGACATCCATTATCTAATCGGTTTCCATTTAGACAAGATTAACACCTTCCTTAACACCTTTTATCTAGTACCACTATAGTGATAAGCTAGATATTTAAAATTGTAAATTCTTTATTCCTTCAAATTACTTGGTGCTTAACAGTAAATACAAATATTTCTCAGTAGGTAGAAAGGCGCTTTTAAAATAATAAATTTAAGACTTTTATGATTACCAGGTGAGTCTTCTATTGATATGACCTTCCTTCTGAAACTGTGTATTACATCCTCTCCATCCCTCCTCAGTAGTTAAAAATGTACAAACCTTTGAAGTATGTCCACCTCTGACTGACTAGTGTAAATCCAGAACTACAAATCATTACACACCTTCAAAAAAGTAATCGTAACACATACCTGACTTAATAGCTGTCCATGAAAAATGTTGTTAACCACATTCAAAACCTGCTTTATAAGTTTTCTTTGAGAAGCAGGGATGAGAGCTGGGTATCTGGTCCCTGTAGTCTCCAGTTCCTGCTGTACTTTATCCAAAAGTTCACAGAGAAATTCCTGAGCATCTTGTTGGGCATATCCTCTGAAGGCTGGAATTAGTCTCCACACAGAATGAAGCATGGCAAAAGGAGACACCAGTGCCCATTTGCCAGACCACATAACCTGGAACAGAGTATGCAACTCATGACAGAGAGAAATATGCTTTGAACTGGGCTCCCTGGGCTGAATGAGTTCCATACTTTTTGACGCTCCTCCACTTAATCCAGAGGATAAACTAGGCCGCCTCACAGAATATGATCCCTTTACTTTCTCTTGCTTCTCATTCACATGTAATGTTGAGGCAGCTATTGACAGGTGTTTAGATGAAGATCTTGTTTTACCATTGGTTGCTGTTGCCAGCAGTTCCTGAGTTTGGTTGAGATCAAGCTTTAAAAAGCATTCTCGAAAAATAAGTAAGTGACTTAATACTTGCAGGACAGAGTTCATATAGCATGTATTTCCCAGGTTTCTCAGTCCTGTTACTCCAGGAGTCACTGTGGGCCTTCGTTTAATTGGAGAGTCACTTATTTTTTTCAATCTCAATTCATATGAGGTATATGTTTCTTTGAACTCTGACACAGATTCCATGTTCTGTGATGCTTTTTGAGGGCAGGGTTCTGTTTTTGAGTACATTCTAATCTGATTTTGTAAACGACAGCTCTTCCTTGGAGGCATCTTTTCCATCTCCGCTTTCAACTCACGCTTTCGTTCTTGTCTTCTTTTCCTAGCTTTGTCCCTTTTTGCCTCTGCTTCTTCATGACGTCTTTCTTCTTCCAAAATCCTTTTTCCAGTAGGTGTCAACTCAAGCCACGATCTGAATATTTTGCTAAGGACCGCACGCCGTCGGTGCCAGAGAGCTGTGAACATTCGATCTTCATTCCGAAGCATGGCTTGGGCACCACCATGTGAAAGGTAGGAATCATCACTTGTACCCATGGAACGCAAAGTCCTCCCACTTCGAGTAGTGCACTCATAGTTTTGACTTTTGATTGCACTTAATGTACTCCGCAACAGTTTTAAATCACCAGTTGCGTTGTCATTGAGAACATAATCGTCGCAGAGATAACAGAAAACGTACAGCTCGTTTACTTCCAATGCCACTGGGTGACTGCTCTCCTGAAAGTGCTTTAGTGCATGTTCTTCAATGTATCTGCCACACGCTACATGTGAGCAGCTGAGGCAAGCCCACACAGATTCCGTAGTATTGCAGTCCATGCAATGCCATTTCTGAGGATTGAGAATGGAGTGATCTTGGGCCAGTCGCAGACGTCCTACGTGCTTACACTTATCCATTGTTAAAACTGAAATTGCACAGATATGCTGGTAAAACACATCATCCAAACTATTATCTGTCCATGATATTTCAATCTGTAACTAAAAAAAAAAAAAAAAAAGGAAATTATAGTTCATAATACCCAATTGTATCTATGTACCAAATTCATACTTGAGGTTAAGATCATGATCATCATCCAACTAAGTCCCACCAAACAAATGAAGGCAGCCAGTCACGTGAAGCCACACTCAACATCATCAACAGCAGTTCCACATTCAAACTAAATTGTCTGAATACTGGTGTTTGTATTCCCAGTACTTTCTGGCCCAGGACTGAAGCATACTAGCTGCACTTTAAGCCATGTTTGTTTGTTTGTTTGTTTCAAAGTAGCACTGATTTTGTTAAAAGATGCTGTCACAGAGTTTGGATACAAACACAGCTTAAATTAGAAACGTTGTTCAGAGAAGCTGTGAATGCCCCCATCCCTGGAAGTGTTCAGAGCCAGGTGGGATTGGACTTTGAGCAAGCAGGTCAATGGGAGGTGTCCCTGCACACAGCTGGGATTTGGGACTAGACAATCTTTATAGTCCCTTCCAACCCAAACCATTCTCTGATTCCAAAATTCTCCTATTAATTCTATCCCTAAGCATACAGGTGCAGAAGTGTAAAGTTCATTTAAATTTATTATGTTTACACAATGCCAACAGTTCACACAATGAGGCTTTATACAATTCAAATCCTTAATTAAACCATACCTGTAATTAAATCACTGCCCCTCTCTGCTCAGTCAAGACATTATACCATTCCTACAATAATGTGTCTTAAATATCTACATTTTAACATGTGATCCTAACATCTCTGAAAGAGTAACTTGGCAAAGCAGAACTTGATTTATTAAGACAGAAATACCAGTAGGTATCTACATCAGTTACTGCAAACTTCATAAAAAACTGTATTTTGAACCAATCTTTCTAATCCAGGTCTTCAAAAGATCATTTAAAAACTGGCTAGCACTGGCTTACGTCCTTTATTAAGTTTATATGGTTGCATTTATTTGTTCAAAACTCCTGCTTTTGCTTCCTCCTATAAGGTACATTTACCCAAAACATGCTCTGATCAGCAAAAAATTAAAGAGACAGTAACTGATTCTTTATGTTTTTACCATCTTTCTTTGACTATCTCACTTAGATATATCATCTAGAGATAAAGGAGAATGGTGCTATGATGCATCAGGAAGTGATTTTATTTGATCGGGGGCATTTGTGCCCACCATGTCACTGACTAGAAGGGCCAAACAGCACACAGCACCAGTACCATTATGAACAGTACTTGCCAGATGAAACAACTGATTCACCTGAGGAGTTCCAAGGCTTTGTCAAATATCCAGCCTATGCCAAGTGAGACACATTTGCCATTACAAATGTGTGCTCTGGACCTGGCCTTGGCTGTACAGTATCAAGGTCCTGGATTCTATGCTTTACAGGTAAATAAACCACACTACAAAAGTACTGAATGACTTACACAACTCTGGATAGAACCCAAAAAATTACATTCCAGCTATTATTGTTAAATATTCTAATATTTATCTATTTCTACTGTTCTGAAACACACAGGAATAGGTTACTCAATGTAGAACAAATGTTTATAGTGTTAAGCATTAGATAGAGAGAAACCTAACATACAATGACATGACACCACTAAGGAAGGTAAACAGGTAAATGGTTGCAGCTGATTAGGAAAGAAGCTCTAATTTTCATCTGGTATTTCAATAAAAACTGTCGTTAAAAGATTGAACAAAAACTGGTTTTGCTTGGTTAATTGGGCCACAGCTAGTGCCTTTTAAAAGGTTACAATACAGATACCAACATAAGAGCTGTAATAACTGTCTAAGTACATAATCAGCATCCAGCATTGCACGTGCTGTGTAGATCTTACTCTGTAAAGAAGAAAAGGTTGAATCAGCTGTAGAGAAATGAATAAAGCGTACACAGTTTTACATGCCCATATTAATCTTTCTCATTCATTCTGGCTAAAAGTTGTCTCTAGTCCTTACTTACTGCACCAAAGCATTTCAGGCACCATGACCTCTGGGTATCCATTCAGCAACCCCTAGAACAAGTACCAGCCACAGTGTCTTACGGGAGGTCGAGATCCCTTGTGTGCTGTGGTCAACAGATCACAAAAGTAAAGGCTTGCTTAACTTTTTCATCTTGCTTGCATCCATAACATCATTCCTTCTAAAAGGCAAGCTATTTGTAGGCTGTCAATTAGATTCTTTTACAAATAGTTGTGCACAGTAAGTTTGCTTTTTATATTGTCTTTATAAATAAGACCATTAGCATTATTTCATGTGTTCTAGACTGACAATCTCTTGTCCCCAACAAAGTGGAACTTTATAACACTGATAAAACTCACATAAATTTCAGAGCTGGACTGTGTATCTATGTATATTAATTCTTCCTGGACTACTGCGGTAATACCTATGTTAAGTAAGCTGCAATTAAATACGGTATACAGAATTTTAAGTGACAAGACTCATCCTTGTGGTTTTGGGCTAACATAAATAGATTCTCCTGCATAACATATTACTAATAGCAGACCAGAAAAGAACACTAAACTCTACCTTCCCACAGGGCCGTCACACACAGCAATGCTGTCAGTCAGAGGAGTCTGACAGGTCAGCTCTTTCTGGTTTTGTTAAAGTCAGTGTGTAAACCCTGTGCCTTAATTTTCCTTCTTTTTAAAATTATATGGTCAGGTTTTTTTTCCCCGCACTTTTAAAAATATTATCAAGACTGAAACTACTTACAGGCCTCAGTGTAAGCAGATATTGGACTGAGGACAAAAGTAGTCCAGTGATTTCAGGACGACCACTGTGTAAATCAGGGTTGCACAATCAAGCCCTTCATGCGAAAGCAACACAATTCTACGAAAGCGCAAGATCAGCACCTTGAAGGGAAAAACCTAAACGCCAGCTCCCCCACCAGCAGCAACCAAGCCAGCGTGACATTTTCCCACCTACATGGATGTGTAGAGAAAGGAGACAGGGTGGAGGGGGGAGGGAAGGAAACATCTTGGCATGGGAGAAGTCTTTCTTTAAAAGAAAGTGAAGAAATCAAAATGCAGTTTGGTAAAAGACAGAAATATCTGAAAAGACTGAAAAAAGCTTAGAGTACAAAAGTGAGACCGGGAAAACTTCAGATTAATGTCAAGCAGCACACTGACAGCATGAATGCATCAACTCACAAAATTTAAAAACTGCACCTTGGAACCAAGACTTGGCAAAATACCTCAGAGTAAAAACAGGAGTGATGTGGACACATAATGGTAGAAGAAACAGAAAAAATACTGCATACTCATTCCCACACCTACTAGAAAGCTGCAGCTGGAATAAAATAGCGCGAGATAATGCTCCAATGTTAAAATTCCTTAAAGGAAGTTATTCAGCACTAGTTTCTGCATTCTTCTCTCCTGAGGTTCAGTTCTGTGCACACACACAAAGAAACTTTGAATTAGTTGACCAGCACTCAGAGATCAAGCCCCTCCATGCCCCCGCCCCATGTTCTTACCACAGACCTGAGCTGAAGCAGTAAGCAAAATAACAACTACTAGCATACAGAACAGTACTACTGAAAGCATTAAGTTGTCTGGAAACAAAGAGATATACAGAAGTCTTTTCTTGTGCCAAAGTTTCACAAGCTAGAAACAAAGATATATGGAAAAGGGAGGGTTTTTGTACCATATTTCAACCTTACTGACGTGCTCATTCCTTTTGTTCCACTCAGGAATGGCTGGCAAAATGCACATTTTTGGATAATTCATGAGCTGAAAAAGTACCTGATGCCAAAATCAAGTTAAAAGTCAATAAAATTGACGGTTTTCTTTCACCTGTGTTCCATGCAAACAAGAATTTAAGATTTTAAGAATTTCAGATTCATTTTCACAGCTGATAAATTTATAAAATGTAACTCTAAATATAAACAAAAGGACGTGTTTTTCCCTTAAGTCACTACTTCTGTAATTAACTGCTTGGCACATAAATGAGAAGTCTCAAGCATTAGACTAGAAATGCAGTACACAGTTTTACATTTATATATACACGTGTGTGTACTGTGTGCGGCTCTTGTGCCCCGTTTATATTCCGGCTTTTAAATCAGGTGACCGTTTAGCAACTGATTTTCATCAGGTTCAGAGTACCTGTTGAGTATCTGAAAACACGGGAATCATGGGTACTTAAACGAAAGTTTTAGATAACAAGTACACTAACTAGAAGACAGATGTACTGCTTTATTGCTTTCTAAAATGAGTTTCCTTTAAGCAAACAACGAAACACTGATGTGCATAACTTCCAGCTGCAGTACAGTCCTGAAGGCATAACAGTTAAGACTTCAAATCAAAGCAGCACTTCAAAAAGAAATTTAGTAACTTATTTCCGATTTCTAACAGAACAGCCCTTGACAAGAAACACCCCCCCAGCCTCCTTTCTTTGGAGCCCTGCAGATCGCCATTTAACACTTTTTGCTCTACATTTTTGTACCAGCTAAGGAATGTACATCCAGAGTGCTGTCTAGAAGTGCCATTTACACAGGACACCGCATGCAGCGGTACAGCTTTACATTCGATGTCTCCTACTACAAACAACCGCGCATTTCCTGCAGCGGAGGACTCACGGTAAACAAACAATACAGATTGAAGCGCTTTCACACAAGCACGAAAACACAGCATTTCTTACTGGTCTGAATTTGCACTTGACAGTTCTTCCCGTTTAGAAAAACGAGCATCCCTGACTGCCCTGACAGTTCTTGGAGAACACCTGGCTCCTGTTCTGACAGCCCCTGCAAGTACAGACACCCCGGCTGTGTTCGCCCAGGGCTCGGTGCCGCGGTGCCGTTTCGGTAGAAGGTCGGGCGCTCCCGGCGCACCGCGACATGGCGCGACTCTTCGCCTCTCACCACAACGGGCAGGAGACGCGAGCGGCGGGCCCCGCTCACCGCCACCCTCCGCTCGTCCCCGCGCTCTCCCTCACCTCAACGCCCTCTCGGCCCCTCTGGGACGTGGAGGGGACCGGGCCCACGCAGGGGTTCCCCGCCACACACCGAGCGCGGCGGGAAGGCGGCAGGACTCCTGCTGGCCTGTCCCAGGGTCTCGCTCCCCCGGCTGGTCTCCCGAAACCACGCCATACCCGGCTCGCCCCCGTGGCAACGAGCGCCTCCTCCTCAGGTGCCCCTCCGCAGGCAGCGCACCGCCGCTACCGTCCCTCCCCCGCTCCCCAGGGGGATAGGCGCCGACGTCCCCCGCCCTGCGCTCCCCTCCGCCGGGCACCTGCTCCCTGCGGGCCGGCCCCAGGTGGGGTGGCAGCGCCACTGCCCCACTCCCGCTCCCGCCGCCCCCGCACGCACCCGTCGCCCGCCGCCGCCATCTTGGGCGCCCCGAGCCACCACCCCCTTGGAGCGGCCCCTCGGCGACGTCAGCGCCGTGCGGGGCCGCCCCCGCCCACCCCATACCCCCGCACGGGAAGGAGCGCAGCGGGCGTCGTCGGGGGGCCCGCGGGGAAGCGCGCGGTGGGGGAGTGCGGCAAATGTCCCTGCGCTTGCCCACCACCCGCACCCCCGCGGCCGCCCCGGGCCCAGCCGGCGCCCGGCACCCACCTGCTCATCGCCATGTGCCAGCGGCGCGTCTGTCACCAGATTTGTAGTGGCAACCGAAGTCCTTCCCACGTCTCCTCCCACCTCCTCCAGCCTTCCCCGCCCGCCAGGTCGAGCGGGCCGGTCCCGCGGGGCCGAAGGCGGGAAGCCTGGCGGAGAGCGGCGGGGTCGCTGAGGCGGCGGGCGGGCGGGCGGGCGGCGGGAGCTGGTTGCCGAGGCGCCGAGGAGCTGCTATTGCCCGGCCCGTGCCCGCGGGGCACCCGGTTGCCCTGGGGAGGGTCTGTACGCACCCGGGAAGAAGAGGGGTGTCAGGCCCCCCAGCAGCGGGCGTCCAGATTTTCCTTACTACATTTTCACCCGTGTTTTGTCATGGGTGGCGTCGACCTTGTTCGAATACAGCGGGAACTCTGTGGGCCGTGTGGGCTGAGCACTGCACTGCGCCCCAGGCCTATCCCAATGGCTCCCCCGACTCGCAGGTGCTGCCAGTAGCCATCTCTGGCCTGGGCGCTGCCTGGATGTGACAGGCACACACCGTACCGGGCATCTCAGCCCATGAAACTCCTTCACATCTTATGTCTCTGGGCATGTTTGTGGAAACTTCTGCAAGGCAGCTCGTGCGAAAAAAAACCCCAATCTCTTATCAGGCCCCTGTTACCCATCTATTGAGTACTTTTTCAGTCTCAGGTTTCATTACAGAAACTTAAATAGGCAAAAGACATGTAAACTCACATCCTGCAGATGTCCTGTTTTGTGAATTTGAGGCATCTTTACACTGGTCCTTTTAGAACTAAAGTTTCTGAAGTGCAGCCAGCTCTTTTTAGCTGCTTTCCAGTTCTGCCAGCACTGAGTTAATTTACACTTGTGCATGCCTTCTGCTCTGCCGTGTGTACAGGCAGAGTGTGTTTGGGACGAGGAATCTGGTGAAAAGCCCCTCCTGACTGGGCAACATCACTTTTTGCATCCATGCTGAAGGAGGTTGACTTGTGGTTTATGTGAACCTGCTCAGAAAGTCAGTGCATGGTCCTGCTGATGTTTGCAGAATGTGGTTGTGATGTGTGTGATGTTGCTTTGTCACAATAAACAAGTAGTGGTTTGATGCAGAGTGTGAGCATTTCATATCCCCCTTTTTATTTTGGATCCATTAAGCATCAGGATGTTTTCATGACAGCATCAAAAATGTTGCACATCTGTTTCCGTGTTTCTAGTTGTATCATCATAGAAAATGTGTTTCAGTTTAAAAGTTGAAATCTATAGGCCCCAGTTGTCTCAGTTCTCCTCCAGTAGTATTTTCCTGATCTTTCTGTTTCTAATGAGACTGCTGAGGCACTGTTAGCAGGATGTGGCCAAGAGGCACAATTCCATTTGTCTGCAGGGTCACTTTCAGAAGCCCTTAGAAAATGTATACAGATAAAGTAAACTCACCAGACTTCAAATGTGTTTCGAACTTGTAACTTTAAAGTGAGGAATACTGTTGCCTAATAAAAATGTTTATGAAAACTGTATGAAAATGCACAGTGATTCCACATATTTGCGTATCCCTCTTAGGTGTTTTAAAGACAACTTTAACAATTTTCAAATAACTATTTTGTCAGGTTCCTATCTCTGTCTTTAACAGTATCAGTTTCTTCTTGAATCATAGTTGGCAAACTAACCCTTCCATGCTTTTTCTTGCTGGAATCTTATTACACTACTCTCACACTCAGGATCTCAGTCCAGTTCTGTGTGTATGTCTGTCTGTTGGTTAAGTGATGTTGGATCTGCTCTCAAGACCAGACTGATTTACCATCCCTACTGTGACCTCTTCAGCTGTCTTTGCAGGCTGCTTTCACCAGGGCTCCTCAGCCCCGGGAATCTCTAGGAGAGTCCAAGCTCCTGATGCCTCTGCACACATAGGAGGTCTTGTCCACGTTGTCCGGGTGAATGAAGTATGGGTGAGGCTCAGGGTACTACCATCCAGGGCACTGAGAAATAATCCCAAATCCTGGTTTTCCTAAGCATCCGGGGAACTTTGATCCTGGGCTGCTCGCAGGAAGGCTAAGGCCAGCAATGCAAACGGGAAATGGTGGCTCCCAGCCATGCATATACTTAACCCTGCTCCTCCGGAGCCGATGGCTCACTCAGACACAGCCTCAGGCCTTGACACCAACTCCCTTTATACCCTAAATGGCCACTTTAAGCAGCCATTCCCAAAGTGATTATGATCCTGAAAAATTCGTTTTTATTTATGCCAACTTTACATTTTGGTAGTCTATCATCTCTCTAATGTCCAGTGGTACCCCTTTGTCTTTCATCAAATAGTACCTATATTTCAAAACTCTCTTCTGGAGATAGCAGAGATTTACCATGTCTCTGCTATCTCTGCAGAATCTGGTTTAACACAGAATAAAGTTAGTATTTTTTTTTATTTTCGTGTATGTGTGTATGTGTGTGTGCGGTTTCCCTGTGTTAATGGACAACATTTCAGCTGATATTCTCTAAGCACGGTTCATACCCTTATGGGGTTAAGGCAGACTTCAGTCTCTGTTCCTGCCACGTTGGCTAATCCATTGCAAAATATTGATTTGGAGCTGGGGTTTGGCTTTGGCGTAACAAGTAAATCACTGAATTGCTATGTGCTGCTCTTACCATATCTGTCCTTCACGTGTGCCTTTAGTGACATCCTGCTTAAAATTTTTCACCTTCTTTTAACCTTTCTCAGAGTCATGGATTTATCCTTCTAAATAATGTCCACCTAAAAAACTATTCAAGGCTGATAAGAGAATTCCTGAGCCTTAAGGACACATAATAAGACCCAACTCCTTTCCACCATCCAAACATTACAGCTAGAATGTTGTGATTTATTAAGACAGAAGTTGATTTCCCAAATGTAGTTTAATTTAAAATTCATTGGGCATTTATGAAAATGGATGACAGATATAGAATATATTGTCAAGGGGCAAGCAAATATAATAAATCCCTATAAGTAATGTAACCTCCTATCTTCCTAGTACGTATGAAAACATCCTCTGGAGGGGAAAACTCCACCTCTAACTGAAACACCACCTCTGACTCAATGTTAAAACCTTTCCAATATGACAAATAGTTTTAATGTATTTTTAAATGGTCACTAGAATTATATCCAACTACTACATTATTACAACTGAAAAAAAATATTTACTTGGTGCATTTGGCAGAAGGAGGCATCATAAGCTATTATTCCAAGTGACGCATCTAAACTTTTACAAATGCATGAAATCTCAAAATTTCTGTCAAATTTAAACATATTTATAAAATAGTAAGATTTTCATACTCAAGAACAACAAAGTGGTGGGCTAACCAAGCATTCTGAGTCTATCTGAAAAGAGAATTAATGTGATACTGGGTGTCAATGAAGACTGATGCATAGACATCTTTGTCTCCACTAGGTTTGGGTCTGATTTTATGGTTTGAATGCTCAAAACTGGTGAAAAGGAGAGAAAGAGAGCAAGCCTTATATTAGCTAAAGAAAGAAAAGCAAGCTTTAAACAAATACGGAGTCATCTTTTGGGGCTTGCTGATGTGAACGCTTTTGCTTGTTTGCAGCTCCCCAATTAGGAGTGGTGCTCCTGCATGTCCCCGGTGCTTGCAGGGCATGATGTCATCCTGGCAGCCACACTGCTCGGATTTGAGGTTGTGTTTGTCACCGCTCTGGTTTCACTCTGCCTGCAGCCGCCCTGCTTGCAGCAGGAACTGTCTTGAGTGCAAGCTGCTCCTATATGAAATTTCTCCTCCTGTAGAGGCAGCTGACTTCCCTGAAGTACAAGGCAATATTGGTGATCAGGAAATTTGTTCTTTTGCTTTTATGACAGTACAGTCATGTCCTGTGTAGACACTGGCAGATGGGCCTGACTACATGGAGTTAATTGCACATCTGAGGCACAGAGAAGAGATTACATGAGGGGAGCAATAATAAATCACAAATTTGCTTATGTTAATATGAGCCGCTTGATGCTTTCCAGTTCAGCCCTAGATGATAAATAGAAAACTTCTTTCCTAAACCAGTGGGAGCCTTTTAAAACAGTGCAAAAGAAGGCGAATCTTGGAAAGCACATCTGAAAGATTAATACACATATGCACCAGTATTTGCCTGTTTGGGGAATATTTACATGCTTACCTTCATGCAACTTCTGCAGTGGGAGTTTGTTGTGCTGCCATGTTTATTGATACAAACAAAATACTTCAATTTATCTAGACACAAATTCAGGGCTCAAAAAGAAATTCTGTATGTAACCCTGAAAGTAACAGGATTTTCTCCAGCACCTGTGAAGCTTTTAGTTTGCAGTTCAGTTCAAGATGAAGATTCGTACATGCTGGTGTCTACAAATGAACTAGGTGTTTTAATTCCCAGTAGAGCTGGGGGTGGCAGGTGAGGACTTGTGTAAGTTATATCTGGGGTACTTCTGGGGTGTGAGACGTTCAGACAGGGCTGGCCCGCCTGGCACGTAACCTGCAGGACTGTAGTGTCCTTCTGGAGCAGCAGCTGGCGACAAGATGGGCTAGCCTGTAGCTTCTCAAATGGTACTGCATGCAAGACAGCTGAACTGAGCACTGCAGCTCTCCTTAGGCTGACCCTAAGCAGAGAGCTGATGGCAGGTTAAATGAATCTCTAGAATTCAATCTCCTTTGAATCCATTCACCAAGAGGTCATTCAATTCTGTGAACACCAAGTGCCACTTGAGAGGCTGTGGGATGTCCTTCCTGGTCTCTGGGTACCCTCCTGGAAGTACATCAATTCCTATGTGTCCTGTGCCATCTCTGCAAGCTCTGGGGAGGTGTCTCAGAGCCTTAGGGATTCTCACACTGCTTTAGATGCTGACATGTAGGCCACTGAATAAAGCCTTAGGTCTCCTTTGGCTATAACAGGAATGCAGACACACTTAGTTGCCTAAGGATAGGCTCTAGAGATGGCTCTGGGCACCAAAGGCATCCTTGGAGGCTGACTGGCATGATGGAGGGTCTGAGAAGAACCAAATCTTCCAGGAGCTGCCTATGGGCCTGGGTGCCTCTCCCCAACCCAGGTGCCTCTGTGGTGCCAGATGCCTTACTTATCCTCAGGCAGTTGACTCCTGCACTTAGCCTGTGTAGAGCTACTTGAGTTTGGGTGGCTGCCGCTCTGCTGGATCCCACCCCTACTCATTTCATCGAACTTCAGCTGGGTCCAGACAGAAGATGTATTTTGCAAATACGCATTTTTCACAAATGGGGTGAAAGTTTGCAATGATTCCTGAGTTCTTAAATGATCTACAGATTTAAAAGCAAAGCAAAAATGGTGAGGTGTACATTGCGACATTACGAATCACTAGAAATTTTTCCTAGACTTTCCCTACTTTCCTTCATAAGAAAAAGGAAACAGAAAATACTAATTATAATACTGATTTGAGGGAAAATTGTCATTCTCAAGGTTAATGCCATGCTTATTCCACCCTTCTTCCTCCCATTTGATTTCCCTATAATTCTTCACATTGGCTTTGCCGGACAAATGCAGTCAAAGCCATCTCCATGGGTAAAATGGTTTAACAATATGGAAGTATTTGGACCCAGGACTTTGAAGGCCTATTAACAATGTTAAATACACCAAAATACTTCATGATATTTTAGGGTAGGTTTTTTTTCTTATTATTTCTCATTTTTAAATAGCTTGAAATAGAAGTGAAAATTTGACAAACAGTTGTTTAAGCATGTGCTATTGATTTTAATTGGAAAGTCTGAGGCTCTAAGGTTCCTTTTCATTATTAACCATTTGGTTTGTTCTCCTTGTGCGGTTGGTGAGCTTCTGATTTCCAATTCTAACACAAATATTATTACTAAAAGTACTCAGACAGTTCTCCTCCTGTCAATCTTTCATAGCAAACAGCTAAACATGCATTTGGAAGTATCAAGAGGTAGAATTTAATGCAACAAAAATATATCAACCAAATCTTCCCACTGCTTCTTGTAAAAACAAGTGTACAGGGAAAAATGTTTTTAATTTTCAAACTCAGGAGTTATCCCTTATGACTATGAATCCAAAATATCCTGGTGAAAACACCTTTGTCAATATTTTCTTCACCTGCTCGGTTGGGTCCTGCTTTAGGAGCATACTACGTGATGGACATCTGATTTGGTTATACTTACCTCCAAACTGACTTTGAGTCTAGACAGCAGGAGATTTCTTAGCAATGTTGGGGTTAACAGACAAAGGAATGTTGCTCCGACTAACTCTTAATTCAAGGACAGTGTTACACTCCTATCAACCAGAAGGAAAGACAAGTTCTCTCCTCTGCAGAAACCTTCATATTCTGTATTTGGCTGCCAGATGAGAGAGTTCTCAGAATCTCTTGCATTTTCGCTTTCCCTAAATCCTGTATTCCTCTGCCTTTGCGTCGCATGAGCCTGGAGAGTCATCATCCCACGTCTTTCCCAGAATACAAAGCACCCTCAGTGCATGACCCCTCTCCTTGGCCAAATGCTGAGTCCTTTTCTTCTGCTCTAAGAGCTTGTTCTGCATGACAGTGCTTCTGTCTTTAACACGTCTTTTGTGTAGCAGGTTCTGCCCTAAGATTTGCTATGGATCTCCCATCGAGGTCGACGGATGTGGGGAGTATGTCTGCATAGCTCAGCCCTACTTTACTGTAATTGCAAAGAAAGGCAAAGTGCTCCGATGTGATAAATGTGACATTCTTCACTCTGGATGCTGGCTATCACAGCTACTGTAGCTCACTGGCTCCTCAGAGAGACTTGAGGGCACAGCTTGCTTTCCCCCCCAGCCCTTCTCCTACTCTCATCCTCCCAAACCTCGCGTTGGAACATCCATATAGTCACATAGAGAGTGACTCTTATCACAGATGTCCTTACTCCGCCTTCTTCATCACAAGAGAACTGATCAAAACAGATGCACTGATGGGTTTGGACTTAGATGGTTTTAGGCCAAAGAGTTTGCTTCAACCAAGCTGGAGATTCAGCTTCAGCTTATTTCAGCATTAAGTGCCTATGCCCGAGGACTTCAGTGGGAGCTGTGTCTGCAAATAGATCTGAACCCGCAAATATTCACACTAGCAAAAGAAACTGGACTTGATTTGGCCCCTAAGACAGCCTGTAATTCCATTAAAGAGGCAGAAGAAAGACATGCTTGTCTATTTGTTTTGCTACTACATCCTTTTTTTTTTGATAGTTTTGTAGCCACACTTGATGGTGCAGTATTCCCCTTGATTTTGTCTGGTTCCCGTCTCCATTGCACTGAGGTCAGACTTTACCCTTTAATACGTTTTTAAAACTTTAATGAGCTTATTAAATAAGCTTTTTGCCACTGAGTACCTCAGACTTTGCTCAGGATCTCAACTGAGAATCAGCTCTTTGAAACACTTCTGCAACTGGAAAAAAAAATACCTGTAAAAAATTTGGATTTGGGGGAATTCTTGTTGCCACTGCACCACATGGTACAATGCCAGTATTTCTGCCTTCAGATGTAAATGCCTGTGCAAATGCTGCTTTTCAATTAAACTGTAGTACAATTCGTTGAAGTTTAGCCAAAGAAAGTCTGTGAATGGAAACACTTAAACGATACATTAGGATTTAGTTATAGACTTTGCATTTGTTTTCTCAACCAAATGTAAAACAATTGTTTAGTGGCCCATAGGAGAGAAGATTTTACTTGGGTTTTGTTTGAGCGGCAGTGTTAACGATCAGTGCTCAAGCGTTTTAGATTTCAATCTTAAATTAGCAATTTAAAGACAACAAAGAATGATTTTCATGCTTGTCAGTTCTGATTAATGTAACATTAACCCCTAGAGAACAGTATATTGCTTCAGTACTTTATTCCAACTTGCAAGAAACCAGTCCTGGGAAACAATGAAAGATTGTTTGGGGCTTGCTTTTTTTTTTTTTTTTTTTTTNTTTTTTTTTTTTTTTTTTTTTTTTTTTTAACTTGAATTATAAAGATAACACTAGCTATTGCTGTTATCACGTTTATTTGTTGTGAGTCTTATGGTTGTTATTTTCTAAGGTATGTGACAACGAGAAATTTCCTAAATCACTCCTCTACCAAGTTAATACAATTTCATTGCTTCCTACAGATCCCGGCACTGATTTTGCAGCTCTCGTGTGGATCCCGAGTAGCCCCAGCTTGCTACCTGCTGATCTGAGCTTTCAAGGGCAAAAAGTGCTGGGAGCATGCACAGGAAATTTATAGGTTTCTCCCCTGCTGACTAAATTACAGAGAGGAAACAAAACCAGAATGTGGCAGTGGCACATAAAATAAGAGCAGTTTTCCTGTAAAGCAATTGCTTTTTGGTAACTGTCCGCACACTCAAAATTTGTTGTCATTTTCCTGATTGTAGAACAAATTAAATGGTTGCTCTTAGTTATCCACAATTCAAAAATGGTGAGATAGGCATATGAAGAGGATGATGGAGATAAGGAGAGGCCACGCAATAATGCATTGGCCATGAGGGGTGGATTAGGGTGTAAATGGGGGCCCTCTGGTTCCCCTGGTCCCTTTCCACAGTAGGGTCAGACAGAAACCCTGCCCTTATGAGACAGCAAGAGGTCTGCCATTGACATAGCTACTGTCCCCCAAAATGAACTATTGGAAACCTGGTGACATGTTTGCAGTGTGATCAGTCGATTCTCTGCCAGATATTGCAAGAAAAAAAAAAAAAAGAAAGCCCTGGAAAGTTTCATCTGCCCAAATTGCAGCAATTGAACAGTTTTGTATAGAAACTTTGTAAGACATTCAAATAATTCATATATATATATGTGTGTGTGTGTGTGTGTGTGTGTGTGTATAGATTTATACCATGGCTGACATAACTCTTACCTAGAAATCCTTCAGTGGGAGTAACAAAGACCATAAAACCTCACAGGGGCACAGAAAAAAAAATTTTTCTTCCACATCAGCTCTCTGTATCTACTTGTGCACTTCCAGGGGTTTAGGCCACATTTTGTTTTGTTTCCCTTCTGTTACTACTTAAACTCTGGGGGTAGAGAGCCAACAGCTGCCTCACATGAGCCCATCATGCAACAATGAAGGCAACATGGACTTTTTGTGCTTGCAGTATTTCCCTTGACTCCAGTGGGAGCTTGAGGATCTGCTAGAACCACAAACCTGGTCTTGAAGGATGATTTATGGTTCATATATTTATTTTCCCATGGTATTTGTGTATTTGGAAACAATCACAGATTTGAGTGGAAGATCAGTGCATGCCCACGTACATGTACATGTTTGTCTCCCACAAAGATGACAGACTGACAGCAGCATCCTGCTCCTTTAGGTATGTTACAAATGCATAGCAAGAGGAAGTTCTCACAGTGCAGAGACTGCATTTTAAATGGGTGATATGGACACAGGGGGTAGGAGAGGAAATGTATGATATTAATTTATTGTAGTTGTCATGCTTCTTGGGCTGCTTCACCTGCATGGGGTTAAGTACCAGGAAGTTCTTCTGGGTGACAGCTGGTTTGCCAAAACTTGAAGTGTCTTTCAGAAAGCCCTTACATAAAGAAAAAAAGAAAAATAATGAACATCTGGAAACATGGTGAAAAATTAAAGATGTTTTCTCCAGAGGGTGGAAGTTCCCTCCACAGATGACAGGGAGGGGCCAGGAAAATGGAGTGAGACCGGACTTCCCCATGGAAGGAGCTCAGAAGTCAGCCACTTTGCTCACCCAAGCCTTCACTGTGAACAAGAGGGGGGAAGGAGAAGGGTGGCCAGATCCAGGAGGAGGGGTGCTCCCTCAGCCCCAAAGTTAGCCCCTGGCTGTAATGCCTGCTTCCACTGTTCTGTACATGCAAGAAGATACCCTTCTTCCTGCCTGTAACAACTTTTTTTTCAATACATGCCTGATGCTATTTTAAGAATAATGACACTGGAATAATTTACATTTATGTTTCATGTTTTTTAAACTTTTTGGAGGCTTCTCACTCCTCCATCATTTGTTGCTCACAGGGAAAAATGTAAAAAGAAAGCATCGACTTTTGAGCCTAACCTAGGATTATGACAACTTCTAGTTATCCAGTGCTGACATTTAGCACAGTTTACTGTGCAGTCACCCAGTGCTATTGCAGCAAAGTTTAATAAAAGCTGCAGTTACAAAACAGATGAGACACTCCAGTTTACGTAGAGGAGGAGATGATGTAATCTTCGTGGTTTGACTGCCAAGATAATCAGGAACCAGGACTCGCTGCAGATTTTGCTGTGTTCTTTGTGGGCAGTGAGAAGTTCAAGATGTCTCTTTAAGAAACCACAGTAGCAAACCCAGGTCTGAAAATATTTCACCTAATATAGGTAAAACTACCTCCTTAGTGTACTCGAACTTGAAGCAATTCAAGGAAACATCTTTCCTGTTTGTTTACTTCAAACCGTCAATAACCTTGTGGACTTACTGCTTGTCTCCTTTCTCTAGTTGTTTGGGGATTTTTTGTGCCTCACCACACGAGTGAGTCTTTTATGCTATTAAGGTGAAAAAATAATGCAATAAAATGGAAGGACAAGATTGTGAAATCACTGCTGGTTGCAAAGGGCATTTGGCAGGCATGACTTTAGGAACCACTTTGATTTTTTAAAATTGACTAGATTTCAAAGCCATCCTTCTGACTTCCAAGGCTTTTCACCATAATTAATACTTTTGGGAGACTGCTTGGAGCATACAGACCTGGGAATACAACACTGAATTAGGTTCTCTTATACACCTCATGAACCCTATTTCAGACATCTTTTTGCCATAGGTTTAAATGTGTGTTCTCTACGGTGAGTGGCTTATCCAGCATATGTATGCACTTTTGTCATCTAGGACGTCATAGGATTATATAACCACAGGTTACTTCATGTTGGTAAGGACATAAGGAGTAAGGTCCAACCTTGCACTCAAAGCAAGAGCAGCTATGAGATCAGACCAGGTTGCTCAGGATTTCATCCAGTTTGGATTTGAAAACCTCCAGGGATGGAGGCTGGGCTGCCCATCCTACTGTTTGAGTGTCCTCATGGGGAAAGAATATGTCCTTATAACACGTCTGAAACTCTTGACTTTCACCTCATGCCTATTGCTTCTTGTCCTCCCAGCAGGCTGCGAGCAGTCTGGCTCCCTCTCCATAGCAGTCTCTCATTAGTGTTTGCTGTTAGGTCCCCTCAAAGCTGTCTGAACTCCAGGCTGAGCCAGCCCCTGTCCCTCAGTCTCTCCTCATGGGGCAGATACATAAAACCTGGGCCTCTCTCCAGGCTGGCCTGACCAGAAGGCAGGAACTGAGGAGGTGTGATATGATGCTTATGCTGTGCTCCTTGTTGCCAGCAAGGACCTTACCTGGCCGTTGCATCCAGCTGTAGGCACTGTCACAGAATCACAGAATGGCTGGAGTTGGAAGAGACTTGTGCAGGTCATCTAGTCCAACCACCCTGCTAAAGCAGGTTCACCTGGAGAAAATTTCGCAGGATCATACCCAGGTGGGTTTTGTATATCTCCAGAGAAGGAGACTCTGCAATCTCTCTGGGAAAGCTGTTCCAGTGCTCTGTCATCCTCACAGTAAACTTTTTTCTTGTGTTCTGGTGCAACTCCCTGTGTTTCAGTTAGTGCCTGTTGCTCCTTATCTGCTCTGTCATGTTTGCCATACAGTGTTGAATGGAGAGTTCTTGTTCTTCAGACTCACAGACAGAATGCTCATCACTGACACAGAACTGTTATCTTGCCACTGTGTCCAGCAGGGATTGGGGCCTCACAGTCATGGATACAGCAACAGTAGGTTGAAAAGATGGTCCCTCCACTGAGGCACTTAGGGCAGATGAAAAGCAAGGGAAAAAAACATCAGTACAGACAGGGAAGTAGGAAGAAAGATGGAGAAAATAACACTGCTCTTCCATCTCAGCTAGGCTCATAATTCCTTGGGTATGTCAGCAGAAACCTCTTGCAAGTAGCAGCAGAAAGGAAGTTGTTGATAGTGTTCACCACAATGCCACAGGCATGTCCTGCTCTAATTATAGATACTGTGGTGTCTTGGGCATGACACGAGGGACATCACATGGACTTGCCAGACTGCTGCTGTGCAATGAGTTGCAGTGTCCAGGCCTTAAATGGTGTGGTCGCTGGCAATAAGCACTGGGGCTTTCCAGTGCTGGTGACCAGTGTAGGTAGTTTGTGGTCAGAAGGAAGAGCTTTCAAATTGTCATTTAAAATGAAAGGTAAACCAGCAGGAGTCTGTGGGCATTTGCAAATACATCCAGACTGCTTTATGGAAAACAGACAGTCACTGAGGCTGCAGAAAGTGCCCATTCTTTACCAATGTCCTCAGTTAACAGAACTATTTTTAAAACAAAAAAACCCCTTGTGATTATTTTTTCCTTGCAATTTTGTTAAACACTGACCAACATTTTTCATGAAATGCAGACTTTGCTTTCATTTGGTTATAAACTGACCTTTATGGGTCTGCAGTTGTAGCTACCTCTGCTACTCCCTGGTACATAAGCCCCAGGACCAGATCTGTACAGGCTCCTCCAGGACAGCTTAAGTTGAGGTTTTATTCTCACCTCATGGGGAAAGGATGCTATCTTTCTGGTGTGTTTTCATTTCAGGCTCTCCAACCTCTCATGATTCAGATGTCTTGGATGTCAGCATGTATGAGAAAGTTGAATAAACCCAAGTGTTGTTGGGTGAGGCTGGGCAAAGACAGGTTTAGACATAGCTGGTCCAGATGAGAGGTTAATCTGGAGCAAAGGCAGCTCCTCATCCTCACTGCGAGTGGCAATTGCACTGCACTGGATTGGCCTGCTCTCAATTTAAGAATTTTGCATGGAGTTTTCCTTCTTGCCCCATACCCGTTTTATTCTTGAGAGAGAGGGGAGATATAGGAACTGTGTAGGCAAAGGAATCATGTCACATATTTGATAGTTTTGATTATATAAAGACCCTTTTAAAAACTTTCTTTACCCAGGACCCCCCAGGGCACAGCTTCCTCTCCCTCTCTGAAGAAGCAGGAGGTGTGGGATGCTGCATGCTCTCCACAGGGGGCTGCCAGAGGCTCCAAGCTGCTCTGTCAAGGATGAGGGAAGAGATACATCATGCTGCCTGTCTGCAGCCACATGTGGGGAAAATGGCTGTGAAAACGTAAAACACAGAACCCCTGCCTCAGCCTGCAAGATCCCAAGGGCAGTAGGGAGCTTTTTTAAAGGTTCACTGGGGCAGTTGTGGTCTGAGAAGGATGCTTGGCTCAGGGACTGGGGCAAACATGGTTTTGGGTCCTGTGTGCAAACAATCAGGGTTTGCTGGATGTCAGGGCACCTGAGGACAATCAGGAAACAAACTACTCACAGCAGCTCTGGAGGAAACAGCTGGAAGGGGAACTGCACAGGACCATGCAGAGTGTCCTTTGGCACCAGCACAGCTGTCCTTTAATGTGTCATGTTCAAACCTACTTTTGTTTGGGGAACTGGATTCTGGTCTTCATAGACCAAAGCTGGCTGCCTGGAAAGTAGAGGCTCAAATGTTACATTCCCCATACAAGTGTAATGAAACCTGTAAAAGTTCTTGGGCTCATGCAATCCATCATCCAAGATGGATAAGGCAGTAAAAGTAATGACGATCATCCCCACTTTATACCCAGGAAAGCAGATGGTTGAGGGAGAGAAATAACTTATTCTAAGTCACCGCAGGGAGTGCAGCCCCATTTCCCAAGCTGAATTAGCAGGTAAGAGAGTATCTCCTAGGGGAAGAGGGTTTTCACAGCAGGGGCACCTGCTCATTAGAAAAGAACCAGACCTTTATTTATTTTGTTTACTCACTGTTTTCATGTGTTGAGTTTTTGTCTTCTGGCAGCTTAGTGCTTTCTTAGTGCTTAGACTCTTCTAATTTTGAGGGATGGCGTTTTGCTGACATTCCTACAATATAACTGTTTCTCATGTCAAATCCATAGAAAAGTTTTGAAGTCGCTATTTTGTGGCTATAAACAGACTCCCTTCTCATTTCATGAAGGACTGTAATGCGTTAACCAGGTGCGACTCCTGGTTTTGCAATCAAAAGCATAGGGTATTGCTTTTCCAGATTGAATATCTAAATAAAAGAGTTCACATCGAGGCTTTGTAACTCAAGCAAGGTAACATACACTAAGAGCTGGGAGCCAAATGGGACTGAAAAAATGTTGATGAGTCAAGTATCTCTTCATGTACTCCACCTACCTCGCTATCTATAAATCAGCTGTAAGAGGAAATAACTTCTTCCAGAGGACTGTACAGTCATGCAGGTGATGTATATCCCTTCACTAGCCTGTAAGTTGTTGCAGTCAGGAGAGGGTTGTACCTCAGACAGGCTGGTGCTGGAGGGAGAATGTAAATAGATCTGTGGATTAAAGAATCTCTGGCTCTGCGTGGCTGGAAACAAAAGACAGGAGTTTTTCTCCAGGTCACTGTTAGAACAAGTAATGCTGCCACTCTAGTTTCCTTTCTCTGCCTGGGAATTTGAGCAATTGGCAGGAGTCTGTAGACTGCAGGTGACATCCTTGGTGTTTTTCCTTGTCACACAGCTACAGAAGACCCAGGGCACTGTCCTAGAAGAAAGCAGTAGTGGCTTAAGATGACACCACTTTAGAGCAGAGGGGTTTTTTGGCTTCCTTCCTGAGTCAGGCCTTGCTACCAAAATGCCGCTTGAGCTATCAGTTCCTTGCTGTCATGTATAGACTACTTTCTGTTACCTTCGATGTGTTTACACCCAGGCGGACGCGCTGGCCGTGCCTGCGGGCTGTGACAAGCAGCTGGCATGGGACACCCTCCTGCTGTCCTCTAGCGGGTGGATGTGGAAGAGCTCGGGCACGCTGCAATGCCCCATCCCTGCTGGGAACACTGGGTGACAGTAACAGGCCGGGAGCTGCACGTGGTCAATGCCAACACAGCAAGGCTCCGAGTGTCCCGGCGGTCACCGCAGCGAGGACCGTGAGGGCCTGGGGGGCAGTGAAAGTGCACTCTCCAATCCTCTCTCTACCATTTGTGTTGGCTGCATGTCTGAAGTAAGTAACTGCTGGGTTTTTTAGGCATTTGCACGTTGAATAGATGACACGAATCCACAGATTAATTTGATTCCTCCCCACCCTTGCTCTAAAATGGTGAGAAACTCCTTTGCATGTGTCCTTCCTCACTCACAGAAGGGGCCACTGTGTGTGGGGCAAGATGAGTTCCCTGGAGAGGAGCAGCCAGGACCAAAGTGGTCAGAGCAGCATCAAAGGGCTGGGGTGGAGGCTGCAGATTGCCCTGCCTGCTTGCCCATTTCCACCCATGCAGAGCCCTCCAACATCCACACCTTTGTCTGCAGCCAGGTGAAGTGTCCTTTAGGATCATTTTGGTGGCCAGTACTTCTGCTGTTCTGGTTTCCTGGAGCTTTCTGCAGCATGGCAGAGCTCACCTGTGACTTCAGCAAAGCCTTGTCGCAGCAGGCCCTGGGTTTGAGAAAATCCTCCAGTTTGTGGGGATTTGGAGACCATAGAGAGCCTTCATCCTACATGAAATACACACTTCCAAGAAGTCAGGCCTTCTCTAATATATGCGAAGAGCACTGTGTATGTGTGTGTACAGGCACTAGTGTGTTAGGAGACTTCCTGAACACACACACCAGCTGGACATACTTCTGCCAGAGGAGGAAGGATAGGCAAACACCAGGGTACCAGATGTTGGCCAAGCTGCTGACCAGGGAATTGGCAGTGCTTGGGACTGGCAGGATAACTCAGTGACAGGACCTATATGGGACAGAAATGAATCAGGCAACCATGGCTGCTTCTCTCTCATTCTTCAGTAATTTGGAAGACTAGACTTTTCAGTAACTGACCTTGCAAAACCTTTGAAAATCCTTACAGTTTAAACTTTTGCCATAAGAGGGCAGTCTGAGATAATTACATAAGTAAATTACCTTGGAAAAAAAAAGAAAATAAGATTGATAGGCATTAATGACTTGTCTCAAGCTGAAGTCTTGTATTAAACTTTAGAAGGGATTTTTGCAACTGGTGACATAGAATGAGTGTAAAAGAGAAGCATTTACAGTAAATGCAAATTTCTACTTTCCTGGAAGAGACATAAAATGTTGTCTGAGTCCTGAACTCAGGAGTCAGAGGGATGAGATTTCCTCTTTGCACAGCTGTATTCTCCTACTAGGAATGCAGGTTTTGAATTTTCCCTTCAGTGGAAAAACTATGTGGTCTAATGCGGGAAGTAGATCATGGCAGCACATGCTGATGGTGAAAGAGCAGAGTGACTCTGCCCTGGAAGGCAGGGATGGGGCACCATGGCATCTTCAGAGAAGTATTTATAAGGGGCTCTCAGGTCTTGCTGTTGAGAAGGCTAGGTCCTGCCAAAAGGGGACTGGCAGCCATGACCTTCCTAGTTCCTGCTGAGTTTCTCCCAGTGCACATAATCTCTAATGTTGAAAATGCCATCGTGGTACAGGACTTTGAAAGGTTGCCTGCTGCTACTCTGATTGCTGGGGTCTGGGAGACAAAATCTCATCCTTTTTAAGCCCTAACTTATCTTTCTGTCATTCTGGGCAAGGCACTTGTGTCCCCTAAGCATAAGCCGCTGATGAATGGATGCAGGATACTTCCCACAGCATCATTCAATGGCTGCCTCTTGCAGAGTGCCTTAAAATGCTGCCAGCACTGCTCTTCCATGTCAGATATATAATGCATTGGCACTCCAACCCCTGCTTGCTGTTGTTGGCTGCCTCCTGGCACAAAAGGTAAAGGAAAAGAGGATTAGAATTGCAGGGGCTGCTGCCTCTCAAGATACTGCTGAGGACTGAGGATACTGCTGGTGGGACAGTGGCAAATAGGACAACCCCAAAGCTGGCTGCAAGCTTCAGGTCCAGAGCTGGGAGAGCTGGTGGGATGCCACCTCTTCTTCCCTTTTCTGCTTGGGCATCATAGTGGCTCAAAGCAAGCACAAAATGTCTTTTGTGAAAACATCCTTTTGCTGTGCTCTTTGTCCAATACATTTTACACTTTATTAGCTCAGACAAATACGTTTGCTTCATGGTGCAACCCAAGGGCAGCTGTTCAGTCAATACAAAAACTAAGAGAGAGCAAATGTTGTTTATGCCCTAGTATCACTCTGGAAGGCAAAACCAATCAATCTGGGCCCCTCCTGCAAGAAGAACCATGAAGGGAGGCGAACAGCAGAGATGGCTAGTGACAGTGTGATGCTGCAGCACAGGAGCAGGCTACATTCGAACCACAGCAGCATTCAAGGGCAGGAGACTGAATCCCTGGCCTCCAGACACAGGGTGTGAATTGCTCTTCAGTGTCCTTGGCAGAGCCCTGCTCTCCGTCTCCTGCAGTGACGAGGTGACACAACTTGTCTTCTGGTACTATGCCCTTAGCTTCTTGTCTTGAGCTCAGTCTCTCTCATATAGATCAACCTAGAACTAATTTAGTCTGAAATGAAGTACTGATTTGTACGGGAATGGGCAGGGTTTTAGCAAATTACAACTGGACTCAACCATAATTTTCAGATGCAAAATTAACTCTGATTTGATTTCAGTAGTTCCAGTTAAGGATTGTTTACTGTACATTTTTCAGTGTTGTTTTACAAGACTACATAAAACATTTGCTAATCCCTCCTCAAGTCTGCTTTTAGAGTCACATATAATGCAATAGCATAAAGTGTTAAAACACCAGATACTCAGAAATAACAGCCTGTGAGAGGAAGGAATTGGAAACTTCCCAAGATGTTCCAATCCCAATAATCTGAAAAAATCCCTCACATGGATTTCATGGATATGCTATCAGCATGGGTTTATTGTCTGTCATGGCAAAAAGAAAAAAAAAGAAAAAGAAAGAAAGAAAGAGAAAGAAAGAAAAAGAAAGAAAGAAAGAAAAGAAATCCCTTTGTCGCAGCAATTACTGTGTTAAATACAATTAGGTGTTTAACTAGTATTTAGAAATAGAGATGATCGTTCTTTTTATGAGTAGGAGACACCTTTAATGAAAGTGATCCTTTGCTATTTCTGTCTACATTTAAACTTTAAAATTGAGGAAATGGGCAAATAACATCATAGTCCAAAGAGAGGTTGCAGTTTGCTGTGAATGCACACAGGCTTCATAGGAGCAAAGCGAACTCCTCAGCTGTATATGGACAGATTCCTTAAATCAGTGCAGTCATGCTCACAAAAGTAAAAAATGGACCTGTCATCTCTGAGAAGCAGTTAGTGCACTGCTGTGCTCCCATGGGAAAGGGAAAGGCAATTTTCCCAACAGAAGGAATTGCTCCGTAATGTGAGAGGTCATTGAAATGCAAGTAACAAACCAAAACAGATGAAATATGTGCAAAGTAAATAGATCAAAGACATTGAGATAATTAATTACCGGCGGTCTAGTTCTCAGAGAAAGACCGTTCATTCACAAAGAAGCCACTGTACCCAACACTTCCCAATATTGGTGTCCACAGCATGCATTTACTGATGTTTGTTAATGAGTAAAGACAGAATTATTATGCCAGATAACTGTCTGCCCTAAAAGTTTATGTTCTGTTACGATAATGCCTTGGCCTACAAATAAACACTACATTCATAACATTTTAGTTAAGAAAAAATGCCAAGTCCATTTTTGTGTTTACTAATGTGGAAGTTTTGATCTCTATATGCTAGTCATTCTTGAGTTTACACAGCCATTTCCAAAGAAAGCTCAACAGTGTTTTGAACTCTAATTCTCTTAATTCTTAGTGCCTGGGTACCCATATTTTTAGTCGCATTAGCACAACGGGAATATTTCTGCTGCAAGGACACCAAGTGTGGAAAGGATTAAGTCCTTTCAGCCAGTCCTAGTGCTGGCTCTTTGGCTGTCTGCACGCTGAGATGGTCTCATCCCATGAGGAATTACTGGAATGATAAAAAAATGGACTGAATTTTCTTTTGTGCTGCATGCCCTGATCTGATGGGGACCTGGGCACCTTGAAGACACAGCAAAGCTTGTGACCACAGGGCTATTTCTGTGAGGAGAAGTGTGATACGAGCCAGGTATGAACAGTAAATGGTAGTTGCCCTGAGTCTGCAAACACAAAGGTTTGCCAGGTGGGAGGATTTGCTGGGAGCAGGCAGTAAGCTGAAAGACAGCAGGAGTAAGGAGAGAAAGATGCTGATTGCTACCCAGGGGTGGCACCTACCTTCTGCAGAAAACACCCAGAGCTTGTTTTAGCTGTTAGGTTTCTCTCTTTGAAGTGTGGCATTTGAAGCATTCCAGGGAAGCTGCATGTTTCTCAGAGATTTTCTGAGGGATAATGAAGATTTTCATCCCATCCATTCTCAGTACCTTCTCTTCTGTGCTGTTTAGCCCCTAATTTACTCCTAAACGCTTCACAGGTGACTGAAGGCACAGAGCTGGAGGTCCAGGCCCTGCAATTTCTTCCACTCCTTAAGGGAAAGCAACATACTTTCCTGTGGAGAGGACTGGCATAGCACAAAGGAGTCCAGGCAGTGGTAGGGAGGTCAGGACAAGTGAGAGAAAAGGTCTTTTATGTACGTAGGTGTTAGCAATTTGGGACTGTCACTGTCCCAGCTCTAGTTCTGCATCCCCTAGAAACTTCAGCTCCACTTGGGTGAGACCATGGTCTTGTGGAGCTGCCTGGGAGAAGCATGGTGCCATATACTGGGATTTCACCCACTCATATGGGATCTGTGAGCCCACCAAGGGACAGGCCCGGTGACTCCACCAGCCGTGGCAGGAACAGTGTTAGGGGACAGCAAGGGAATGAGGGGACAACAGCCATGTTCCCCAAACACCTGGGGAGCAGGACTGGGAGAGAGGCCAGGAGGGCTAAAGGGGCTTGGGGGAGAAGAGTGAGTGATGACCAGGACCTGAGGGAGGAGAAAGGGACATCTGGATTGAAGGAAAGCTCTGACGTGGCTGCAGGAGATGGGAGGGCTCTGGGAAAAGTGGGGGTGCACAATGCAATGCCAGAGTTGGCTGTGGACAAGACTGGGATCATACCTTGAGGGGAATGGAGACGCAAGTGAGGGGCAAAATTGAGCTTCACAGCATGTGGGATGCAGTGTTGGGGTGGAGTAGTCTTTCCTCACCCTCTCCTTTCTTTTTTTCTTTCCAAAAACCATGTCAGCTGTCACCTGGATGGATGCATGCTTGCGTGAATGGATGGATATATAATTGACAAAGGGTAACAGGTTCATCCTCTTCCACATTACCCCCCAGACAATTATATTCCAACTGACCATATTCAAACCAGATGGGCTTTCAAGTCTGGAAATTTGTCACGGATTCTCTCTGCCTTTTAACAACATCTCAGCAACTATAAAAAGAACGTGGATAAAGCACTCTCTATTTATACGAACATGGAGGCTGCAGCACATCAGCTGTGTGCCTTTGGGCTTCGTATCTGGCAAAGACCCCACCATTGTCAGTACACAACTGCATCTCCAAGCTTTAACACTTTCCCAGAATAGTGTTGTCCCACCAAGTTAATAGGACATAAGCAAAGGGATTTAAGGAGCAGCAAGCAAGTGATAGCGGACAAGAGTGAAGGCTTAGTTTACTTTAGCATAGACCTTTAATTTTAGCCACTGCAAATATAATAAGGTCTTTTCTTTATTTATCTATGCAGCCATGGGGCAGAAAGGGCAGAGGAGCTTAAAAGACTTATTCATGCAAGCAGGGCTGCTGTGCTAAGTCCGCTATTTACACACTGCGAATGTGTTTCATTCACATTAATGCAATGTGAAGGAAAATGGATGCAAATTCTGTGTCTCCATCTCCATGGAAGTACAGAGGATGACAGTGCAACCAGAGCCAGTAATACTGGTATTTTCCCTTCCACTAAATTGAAAACTCACCTACACATAAGGACTGAAAGGGTTTTCTAAGCCATTCTGAATAGAACAAAATTTGCTCGTGTTCTGTGGCTCAAGGACTGCTAGAAAAAATCTCTGTCATCTTCCTGCCTGTTCTATTTCAAGCAGAACGATTTCCCAGCTAAGTGAAAAATAGTTTAAGACATTATTAGCATTTTTCAAGAATTCCTGCTCCCAGTGTCTTGCTTGTGCCAGGCAAATTGTTTTTTCTGAACTTTGGCACAGTTTATGCAGAATATTTCCACGTGTTACAGGCAGACTTTTGGGCTGTAGGTTGGTGAAACCTTGGTAGAAGAACTGAAAAAAAGGCAAAACCAGAAGTAATCTTTGCAAGGTGCATCCCTGAAATTGTTTTGCTGTATCCATGCACCTTTCTCCTACTGATACCTGTAAGCCAGAAACAAACTGGGTTTTTAAGACAAGAAGAACTGAAAAATCAAGGCCAAAATAGCTGCTTTGCCTCCAGTAGCCTGTGGCAGAGTTGGGGGAGGAGAGGAGTGCTGTGTGTCAGGGTGCCACCTATTCTTGGGGGCGCTCCAGCAGCTGGAAGTGCTGTGCAAACACCTGCCCTACGGTCATGGCCAGCCCTCACCAGCCCCTCTCAGCACCTGGGGACATTCAGCAAATGCTGGTGAAGCTGTGACACTCAGCTGCTCTTGCAGGTGCATTTGGCATTTGCCATGCAGAAGCCCAGAGCAAGTTACACTTGGCCACTGTCGCTATGGACTCTTAAACCAGGAACTCGTGCAGCACCTCAGACACCACCGTGGGAGGACAAACCATCATTTATGCCAGTAAAGCACCATCACCTTTCCTGCTTCTGCACCCTGTCTAACACCAGCATCCTTTTCCCTCCAGCTCTATCACAGCCAAACATACACTATTAACAGCCTGCCAGTTCTACTGGAGGATGATTCCTGAAATAACACCTTTTCCCACCCTTCCCTGCCTGGACCAGGGATATTTGCCAGCTCTACTCAACACAAGGACTAACCTGTACCATGGGAACACCTATGTAGAGAGATACTTTTTTAGCTGTTTCTTTTCATAGCCAAAGTGCCTGGAGAAAGGCCAAGAGTGATTCTCAGGCATCTCTGAGCCTCTGGGCAATTCAGCTGGAGGAGAAGCACTGGTAGGGGAGTAAGGGTGGCAGAGGACCAGTTTTATCTGGCTCACAGATTTACAGTCACTCTTTCCAGGAACACAGTCTTACCCACTCTGGTTCAAAAGGTGCATTTCTTTGCTCGGCCATCCTTGTTTTACAGCTCATTTGCTGATTTCTGTCCTGGCTTGAATATTTAAAAAAAGGATGCATGCTGGTAAGTCACTGCGGGAAAGCTGCAGCCTTTCTTCTTGTCTCTTAGGGACTACCAAGGCTGTGGATACCAGAACACGTTTGTCCTACCACACCAAACATTTTGAATGTATGCTAAAAATGTTAATACATTATTGAAGGGCCTGGAATTTTTCCTTCAGGTGTGATGCCTTTAGGCCATTTGTGCTTCACACACAATTGCAGGTAAGGGCTTGTTACACTGGCAGAAACATGCAGTTAATGAAAAGTTATTCACTGTCCTATTATAGTCAACAGGAGAGCTCAGCAGTCACTCAGCTTTAACATACCCTACTTTTTCCTCAAAAGCTTTGCCTTAGAGTCAGAGCTGCAGTGAGGCTGAGGCGAGAGGCTCATATTTCCTCTGAAGAAGGCCCTAAATGGGCCAAACACTCCAGGACTGGGCTGGCTGCTGTGAGCCCCTGGTAAAGCAGCCAGAGGATGTGCACTGAGCAGGCGGTGACAGCAGCAGCGGGAAGGAGCCCAAGAAGGAGAAGGAAAAGGCACTGTGTAGTGCCAGGAATAAAACCTCTGGAAATAGGGTGTGAATAGAAAGGGACAGTGGGGGCAAAGCACCAGTTTTCACCCTCTCTCCAACAGTGTACCAACATGATTTCGCTGTTAGCCTGGTCCTTGCTAGAGCTGCACAGACTCTGCCACAGTTCAAAGCAGGAAGGAGGCTCCCCAGGAAGCTGGGGATGTTCCTGGACAAAGGAAGGGCAGGTGTTCTGTGGGTGCCAAGTGTGGCACCTCTCATCCAGGGATCTGGCAGGGAGCCATGCCTCCCAGACACAGCCTGTGGGGATCCAGTCAGTCACTGTGGCTCAGGAGGACTGTGGGCTGCTTCACACCAGGAAAGATTAGTGGCACAAGCCCTTGTGCTTAGAGGAGCTTCTTACTGCTCTCAACAGCTTTGCAGAAGTTGGTTATAAGTTGGCTGCTCAGGTAATATCCAAATGATTGTCCACCTCAGGGTTCCCTGGGTGACTTTGGCTTTCCTTTCTGGCTACCTTTGTCATCAGTTGTGGTGTGGCTATTTCATTCAGGTTGCATACTATTGGTTAAAATAGTTTCATACTGGCTCATCTTTATCCTGAAGCCTCAAAGAGCCAGCAGGCTGAGTTCTCAGGAAGGTGTTGATCAATATCTATGGATAAGGGCTGGAGTTCTGCAGTATAACTTAAATCAACATCAGGTTTCATTTGAGTGTCTCAATTTAGATTTAACTTCAGGCACTTTGAAGGTGTTAAGGTAGCAAAGGGCATGTTCCCAGATAGCTGCACTCAACACGTGGGCACAGGCTTTCTTGCTGGATGTTGGCAGGGTCTTACTGTGTATCCACAGGCAGCGACTTCAGGGGCAATGCACAATCAGGGCATCAGAGCTCATGAAAAAATTCCACTTGCAAAGAGATGGATCCCTACGTCTTTGCAGAAGGGAAGGATTTTGCGGGGGATCACTGGGCTGAGCTGATCGATCCTGAACCATGCTGTATGCCTCAGATCTCACTGAGTTGGGATGTGAGTGTTCTCTCCCACGGCTGTCCTCACCACCTTGCAGGACCGTGCCTGTATTTTGACTCCTGAACGCGTGGCCTCAGCGTGGCCGGGCGCTGATCCCAGCCTCTCCAGCAAGCAGAGCGTGTTGTTCCGCCTGTCTGCTCCCAGCTTTTGCCTTTATTGTGTCCTCCTGCTATTCTATCTCTACTATAAAATGCAGTTCTGACCTTTTTGTCCTCAGCAAGCTATTCATTTAAAATACAAATGCTGTCCTCAAACAGCAGTCATTAATATGAGGCAGCAAATTCTTTTCTTTGTTCTTTATTGTTAATTTCCCCCCATTGGGAAACTGGGTGGCAGGAGAACTGCATAGCTGCAGGAGCAGCTTGCTAATTGCATACTTTCAAATACTAATTTGTATGGGTTTGTTTGGTTAAAAAGGGAAAAAGAAACAAGCCAGGGGGTGATAAAAAAATGTCAAGGTTATAAACTCCACAGAAGCTCTCTGGCTTGGAATTTTTATTAATTCTTTAAATGTAAATTGCAGGCCCATGGCTGCACATCCACACCTCCCGCGGAGTGCCAGGTAGCGCAGTGCAATTTGCCCTGGAGACCTTCGGTGCAGCAATCAACCTGAAGAACTGAGCTCTGCCCTCAGCTGCCCGGAGCAAGGCCGGCGAGGTGCCAGCCAGGCAGCAGTTCCCAGTGCGGACATTGCTCCCAGCTGGCGCCTGCCTGGCTGTGGGCAGGAGCCAGCCCCTGGCCCAAGTGGGGTCAGGCATTGGTGGGGGCAAAAATGTCCCTGCCTTTAGGGAGCTGTGGTTTAGAGTGCTATCATGTCAGCGTTGTGTCTGTGGTGGTCTAAGGGAAGAGGTGAAAGAAAGTGCTCATCAAGGAGTGACCTTTTTACTAAACCAAGAGGTATAGCTGAAAGAAAGGCAAGTCTTGGGACACCTGCACTGGAACTGCTGTTCAGAGATTCCCCTACATGCATCCCCGTGCCTGCCAATGAAAGTGCTTACTAAACATGAACTGCAAACCTTCAGTGTTTTGTAATGTGACTGGATGGTTTGTATTGGAAAGCAAAACAAGACTTAGAGATATTAATCTCTTTTAAGTGTTCAAGCCCTTGAGTACCAACTCCTGCTAGGTTATTAGAGGTGGTTGTTATTGTTTTGAGTGGCTGTCTTTCTTGCCCACTTCTGGGTTTTTTGCCATACTTGATGTCTTCCTATAGATTCTTCCTTGCCACCAACCAACGTTTCTCATTTCTCTTTTTAAAAGGGTATTTTTAGATACTCTCTTCTGAGAAGCCCGCAGTGCCTATGCATGGTACTCGTGCATAGTGGGGACATTTCTGCCTGCAGCAACCAGCTCTATCCCATTTGGACATTATTGTCACTTATCTCCTTTCACTGTCTCTGTTTTGTGCAGTCACTTGTTGGAGAAGCTCCCTGTGCTCACCCTCAGCACCAGCACTGCCCTTGCACCTAAGCACCATGGTAGCCAGCAGCCCCCGCTGCCTGCAGGGATGTTCCCTCAGCAAGGCTGCTGCCCATGCAAGAGTGCCCTCAAATGTGTGCTAAACCGCTGTGAATGTGGCAAAAACCAGCCCTAAGGGCCCCCTGTGCTGCTCCCCTGTGAAGGCTGTGACAGAAGCCAGTGCCAGGAAGGGCTTCTCCAGGGCAGTGAGGGTTGGAGGGACAGGCACGGCAGGCACAGGGATCTGCAATCCAGTGTCGCACAGATCACAGTGTCCGACATATCAGCACCTAAAGATACTGGAAGGCTCCAAGGCTGTGAATGCGAGGGAGGCAAAGTCAAGGAAATATTTCATTAACTGTGTTATTTTGTGTCTGTTTGCTCCCAACCCTAGCTATCTCTGTTTGTTCACTTTCTTGCCACATAATGTGATACAGAGTCAAAATGGATTTTATTGTGTATCACTTGCATTAAAAAAAAATTCCATCTCAGTACATACTACAATAGGTTGCTGTTATTATTTTCCTCTCTGCTTAATGAAGTTATCATGGATGCATGACATCAAGAGGAAAAAAGCATGTGGAAGCACCAGCTCTCTCAAAAAAACCCTTTTATTATATTTCATGGATGAGAAAAGGTCAGAATTATTGGCAAAGTCCCACAGCTCAAGTGAGTTTGCAGTGGAAAGCACTGTAACTGCAAGCTTGAGCAGCAACAAAACCAATATCTAATTATAACACATGCAAATATTGTGTTGGCTGGGAACTGACACCTGAAGGTTGTTTCTCAGTTTTTAAAGGGCAGAACAGTGAATCCCTTAACAGGAATCACAGATCTTTTGAGTTTTGTGCTGCTTAGTATAAGTGACCAATTGACCATTTCCTTAACTGTAAGAGAAAGGGTGAGTGAGTAACATTTATGGCTCATTATTATTAAAACAGTGTTTAATCAAGGAGTGGCAGGGAGGGAATTGCAGTGGAAGTCAGTGCTTAGCAGCCTGTGAGTCATTAGGAGAAACCCACTTGGTTGCAGTGAGTGAGATCTGTGGTGCCTCTGGTTTCCAATAGGTGACCCTTGCTGGCTCTCAGACCTCTGCATGCTCAGTGAGGGATCCCCCCTGCCCCACGCCTACAAGGAGTGGCCTGTGGTGGGCTTCAAACCCACACTTTATGCTTTGTGACAGCTTTCACGTGCGCTGGAAAACAGATTCACGCAATGGTTTCGGGTTGGAAGGGACCTTAAAGACCATGTAGTTCCAACCCCCTGCCATGGGCAGGGACACCTTCCACTAGACCAGGTTGCTCAGAGCCCCATCCAACCTGGCCTTAAACACTTGCAGGGGTGGGAAGGTGGGTGGATTCAAACCATAGAGTTTGAAGAGCCGTGTATTACTGGTTCTCAGCAGGCCTGTTCCATGGCAGCTAAGCTGTCAGCCGCAGGCTGTGTGCTAGCACACGGGTTCCCTGGGACCAGGGTTCCTGCAGCCAGATGGTGGATTCTGCCTCTGCCCCTGGGGTGTCTGCTGCTTGACAGTGGCCTGCTGGTGCAGGGGATGGGTGGGAATTCTGTGTCAGGGCTGTGGCAAGTGAGAGTTGTGGTGGTCTTGCCAAGCCACGACTGCTGGTCATGAAAGCCCAGCCCCACATCACTCCCAAGTAATGGAAGGGAAGGAAAACAAAATCCTCCAAACAAGACAAAGGGGGCAGCAAGCTCTGGTTTCTCTGGAGCCCTCAGACACTGCAGTCTTTTGGGAGAAAACTGCTTTGGACAGCACTTAGTACAATCCAGCACCAGCATCCACCAACAAGCTGAGTGCAATTCTGCACCAGCTGAAGAGGGGGAATTGGGAAGATATGTATCTCCATGGACTACAGATAATTAAAATTAAAATGTTTTATATAATGAAGAAACATTGGTAACATTACAGAAATTATACTAAAATCACACTCACATTCCTTTGCCAGCAAAGCAACAGGCTTTCTTTACTACAATTCACTCAGAAAAAGACCCTACTTACCATAACATGAAAGCAAAATCCTTGTTTCAACAGGTGAGAAAAACTTGGAGATTACCCATGTAGGTTTATTTTTCAGGATGCCTTCAGATAAGGTGTTCCTTAGAATAAGCTGTGCTGCTAACTCACACTGCAGGAAAAAATAACAGTTCAGAAATTGTAACATGAAGCAAGAAGTTATCACAGTTGTGGATTCGAGTTTGAAGCTGGCATCCAGCTGGCAGAGACTGGATGGCTATTAAATATGTCAACAGTCCCAGATGAATGCCAGGATAGCCTTGTGAACAGGAAGTCCTGATGGTGTTTTCTCTGTATTGCTGCTATTTTAGTTCTTTTTGAATTCTCTCTATTTTGGATGTTACATAGAGGGGGAAAAAAAAAGACTCTGCTAGAGAAATCAGAATCCTGGAAGGAAAAGAATGAGGATGCCAACTGGTCACTCCTTCTTTGCTCCTAGCTAGTATAACTGCTGCGTATTTGATTTTTTCCAAGTCACAGAGGGTTTGAATGACAGGTATGGTATGGCCTCAGTGTATGTCATCATCCGCTGGGTATTCAAGGATTTCTAAGGATTTAAGCTTGCCTGTTGTTTGAATACAGGATGAGCAGTGATTTCTGTTCTCTGGAATGTGTTGTGTTTCCCTGAGGGTGGAAAGGGAGGCTGGAATTTAAAGCAAATCTCATTTATTTAGTATTTCTCAGGACAAAAGCAGGGAGTTTTCCAAAGCTGACTGAAGTGCAGTCATTAGTGGAGAACGACCCGTGGCTGCTACCTGGGTTATGTCGGCATGTAACAATACCTGTCTGCCCCACGAATGTCAGACACAGCTGTCATAAATCTTGAAGGTCGGGCAGTAAAATTAATAGGAATTGCAGAGAGCAGGACCTTGTCAGCTTCATAATAGTTCTGTGGGTGGAAAAAAAGTTCTCATGGTTTCCTTCAGGCTTTAGGCAACCCACCTACTGATGCTCAGTGGCCATTATCCAATTATAAGTGCTTTTTTGATCTGAAGAATTCAGTCGTTATTGCTTTTACATGTTAAATGATCACCAGCATGGAGCACAGGCAAGGAGGCAGACCCCACTCCAGTTTGCAGCAGAAGTCCCACAGATTGCCTCCTCCTCTTACCCTTTGGTCTCAAAGCTCTTTGCAATATTCCTTGGATTTTGTCATTTGCAATAATGCTTTGGCATTTCAGAGGCGACCGGGGTGCAGGCAGGGGCCCGGCCTCTTCCCTTTCTGCCTTGTCCAGCTGATCGGTATCAGCCAGAGGTGTGGCGTCCTGTTTATGTCCGCGAGCAGGACTGGGAGTGCTGGCCCGTCCCGCCGGCACCGCCACTGTCCCTGGTCCCTGGAGCGCTGCCGCCGGGGCTGCTCCTCGGAGCGCCGAGCCTGGGCTTTGTCCGAGCTGCGGTACGTTGTATTTACAGTGCCTTTCGGGGTTTCTGCCGGTCACCCGCCACGACCAGGGAAATATTTTTATTCCCCCTCTGCTGCATAACTTGGCTTCTGTTTTCTTGTTGTTGTCTTTTTTCCTCCTGCCTTTGTAGATACTGGCTGCGGCCAGGGCCAAGTCACGGGGCAGGATGTGCTGCTTCTCCGGAGGTACATGCGAATTGATTACATAGTTTTCAGGAACTTCTTCAGGCACTGAAAGGTGCCAATCCGTGCCGCAGAGCTGTCAGCTTAGCTTGTGGCACAGTCCTGCACCACTTCATCCCCTCCTGACCCTCCGGCCCGGGCGCTGCCAAGGGCCAGCGTGCCTCCCAAAATGTCTGTGTCAGAGGTGTTTGATGGCACAGACAGGGATTGTTTGCACTGCAGAGTGGCTCTGGTCACGTTTATTTTGCACACACGGCTCCACGTGAGCATTTTCAACCCCCTTAGGCGACTGCAGGCTGCATGAGTTGCCGTGACCTGGTTCAGGCTCCCTCAGCTCAGTCTCCCCATTCCAGTCACACCAGCAGCTCTGGGGGCCTTTTTGAGGACTCGCTTTGCAGGCCTCTCGTTGCAGCTCTCGAGGGGAAGGGACTGATCAGATCCAGGCAGCCATGCCCAGCAAGGGGTGAATGCTGAGACTTCCTCATCTCCTGTGTCTTGTGTCCCTTGTCCTTGTATGTGCCCACAGCTGCAGAGATGGTGGTGTCCGTGCTTGGATTTCTGTTCTGTTTAACTTCCCTGTCCCCGTGGAGCATGGGTTTAATCCCCATCTCTTATACCAAGAGCTTCTTGGTGATGCTCCTCAAGCTACAGAGTGCCTGTGCACCTTCCTGCCCCCTCACCTGCCCCAGTGGGGCAGTTGGGCAGCTGTAATGGCTGTAATGCCCAGAGATGTGAGCAGAGAAAGCACCATCTGGGAAATGAAGCAGCGAGCAGTCCCATGGGGATGCACAGACACACACACCCACATCCACGACCCCCCTAGACCTTCCAGCAGTCTGGTAAACTTCTTTTACATATCTCCTACAGCTGGGAAAGTGTCCAGGTAGAGCTTGGAGATACCTTGAGCTGCATATTGCATTGCAGGGAACGAGGCTTGGGCATGACGTCATTTTTCTGGGCTACATGCATCAGCTGGGCTTAAGTGTACTCATGAGTGCATCACACCTGTGATACATCACACCTTCAAGCAACCCAGTATTATTTTTGCTCCAAAGGACTCATAAGAGTGATGGAGAAGTGGGGAGATGCACCAGACACGGACGGTGGCTCTCCTGATGCCTGCTGCAGCACACTGGCCTCCTGGCCATGCTAACATTTTCAATATGCCAACAAGTTTCCCATATATAGTTTATTTCCCAGCCCATAAGCCTTGCTGAGGCCTCATTGCCTTCCCTTGAAGCAATAAAAGGCATTCATGAAGTTTCTGTGCTGAACTGTGGGAAAAGAGCGGCAAGAAGCTGTGACCCCTGGGCAAGAGCATGCTTTGGAAACACCGTCATCGAAAAATCAACACATCAGTCCAGAAGGCCCACAGACAGCTGAACCCCTCCTGCCTTATCAGTGAGAGAGCTCCTGTGGATGCTGAGGCAGCAGCCACCGGACATTTTTGTGATGTTTATTCTATCCTGTGTTGATACTGAAGTCAATACGATAACTAAAAATAAAAATAAAAAAAAATACACTGCAGCTATTTGTTCCTGAGTTGTTATGTTTACCCATACCAGCCCAGCTTTCCATTTAGGAAGGCCTGTAGTCCCAGATGTTCAGTCATTTTCAGCAACATGGTCATATCCCAGAAGATTTAGCCTGCCGCAGCAACTATATAAAACACGCCTGTAATTTTCCACTGTAACTGGAAGATTGCATTCCTCGGGGGCGAGCGGCGGCTGACCGGACAGGCCCTGTGCACACGCAGGCAGCACAGCCCTGAGTCCTCTCTGGCCTCGCCCTATGGCAAGAGGGCACACCACTTCTGCAGCCCAACAGGGCTTGGTCCGGGGTGAGGAGACTCCCGTCAGCAGCTCCTCCTAGGAGACGGGGCACATGTTGCTGGGGATCCATGGTCAGCTGCTGCTGCTGCACAGACAGATGTGGCTGGGGCTGCAGGTGGCTTCTCTACTGTCCCTCCCTGCACGCAGAGCCAGTAGGCATGGTTAGTGTCGGTTGAGGTGATCCAAAGAGAAAAACGATCTTTAAGAGAATGAAAGCAGCTGTTTCACCTAAACACCTCTGTCTGGTCACCTCCTGCTTCCTGATGGGTAGGCTGGGCAGAGGCACCCATCAGGAAGGCCTTGCACAGCTGGGGAGACTCACCCTGCTTGCAGGTACTGGTGAGCAGGGTATGTAAGGCCACCTCTCTCAGGGAGGGCGTGGGATGTCTCTGAGTACAGCCTCCTTCAAGAACCTGGCTTCAGGTTACTGAAAACTAATGGACAGATCTGTATGGCTTATTCTGCTTTCTTCCACAGGTAGCAGTGGTGGCAAAGGACAGTGCAGAAAGTTTCACTCACACAGCAGTGTATGTATTTGGCTTAGTGCCTGTCCCTGACAGCACTTACGGCACAGGATTTGCCTTGGAGAGCGCAAGGAGGGATTGAAAACTAGTTGGAGACAGGTGTTCCCTTCTTTGTGCCAAAGCATCTGCTGAGAGCTCCTGTGCCAGAGACCAGAGTGTTCGTGTCCCTCAGAAAGAGCGAAAGAGGTGTCCTGTGAGTGTCTTGGAGGAATACAGGTTTGGATCATACGTTGCTATGCTGGAGGGGCTGTATGGCCATGTACAGTTAGGGTCTGTGTTGTGGTGCCAGCTGCTTCCAACACACCTGCTTTACCTGATCCAGCCCCAGCACGTGTTACCGACACGGCTCATTCCTGCAGTGTTGACAGACAACCAGGGGGCTCTGGCAGGCAGCCCTAGTCCCTCTCACTGACACCCCCGCACTGCTTTCATCTAGCCTCCAGCCCTGGAAACGGGATGGCTGAAGACTCCACCATGCTTCCTTCAGCAAAAGCCAGGTACTTGGTCTTTCGGGGCAGGTGAGGCATAAGGACAGCGTGAGGATGCTCTAGAGACAACTGTGGCAACTTCAATCTTTCATACCTGGAAATCCAGCACTCACTTCTCCCCTCTGGACAGGAGCAGCACAATCCAGAAAGGGCAGCCTGGCCTCTGGGAAGCTGCCAGCTTTGCCTGCATCAGTGGGGCAATCTGGAAGAAAAGACCCATCTGTGGGTACTGCTGCCAACTCTGATTATGACTGGGTTGGTTTTTCTGCCACTGATTTTTGTCACACAGAAGGACTGGTCAAGGCATTGCTGCTCCTGGAGTCATCAAGCAATACATCTACTCTTCAGGTGGGCAGAGACAGACGTCCTCTTCTCATACACATAACAGAGGGGATTAAACAAATAAACCAGGCAGGCTGCTTCCATTAACTCACTGAGTGGCAAAGATTTACTGTCTAAACAAGCATTTCTTGCTAAGAAGGGTCTGGCTGGACATCTTATGATCTCATATGGATAGAGGGATATAAAAGGTCTAGAGGGTAGATGAGTGGCTGAAGGAGTTGGGATTGTTTTGCCTGGAAAAAAGGAGGCTCAGAGAGACATCGCTCTCTACAGCTCCCTGAAAGGAGACAAGACAAGAGGATATAGTCTCAAGCTGCATTAGGAGAGGTTCAGATTGGGTGTCAGGAGGAATTCCTTCACAGGAAGGATTGTTAAACACTGGAATGGACTGCCCAGGGAGGTAGTGGAGCCCCCATGCCTGGAGGTATTCGAGAAATGACTGGACATGGCACTTAGTGCCATGCTCCAGTTGATCAGGTGGTGATTGGTCAAAGCTTGGACTTGATGATATCATCCAGAGGTGTTTTGCAACCCAATTGATTCTGTGATATCCAGCTCACCTGCTCCTGGTAATGGGACACTTCTCCTTCCAGCCAAGATCCCCTCACAGAAATCTCTCATGGACAGATTTACCCTACGGAAGCTAACCCCTTTTCTCTGTAAAACCACAAGTGCCCAGCTCCAAGGCTAGAACAGGAGTCAAATGAGGTGCCATAAGCAGCACCTGCTGACAGAGCCATCCTGGTTTCCTACAGTGCTCGAGCTGGCTGGGACTGTGGGCTCACACCCTCCAGCTTTCACAAAGTCACATTAATCAACTAGCCATTGCAAATGTATTTTAAATGGCATTAAAATAAAATGAAGCTAAAAATAAGTCAAGCAGGTAAGCCCGCAGTATTAAATCAAACCAGAGCTGTTGGAGGCTCTTAGTCTCCGAGTGCCTCCCCAGGAGGAGCCTGTCCCTGCGCTCTCCCCCTGAGCCAGGGAGGTGGGAGCTGCCCAGCAGTCACTGATTAACCACCCGCCCGGGAGCTGCTGCCCACACTGGGCTTGTCCTGACCCCCTGGACACTAATTTCTGACGCTTGACTTCACTCTGCAGTGTTTTTATAGACCTTTTGCCACAGCACTTGTTTCCCATAGCCTTTTCTTTTTCCTTTATAGTTTTAAATATAGGGAGCAAGCCTTATTTCTGCATTCCCCAATTTGCTTTTTATAAGTACCTGCTCTGCAGCTCAGCCATCAAGCCCGTGTGGAGGTAAGGATCTGGCCAGCTTTGAAAATATTTAGGTACAATTCCCGTTCTTATGAGAAGAACTTATAAACCTCCCAAAATCAGAAGTGAAATGGAATTTTTGTGAGCCATCCATACTACTCCACTTTTTACCACATGCTGAATTTTACTCCCCCCGCCAGAGAGGAAAATATCCCCCATGGCAGCTTCTCTTCACGCACTGTAGTCTTCACTTCGCTCTTTAGTGCAGGCATGAAGACCCTGCTGGCATTGGCGTAAGCAGTAACAGGAAAAGATGTTGAAATCATATAATATTTATTACATACATGAGATACAAAAACAAATTACCAAAATAGTATCCTTTTTTTTTGTGAGTCCACAGGACCTTGAAAGAAAAATACATATGTAAAGTGGATTGGTAGACTCGTGACTTTTCTGGTGTTGTATGTCATCCTTTTTTCCCCCTCACACTCGTGAAAAAAATACACTCTATGTAATGTGGTTTAAAGATATTTTACAGAAAAGAGATATTTTAGTGCTGAAAACTGCAGTAAACTGTGCTATATTTCATACTGGTGTTAATGAGGAAGTATAATGGCTGTATATATTGCAAACAATAACATGGATGAAAACAAATAAAATATTCAGTTTTAAATACTAACTTAAAAATAAAATAAACTCCAGGCCCACCATGAATCACTGGGTTGTGATATGTGAATGCAAGCCCTTTCCATTTGCCACATCCACTCCTTTTCCTGCAGTCAGGAGTTTTTCTCCTCTGGCAGTTGCATTTTTATCTCAAAGTCTTGTCTTCTCACACTGTTGGCAAAGTCTTGCTGGAGTCCTGCCCACAGGGTCCAAGTGCTGGTCTGAAGCTGGGACTTCAGTGCAAATACTTTATCTTTCAGATTGCATCCTCAGATATTCTGAGTGGCCAGTGCCAGGCCGGCCATTCCCTTTATACTGTTAACGCCGTCCAACTGCGGGGGGTCTTCAGGAGTGCTTCTGTTTCAGGGAGTTTTTTTCACGTGCCACCTTCAAACTCTTCTTTCCCCAACACAATTAGACTTCCTGCACCTTGACGTGGCAGGTAGTAAAGTGCTTTATACAATGAAATATTTACACTAAGGCTAGGTTCATTTTTTAACACTTCAAGGACAAAAGCTCAGAGACGCTGCATCCTCTGCAGCTGGCTCCTCTCTGCAGCCATGCAGTGGCTGGAGAGCTGGCCTCTGCCATGCATCACGCCTGTGCCAAGGCAGAGGGATTCAATTCACTCCAGCAGCTCTGTCCTCAACAGCATCAGCAGAGAATCTAGCCCCTGAAATCTTCAGCAGGGCAAACAGGTTAAAAGCAAGTGGCACCCAATTCTCTTGGATGGGTGCCATGTCCTAACCTGTAAGGGGGTGTTCCTAAAGAGTGGTTGTCACTGCCACGCTGGTGCCAGCACCTACCCACCACTGTGGCCATTGCCTTCCCCACAGCACCCTCTGGGAGCCTCTGGAAATCACTCAGGATTCACACTAGTGGCACTGGTAGCGTTTTGCTTCTCAGCTGGAGCTCTTCCAGGGTGGCATTTTAGCCTTGGGTGATCAGTGGCTTCACAGGAGTTGCTCCAACATTGCACTGGAGTGAGACAAGCATCCACCACCCTTCCTTTTGTTTCCCTCAACATAACAATGAGCAAGGCTCAGGTGAGCCCCTGACAAGGAAGCTATAGGCAAGTGAAAGAACATTGGCCAGAAAGGGTTAAATTAGGCAGCGCCTACAACTCGGAATGCCTCACTACATGTTTTGGCACTATCTTCTTACATTCCAGTTTTCATCCTAGAGGTCTTCTCTCTGTGGAGGCAGTTGCATTTTGTGCATAAAGAAATGCCCTAGGCCGTCACACACCTTTAGTCGCAGTCTCTTTTCAAAATTTCCAAGACTTTTCTTCCGAGAGCCGACTTCCATTGATGGACAAAACTTTTCATGTTGACAATAAGTCTGCCCGTTCGGACGTCCTCGTGTCCTGCCACAAGATACTCCAAGCCTGCAAACCAGCCAAGCGGTCAGTACTATGCTTAAGAGGTCTATTGAGCTGCAAAATCAGCCTGGATATCTAGTCCCATGTAAAAAACCACTTATACAAAGAAATATTTATACATATTGACTCTCATATGTATCTGTATATCTATAGCTCTATTTACATCTATGGAAAAGTGCCCCCTCTGGCTACCTGTCAGTGAGATGCTGTATACAAAAAGTGATTTTGTTAGCTTCTAAATATAAATGAAAGCTGAACTCTGGGGGCTGTACTGCAAGTTTTTATACCTCTTTTGGGAACTGCTATTACCTTCATTTGGCAGCCATCTGCCTCACTTCTCCCTGAATAAACCTGGGCCTGGAAATTGGTTCAGCACATTCCAGTAATGGAACAGTGCAGGATGGCCTAGTGCCTAGTGTCTTGCTAGGAGTGGCCAGTGGCCTCTTGTAGGCAAAGGCAAGCCAGACCCCAACGAGAGATGTGCTGGCACAAGTACCCTAGAAGAGCCTGAAGGAGTGGCAGCCACACAGAAAAGAGCTGCTGGTTTCTGCCTCTGTCAGATGTTTTAGAGACATGACAGCAGGGTCTGACAAAGCCTGATCTGGTGTCCAGAAGAAGCCAGAAAGGGCTGGAGTGTGTCCCCTGCAGTGCCCTGCTGCAGGGCTCGCCCCAGGCATCCAGGTCTGCTCTTGACTTTCAGGACAAGACCACAGAGTGCTTGGAACCAGGTATAACTACTAAACAGGGGGACAGAGCGAAGCCTTTGGCTTGAATTAGCTAAAGAAACAGATCCAAACAGCCTAAATGGGCCACAAATGTGCCATAAATGGGAATAACAAGGAGGATAAATCCCACCCATGGCAGGAGGAGCTCCTTGCCAGGGTCAGCATCCCGCTGCAGCACACGTAGGATACAGCCAGCATTAGACCCCACCTGTACCCACTCCTTTCTTGCATCGGTCTGGGGAGCACAACGTGGTGGTACAAGCCAGGTGGGGGACATGGGTCTCCCCGGGTGCTCTCAGGCATCCTGCTCCATCCTGGCTGCAGCGGCGAGTCTGCTTGTGTTGTCTTGGGCTTCCATTTTTCAGTTCAGAATAAAGGGAGGGTGCCTCCAAGCCAAAGGTCAAGCATACTTTTCTTTATTTCAATACAATTTGCTTTCCATTTTATCTGAGTTTTTGGGCACACACATCCTCTCTTTGGCCAAGTAAACACAGGATGTGTGTATGGCAGCATCACCCTTCACAAGACATTAATTTTGGCCATGTCAATCTTGCTTTTATAAACATCACTTTTCAAGAGTTCCTAAATTTATTTCCCTCGGGAGAGAAATGTGGTATGCACACTCAGACAGCATGCAAATATTGCTGTGGTTGCTGATTGTGTAGGGCTTTCTAGATTTTCAACCTTATCATACAGAGTTGTAAAATTAAAATGAGTCAAATGACAGAGATGCCATAAGCCAGGACTTGAGGCTGTGCATTTTGCCCTGCCAGGCTGCTCTCTGCTTATCTGTGTCTGTGCTTGGCAGAGCTATGGAAGAGAAGGGCTCCTGCTCCCCTGTGAATGGCTGAGACCTTTAAATCTTTCAGCTCAGTGTCCCCCCATCTGCCTCTGTGGCTGTGTGTGAAGGGGAAGGTGTGCAAGGGTGGTGAAGGGGCTGCCCTTGCAGGAACTTAAGCATGTTTATCATCTGAAAATAGCTCATGGAGATTTATAAATGCTTGGAGTTTTTATTTCTTTTCAGAGCCTTTAAGAGCCTACTCTCTTTTTGGTATCCCTTTACTTCTGTGAATCTGTCTTACTTTTATGTTTATCTTTTTTTAAGTTTTTGGGAGATGTGATTGCCATTATAGCTGTATATCATAAAATTGTTTTATGTCAGCTTGACTTTTCATCCAGCTGTTTTTGGTTAATTCACCTGGAGGTCATAAGCTCTTACTCTGATAGAGCGTTAAATCTGCTAATATTGTATTGCCAACCACTCAGAAATGAATGTGGTGCCTAAAGAAAGTAATGAATTAAAAAAAAAATCTGGGATCCTTTTTTTTCCCCCTTTGAAATTATTGAATCTTAAAGATGAACTCAACTGATGTTTTCAAGTTTCCTAGTTTAGCACCTAACTTCATGACTTCTTTTCAACATGAAAGCGGAGACTAATTAATACTCATGGGACCAGCAGCTGCATTTCAAGACAATACCAAGCTCTGCAGTGTAAATCACGAGAGATGACAAGGAAGTAACAAGGGAGTAACACTTGATGTGTCAGACACCTGGATTATCACTAAAGAGTTGCATCTCTACCCTTCTGCTGTTGTCTAAGAGATCTTCATTGATTCTGTGATTACTGCTGTCTTTTCATCGTTGGGGAAAATCAGTGAAGCTCCTCTGAAGTTAGTGGAGTGGCAAAGCTGGGTGTAAGGTGTGGGGCTGCCCTGCAGGCTCAGTTTTGCACAGCTTCCATTGCATTCCTTCAGGTTCATATTAAGGCAACTGCATCTGGGCTTTCTTGCTTGTGTGTTCATTGCATATAAAACAGCTATATCTATTTGATAATAGATTTATGGTGTTCTATCAAAGTCTTACTGCACTTAACCAGTAGAGCCCTACCTAATGCTGCTGATTCATCCGACCTTTGCACCTGACAAGACTTCCCAGATACAGCTGTGCTATCACAGTAGCTTGCCTTCAAAACCAGACAGTCACTCCTGTAGACATGAAAGAAGACTGCAAACACCTCATCAATGAATAACCTTTCTGCACGACCCAGCCTTGCTCACAAACAGCCCTATCCCCCCAAAGGAAGTTCCTAGTACTGCACATGAAAGGGCCGTCTCACACCTAAGTCAATGCTTCGATTGCCAATTTCCAAGTGGTGGATACGCCTTATGGAAAGAAACCCCTTTATCTGAATTAGTTGGTAACTCCTCATTTATCTTGGAGTTGTAAAGAAAGGTGTGTCAGCTGTCGCTTAGTTTTGCTCTGTGGAAGAAACCCTGGTATCTGCATGTCCTTGTCCATACCAGAGACTGCAGGCACTGTTCAGCCATCACTGCTTATATTCCATTTCAGTGAAAGAAGATGGGAAAAAAATGTGGAGCTCTCCTCTCACTACATAAGAGAATTTATTTCAAATCTTGTAGATGTAAATTAGTGTTACTTTCAAAGAGAAATCATCCCTTGAGTTTAGATTAGAACTTCAGCGTCATGACTCAAATTAGATTTAAATGTGTTTTTATGGATTCAAATTAGCTTTAGTTTGAAAGATACGTCATGCAATTGTGGCGTGATGTGCACCTCCCTCCCTCTGGAACAGTGACTGGTAAAACTGAGAGACTGTTACTACGCTACATAAAGAGAGTTGTATGTTTCAAAGTTTATAGGATGAACCAAGATTTTCTCTGCTAATTCCAATTTGATGGAGATTGCTGTTGGAATCCAAGTGATGTAACAGCCAATAATTTTTTTATCAGCACTGGGGATAAAGGGTATGAGGGGATAAAGGGGTGGGAATGAAATCTGTGGATATATGGTGGGGATATATTGCTCAGGGAGTCCAACCTACCGGGATTGAGGATAGGACAAGTGCAGCCTCTGTTAGTCCAGGATTCAGGGTAGAGTGTCCTCTTGCCCCGGAGAACTTTCAGCTTTGTAGATTTCAAGACCTTCTTGATCTTCACATTGACTTCTGCATGGGAGCCTTTGTCATGAGCTGACAAGATTTTTGTCTTGATTACTGGGAAGACAGGAATTCAAAACCAGGAAATACAAATTATTTACATTGCTCTCTTTTTTTTTTTTCTGGTCTAATGCAGGTGTCTGGGTGAAGAAGTGAGGACAATTGCTTTGTTACAGTGGAGTTGGCCCAGTGCTCCTTGCTGGGGAGCCCAGGATCAGTGCAGCTGCCAGGGGAGCACATACATCCCCATATCCATGGGCAGAAATGCTGCCATTTGGTTTGGCCATGGTTCCTGGACCTGCCACGTGGGCAGCAGGAGAGGTACAATGACCTGATTTTTAAAGCTTGTGAGGGTCCCATTTTCCCACAGAGCTCAGAACCTTTGCGTTCCTTAGCACTTTTGGAAATCACCTGGATTTAGGGATGGACCTGGAGGATTTGCTGGCCTTGGCCCAGGCAGCCTAGGTAGCAGGCAGGGGTGTGAAGACTGCCCTCATCCCACCCTGGTGCCAGTCCTCCCACTTTGCAGAACTGCCAAATCCCAATTCAGAGGAGGAGACTAAGACATTGGTCAGGAGTGGGGCAAATCATGGAGCATTTTGAGCTCACTCATACCCACAGGCACACTCCCACCACGTAGCATTCCACGGCTGAGCCCCGGTGCGGTGGAAGCTCAGGGCTCAGACCCGCCACCTGATCTAGACTGGTAGGTATCTCCATATGGTGATGCTTTATTCAGCACTCACATTAGGAAGCTCAGGGCAGCCTCTCACAGGATGGTGTCCTGGAGCTCATGACGAGCCCCATAATCCATCCATCTCTCTAGTTTAGCTGACACCTTCACATGTCACGTGATGAAAGCAGGGGAAGCCTGAGTGCACTTTAGATAAGATTTATGAACTTGGGGTCTTTGTGATTTTTTTTTCAATTTCTTATCTTTTGTAAGATTAGACACAGTTACTATCATGAGGAGAAGTAAAGCCAAGCAGAATCAAATTTTTTCCTAATATCAGTAAGCCAGGGTTACATTTCAACAACTGGCAGCCCCTTGAACTCCCCTTTGTGGGTTGCTCTGCAGCCTGCAGAGGTATGGTATGGGTTATCTCTCTGTGCATTTTCAACTTCAATGTGAGATGAAACAGGTGCAAGAGACTCCTGCAAGAGATTCCTTGTGAAGGAAGGGAGTGCTGCACACAGAATTCCTTGCTCTGCTACAGTGTGAAGAAGGCAGTTCATTGGCATGTACCAGGGAGGTCTTGGGAAACAAAGTACCTCTTCTCATTCATTTAAATCCAAGAGACGCATAGACAATATACATCACCACTGCAACAGCTGAACTTTGTTGACAGGGAGAAGTTCCCAGTAGCTGCTGGAATTGTTTTATCCATTAGTGTCTTGTGTGGTGATCACCATCCCTCCTTACATTCGGTGTCATTCAGATATAGTGATTTAGACTGTGACTGGGGCACCTTGTCTACAGACCATGTTTCAGTGACCCATTTTTGGTAACAGTGCTTTATAGTCTGTCTTGGACCTAGCCAATCTCCCAGGGACACTTCTAGCTCTTGTCCGCTCATGATTTTGGTACAAGGGTGTTTTGTTAGCAAGAGAGATGGGTAACAGAGCAAGATGCTTCACCCACCTTGACTTGGTACCGTGATACTTACACATTTTGGTCAAAGATCTGCACTTAGACTAAGTAGCCCATGGGTTTGCCAGGATGGAGCAGTGCATAGAGCAGCACTTCTCATGCTTTATATACACTTTTGCACTGTCTCACAGTACCTCCCTTTACAGTCCTCTCACCCATACTCACCATAGGTGTACTTCATCGCGCAGAAGACCTTGGGATTCCCTAAAACTTGCTCTTTACATTCGCATTTACCTGGGGAAAAAGAAGAAAGCAAATGGCTGTGGAATGTACTTGAAAGACAGGAGCATTTGCAGGCAGAGCCCAGGAACTGCCAGAGATTTTTCAAGTGGTACACAAACTCCATGTAAAAATAAGAACTTTGGAACTATTTTCAGATCCAGAGTGAATACAGAAGCTTAGTCCAAGGGCAATTACTTCTTGTTTACAATTAGAAGAGAAGGAAAACAAAGGCCTTACTATTTTGCCTTGGGATGCAAATAACATGCGTATCTTTCCCTGTGGTATTTTCCACACTGTAATGTACCAGACAAAATTTTAAAAGGAAATGTTGCAGAGGTTAAGGCAGATTAATGACTTCCGTGATCTTAGAACAAAGAATAACGTGATATACTTATTTTCCTTTAAAATGAAGTCGCCTAGACAAATGATGGAGCTTTCCCCTCAATTAACTAAATTATTGTATCTGTGAGATTTTATCAAGCTGCTCTCTGAAAACGGAGGAAATGATGCTTGCCTGCTTGCATGCAGCAGCTGCAAGGGAGGACAGCTTGATGCTGCACCATGGGGCCAGCCTGCCTTGCACCAGTCTCAGGGAGCACCCACCTTCTCCAGGCTGGGGACACAGGAGGGAAAGAACTTCCCCAGGTGAAGCTGAAATGCTAGACCATTTCAAATTGCATCATAAGCTGCAACTGATGCCAAAATTGTTGAGGGTTTCAGGGAAATAAATTCTGAGTTAGAAATCCCCTAACTACCTGCCAGTGAAGTGGCAAACCCCACCCTTTAAATAAAGTTGCTGGTTAGTCCAGTTTTAGTTAATATAAGGATACCTTTAAAACATGATGGTCAAGTAAAACATGAGGGTATTCAGCCTTGAAATTCAGAGCTGAGATTGCAAATTCTTGCCTAACTAACAGCTAAATGCTGGGTGCAAGAACCACCTGCCTAATGGGTTTGCACGTCCTCGCATTGACGGGTTGAGCCATAAGGTTCCTGTGGCTCTTGGAGGGGAAGGAAGTGGTGACAAGGACATTCCTCCACGTTAGTGGGGGAATGTCCATTCTCTCCTGCAACTGCCAGGGTGCTAACTACAAGCCAGTGCAGAAGACTATATCTGCACTGGCTGCTGGTGGGAGGGATTGGGTAGGTGACACACGCAAAGCCGCAGTCCTACCGGAGTGCCGGAGTGCTGAGAAGCCCTGCTCATCCTCCCAGCCCCAGGTGGGCTCGCTCTCGTTGAGCACTGCCTGGAAAGGAGGTTCTTCATTGTGCCAGGTCACATCTGGGCTGTTGAGGGGAAAGGGAGATGGTCAACCTTCCTCCAGGAGCCAGCAGAAAGCAGGGCCACTACCAACCCATCCTCCAGGTACAACATGACTGCATGTCTTGATGATGTTAAACACAAGAGGCAGTTTTGGAAAGTGAAGAGGTTGAGTGTTGTCAGAGTAGATCATGAATCCATTTTGAGTTTAAAATATGTTATAGGGATTTATGTACCATAAATATCTCCAGTCTGGTAAAAGAAGCAACATGTAAGATTTGGAGAGTGGGGTATTACTAAAATGTGCTGTCTACTAAAAGTCAGAGCTTGACTCCAAGTCCAACACAGTCAACATAAGATGAGTTACAACAGCAATATTAAGCCTTTGGTTTCCTTTCACTCAGATGTCTCTGTGGCCCACATTTTGCTTGTGAAGAGAAACAACTTAAGGTTATGGAAAACACCTGATACGTTAACAACAGCACTGACAGCAAAAAGTCCAACATTGCTGGTGCTCTGCCATGGTGTGTCAGGTACACAGCCTCAGCTCCCACCCTATCCCCACTTGGCCAATCCCCAAATATTTCACATAATGGATACTTTTCAGCCTGCTTGCCGTGCGTAAATAGTGCCTTGCCTGGAACAGAGATCATGGAGGTATGGTGAGGCTGGGAGGGGGTGGCCAAGACCCCCAACTCACCTGCTGCTGTGGCAGTCGCCAGTGTGGGGGTCGCAGCTGCGGGCGCAGTCGCAGGGGCGGCAGCCGTAGGCACTGAAGCCCCAGTAGCCGGGGAGGCAGTGGTCACAGCGGGGCCCTGCCACGCCGGGCTTGCAGGGGCAGTCGCCGGTGCTGGGGTCACAGAAGGTGCGGGGGCCCAGGGGGAGCACAGCCGATCCCACGGGGTGGCAGGAGCAAGCTACAGGGGAGGGACACCGTGAGGGACAGAGCATCTGGGAGCGCACAAGCTCTGCAGAACAAAGGCTCAGGAGATGCCGGCCAAACCACCGCTCTGCCTAGGGACACTGGTGGGGTTTCTGGGCTCTTTCTCCCCTCACCCATAAAATTCTGAGCAGAGTCTCCTTTGGAATCTGTATAATTTTAACTTTTGTGAGCTATTTTAATTAGTCAGCCTACCCTGGTGTTGTGTTATGTTTTGCCAAACAGGTCTTTATTACTTTCCTTACAGCATCCGGACTCTAGTCTGGCCAAGTACCCAGGGATGTGCCTGGCTCACTGTGATGTTTAAGCAGCTGCGGGTGCTTCATTGCAAAAATGAATCAGAGCATAATTGCTTTTTAAAGTAATAACAACTGTCTTGCATCCAGGAGGTTAAAAAACTCCCTCATTTTAATTAAAGTGGAGGCTGAGCAAAAAGTACCCTTCTGTCTCTTTCTGATTTTTAAAGCCATCATTTAAAAATGTTAGAAAAAAAGAATGACACTGACAGCTCAGAGATATGCTTTTGCATATTCTCCAGGACATGGGTTTGCAGAGTGCATGTCAGAAATGCCAGATGCTCTCTTTCCTCCCTCACAGCCCCTTGCATGAGAACGATGCACTAGAAGTGTACTGGGACACACTGGGTTCTCAGAAAGGATGCCCTAAAATAGGTGGTGTAAAGCTTTTCTTACCTACTCCTTAGGATTTTTTTTTTGCATAAACATAATTTATGTCTGTTACAAGACTACTTTCCCCCAAAGATGTTAATATTTTCAAAGAACAGAAATACAGTTATCAAAAGCATGAGCCAAATCTCTGGCCATCTGGCCAGGTCATCAGACAATGCAGTGACCTGCAGGACCAGTAGCTGAGTGACTTGTGCTCTCCTCCTCTCAGGGATTGGTTCTATGATCAGGGCATGGTACAGTCAGCCTTACGCATTAAGGCAAAAAATTCCTTGCTGAAAGACTTTTGCCCAAAGTTTCATTTACACAAAAATTCGGTTTCCTGAGAAAATTTCATCTGAAGGGAAAATTTTCACAAAATTCTAATACCAATCTTTTTATTTTGCAACTGTGAAGGCAATAGAGCAGGAAAGCCACTACAGGCAACGTAGCCTTTTTTTCTCTTAAAATACTTATTGCTGCACACATACATTTAATTTTGCTCTGACAACATTTTTGTGGTTTCAGGAATCTGACATACCTGGAGTATAGTTTCAAAATATTAAAGGATAGATTAATATTGGCAGTTAACTTAGAGGCGACTATGATTCCAACATCTTTGCCAAAGTAATCCCCAAATTTTCCCCACCCTTTCCATTTCCAAACAAATATAATTATATAAAATTAAAAGATTAGAAAGTCTCTCCACAAACTGCATAACTAGCTGCAGGCAGTGAACTCTGGTACCTTTAATAGCATAGTTTTCAACAGTGCTCACTGAGACTTGCATACCTTTCTCCTGAAGTCTGTGAAGTGTTTTACACCTGATACGTATAGCCAAATGCTCTCTTTTCCTACTAGATGAGGTGGGTATTTCTGGCATTCCTCAGGCCCTTCAGGGGAAATATCAAGCACTTAAGGCTCTTCTATTCTCCTGCAGTCAATGAGATAAACCCACTGCTAAGCGAGAGATTTGGTCCTGTTCTGGTCAGGTTTCAGCTGAATTTTACACACAACCCTATTGGGGTTGGAGCTTTTATGTTTTAGACAATTCTTTCACACAATTTTTTTTCCTGATAGAAAATTGTCTGCGGTAACACCATGGTGAAGCAAGAATGTTAAATTTACAAAGGCTGTTATGAAAAAGAGAGCAGCAAACTCATAGGCAATTAAAAAGGCAACTAAAAATGAGAATGTAGTTGACTATACTTTCTAGTAAAAGCTGCAAAGAGATGGGTTGTAAAGGCTGGTAATTTCTAACAGGCCTGCATACCCACTTCCATGGATCCCATCCTTTCTGGCTGCTCCTCCATGAGCCACCAAGGTGCCAATCTGATTTCCAATGGTGGCTGGCAAATTGAAGGTTTTTGCTCTTGGATCTTGGGGGGAGGCCCAAGGTGACACTAAGTGGCATTAATCTGAATGGTTCGGGTGGCAAATTTTCAACATGGTAAATGTTTGTGATGGGCTACAGTGGGAACTTGCTGAGCAATGCAGACCTTAAGTGAAGCCCATCACTATGCACTGAGCAGAGAAATGAGGCTCTAGAGCTTAAATGTGAGCATGTTGTACCACATTTGAAAGAAATGCATTAAAACAGGATGGAGTGCTTCCATGCTATGGCAATGGCAGGAAGAAAAAGATTGCAGGACTGCTTATACAACGTTTGAAAGCTGGAGCTACTGCTCCCTCGTGAGCAGCTGTACTGTGTTGGTTTTAGACCCCATTTTCCCATTTCCACACAATCAGCACCTCACTGTAGCACAGACAGTAGGAGACCCATATCCAGGAAGGTGAGAGGAGCAGCTGAGAAGCAGATAAAGCAGCTACAGATATTGCTGGATAGCATTTCATTGATGATACTAAAGTGCAGAGTATAAGACTCAGTGGGAGGCTTCTGGACAGTGCCTGTGTCCTGTGCTGTGGCCACCTCTCCAGGGAGGCTGGGGGTTTTCATGGCCGAGGGAGCTCCTATGAGAGAAGGGATGGCTGGGCATCAGCCTTGGATCAAGAGAAACCTTCCACAAGCTTGACCTTTTTGCTTTCTTTTTGATTTGTAAGCAGCATTGCTAAAAATGCCAATTTACCAGCCTGTATTACATAGCAATATTCTGCACATGACTTCCACGCACATATGAATTAACAGCTGCCTGTCCTGGCATTGCATGTGCTGGCTGGCATGAAAAATCAGTGAGTGGGATGCCAGTGGAACTGGATTTCCCTGCCCTGGATTGGTAACACCGTTATGGTTTCTTTGGCTGCCAGCTAACCTTTGGAAATGACAAATATTTACCCTCAAAAACCTACAGTCGAAAAGCAAAAATAAACTCGGTAATTATAGAACTTGATTTTATTGTCTGCAATTGTATTGTAGCTGAGGCTTAAAAAATCATGAGGATGTAAAGAAAAGGACTCATAGGTATGGCGGGGGAAAGAGTCATGAGATTGGTGTTTTAAACGTCAGAATGTCTCATTTTATCAGGTACACACCTACTCCTGAGCAAATATTATATACACTCTTTGCCTACAAGGATCTTTAAAGTATCCTTAAAGATTACAGCTTAACAACTCCTTTATTTACTTTGACCTAGGTATTTTAAAATTTTCAGTGGTTGAACAATAACAGTGCCTTGAGCCAGAAGCAAGCAGGCAAAGCCATGGCCTTCCCAAGAAAGAATAATAGGGCTCCACGCACATCCCTTGCTATTGCAGACCATGGCACAGACCTTGGAAATATTCCAGCCATAGGCTGTAATTGATCTTATATGATTTAATTTAACAGTCATGAGTCGTTTTCTACGGCCCTGCAGCTGCCATGACACCTGTGAGGATGCTTGGTCCCTGGGTGCAGGGAGCATTCCCAGCAGCAGGAGACCAGAAGTGAAGAGATGGAGGGGTCTTAGGGAGGAGTGCATTTGTGAGGGTTTGGAAAGCCCAGAGAGAAATCATCTGTGAGTTTGTAGTAACAAGGTTTCTGAGAAGAAAGCATTCAGATAATTCCTGTATTTGTGGAATCCAGTTTGTGCTAGGAAAAGGTGTCTTCCTCAGATAGTTGAGGAAGTATCATGCTCTATAATTCATAAATGCAGAAAAAAACCCCAACACAACAAAGTAGATGTATTTAATGCAGAAGGTAAATAAATGTAAACTTTTTCTCACTGTACTCAAGAGTATCTTACAGTTCTTGCCAAATATATGTTATCTTTGGCTTTTAAATACCAGAGTTCATGAATACCTAGTGGTCCATAAAGCTGGATTGTTGCATCGAAGAGTAGTGGAGGCACACAATTTTTTTTTTTTGTTCATGTGGAAAGTGGAATGCCATGGGCCAGTGATTCAGACATGAATGCAGAAAGCCAAGAGAACCAAGCACTGGCATATGTCAACAAAAATCCCCATTAATCATGTAACATCCACAGCTTCCTCTGGCTCAGAAAGGCTGGGAGAAACTTTTTAATCAAGAACTCTGGAATCTGGCTAACATATAGCTAAATGACATGATGTAATGCCTGACTTCATTAGCAATGGTCTAACTTGCACACAGGCCCATGCACAGGCTTGGCAGCCTTCCCTTCAAGCTGTGGCTGCTTTGAGCAATATGACCCAAGATCTCTTGTTTCCATCTGGCCTTGCAAGGAAGGAGGCTGCGTGCAGGCCAGCCCAGGAGGTGCCATTTGACTTCCTCTTGGACCCTGCAAACACCCACAGAAAATGGATTTGGCATTTGGGCACAAGGAAAACCCTACGATGAGTCCCTCATGAAACTCCGTCCCCTCAATGGACTGAATGAGATGACACAGGAGCTGGAGACCTCTCGTACTCCTCCAAGGTGAAGGCTGGTGTTGTTAGGTGTCCAGAAAACTGCACTCAACTCAGTGCCAAAGCTTCACTTGGCTTCAATGGCTTTGGAAAAGTGCGTATTCTTCCCAGATGGGATCTGGTGCGTAAAGAACATCAGGAATTACAACTCTAGCAAAGGTAGCAGAACCAAGGTACAAACATATTTCAAAGCCTGAGGGTTCCATACAGAATTTATTTCAGTCTTCCGTCCTGCATTATCTACCAGGAATCAATTAATCCCATTGGTTCCTTTTTTTAATCAGCAAGGATGAATCCATGAGTTAGAAAAAACCCATATAGCCTCTGCTTTGGGTCTAAATGCAAGACTTAAACCTGTTTTTTACTAATGAGACTCCAAAACAAAAGTTCACTGCCTGAGTTCTGGCAATAATTAAGGAGAGAAAGTATCTGATATTTCAGAGGGACTTGGAACTTTGATGTATACAAGTAGGTAATGAAACTTTAAAAAGTCATTAAATTCACTGTTTAAAAAAAATTGTTTACATACTACAGCAGTGAAGTAATTATTTACACAAGTAATGGAGAACTGTGGTCAATTCTGTTTCCATGAAGAGAACTAGGGTTGTAAAATAGGCAGTTCAGCTGTTGTTGCCCCTCCTTGCAATGAGTGAAAAGTCTAAGGAGGAGGACCTCTGCAACAGACAGGTGGGGCTGATGGAAACCTCATGGGGATGATATGCAGCGAGGGAGCAGGACAAAAGCAGTTGTTCCCCACCAGACCTCAAAGAACAAAGTGAAACCTCACACACCCTCCCAGCCTGCGGTGCAGGCTGCAGAAGGGTTTCCTCTTCCTGTACACGCAGGTGTTTCTCCTTGGGAAGAGAGAGATGTGCTCAGTGTTTCCTCAAAAGACACAGGCAGGGTATCAGTCGGATTTTTTTCTGTCACTTATGAAGGTCCCCCTCATAGTGAGTGAGTCAGTGAGGAGAAATCTGGTGAAGTCAGTGGGCAGCTGTAGGCTCAGATAGGAGAGCATGCCTGCACCCTATATTTAGCTGACCAGTGTCATGTGCTCAGCATGATTTGAGGATCTGGAGTTCCCCATGGTTAGTCACCATCCTCACCGTGGTCCCTGGGGAGTGTGGCTTTTGGATGGCTACTTTTTCTTGGGAAATACTTAATTTCACATATGCCTGAATCATTGCCTTTAGCCTCGCCTCCTCAGTGTCTCACCTTCTGCAGTACCACTTAACTTGTGTTCCTGTCTGTCCCTCTGTGCCCACCTGCTGCTGCTGCGAACACGTATTGGTGGGTGATGCTATTTATCAGCTGCACCCCTGCTGGCTGAGGAACCTGAGTCTGAGGTTGCAGCAATCACCAAACAAGGAGAACATGAAAACAAGATGCAGCTTTTGCTCTCCAGAAATAGCAATAGGAGAAAGTAAATGAATGGTCTCTCTTCCCCTGCCCCCAAGCTACAGGGATCCTCGGGATAGGTTTGTCAACAGCATCTGCAGACTTTCACCTAACAAATACCACTGCTTTTTGCAAATAGCATCACAAAGGGAATTCAGAGCTCCCCGTCCTTCACTGAAGCGAGAAGACTGCTCCGAGGAGGGGCAAGAATATCTTACCTTTTGTTTGACACTTTCCCACTTGAGAAGCACTTCACTAGTAAAAGGTCTCTGACTTACGTTTGCAGGCGTCTGGAGCAGAGAAGGGCTTCCGGAGGTCCCGGTAGAAGCCCAGCTTGCAGCGCTGGCAGTGCTGCCCTTCCGTGTTGTGCTGACAGTTGTCACAGACGCCACCACTGTGATTGCCTGATGCCAGCCATGCATCCATGTCAAAATGACAAGCGTCAGCATGCCCATTACACTTGCACGCTGAGAGAAAGCCAAAGGGAACAGAAAGACTCATTAAGGCAGTGAAAGATACTGATTTATAGGAAAGAGACATAAAAACCCAAACCATGCTTTGGAATGGGGACCTGGCCTATGAACCTGTTATTCATTCAAATGCGTGAAGTATCACTACATTTTCATCCACACTTCCCAACCTCTGGAGGACATTTAAGAAAAAGTATTTTCTTTAAACCTTTATTCCCAGTACAGGTTTTCCAGTACAAGGACAGCCACAGGTGGTCAGGCCAGCACAGAGAGACTCCCACATTCACTGGTCCTGCTGAGGAAGGATCATTCCCTCCCTGCTTTAGAAATCAGCAGTGCCCTGTGTAGCATCTGCCATGAGGGTGCTCTCAGGATGTTCTCTGCATCTGATAGAGGGAAAAGGCAGGTGGAGGAGAGGTGTGTGAGAGAAGACAAGCATTCTCCTTACTCTGTGCTGGCAGTGGAGGATATCTGCATGCCCATATGCCTGAAGTCAGGGGTCAAGTGAGACCAATTCCAATGCCTGCTTGTCAAGTGTTACTGGTGTAATCAGGGATTCACTGTCATTCCCTTGGGGATCATCCATACTGCAGGCAGTGTGACCATAGCCCACACAGGCAGGCTGATGGTAGTTTCTGTATGGATAGCATCACAGCCAGGGCAGGACGGCACTCAGCATGCCTGCAAACCTTCCTGGGGTGGTGTGGTTAGTCCTCAGCACCCTTCTGGCTAGACTGCTGCTGTTATTGAAGCAGATGGCCCCATGACCTCTGCGGTCCACTGCAGCCTGCACTCACCCTGAGCATCCTCCCTGGCATTGCAGAACTAATCTCCAAACCTCCACAGAGCCCACAGCTCCTCCTGCCCTTAGTGCCTGGTGGTGAGCAGAACCCACATCCAGCAGCAGAAAGTCATACCTCCTTCAAATGTGTTTGCCAGTGGTATCCACGGAGAGGACAAATCTGGCCCCTTGTCACCTCCAAGGTACCCTGGCAGGCTGCAGGCTGCCCACAGCAGCAGACCATATCTCAAGGAGATGCACTTGCGTCCCACAGCAAGGCCAAACCAACAGACACCATGGTCTGGTGAGGAGTTCCAAGTGAGGGGCTGTGCAAACAGGGCTGTCCCTGCCACACAAACACGTGGCGGGTGCTGGGCAGGGGCGTGGCAGTAGCTGTTCACTCACCCAGCTGTTTCACAAGCACCCACCCACCAGCCCAGTATCTGCTGCCTCTTGGACACATGGGAGAAAGGCACACGTGGAGGAAGCATTTTGCTCAGGCAGAGGCTCTGGAGACACTGTTCCTGACTGGCTACTTACACTGACACTCTTTGGGGGCTCCAGTTTTGCCGTCGGCAGCCTGCCAAGGCTGGTCATTGTAGAGTGGGGCACAGTGCTGGCAGTGGGACCCTGCAGTGTTGTGCTTGCACATGCATTTCCCATGGACCTAGTGGGGAAAGAAGGAGCAAGGATCACCCACAGCAAAGCCCAGAGTCTCCAGGGCACAAGCAATGCCCACATACAGGAGACAGCATGCCAGCTAGATGCTATTACATAGATTAGAAAGAGGAATATAGCACGATGTCCAGTTCAGCCAAGGGCAAAAACTAGGTTAGTGTTCGTAGATATGCACGTCATTGTATTGCATAATCGTACCTTTTTTTTTGGTTTGTTTTTGAGATCTAAAAGGGTCTTTAGCAGTTTCCAGATGCAGCATGAATTTCCAGAAGAGATTTTAAAAAGGCAAGATTCAAAGCATCCTTGGGAAACTCTGTAAAACCTTTCTCTTTTTTTCTCTCATAAACATGAACAAACATTTGCAGTACTGCAAATGGAATAGCACCTACAACAGGAATAGCACCTACAACCTCAGCATCCAGCTCTGTGTGCCCAGCCATTACCAGCACAAGTAAGTAAGAGAAAAAAAAAAAATTAATCCCATGAAACATAAATATCTACTCATCCTAGGAAGAATTTTTGCCCCACAAAGGAAGAATCAAGGATAGCACAAGGCCCATGACTGACTATACTCGGACATGTTCATGACAGATAATGTAACAGCTAGACAGCCCAGTGTAAGGGGGTAATTAGAGATGAAAAGCCAGCATAGCACACTTGGTGCCAGCTGCCCAGTCAGTCGCTGGCACTACTCACCCTGTTGGCAAATGCAAGGAAAACAGGATGTATCCAGAGGGCACGAGCAGCCTGGCAGTGCCTGGATGCAATGAAATCAAGCTCTGCAGCAGCATGGCTCTGCTGGCAAGGCTGAAGGCCCTGCCTTTTCCCATGGAGTGTGGCAGGTAGCTACCTACTGAAGCTATTTTGATATGTGCCTGTGCTTGCCGCTTTACTCTGCCCCACATTTTGCTTTTAAATACACAGTTTGGCTTCTCCTGCAGCTCAGTTATGAGCTGTAGGCCTCAGTCTGCCTTGCCAGCGTGGCCCTGTGCTCATGCCACAAGCTGGCCATAAAACCAACGGAGCTGCACCAGCTGCTGGCTGCTTTTGGCATCGAGAGGAACACAGGGTGGTTGGAGTGCCTGGTGATCCAGCCCAGAGCTGGGGCATGGCTTTAACTGCTACTGGAAAATGCTGCCTTCCACACTGTTTAACAACAACACAAGTGTGCTGTTCCTAACTGCATGACTTGGTGCCGAGACTGCCATGAAAACATTCCTGTGAAAAACCTGAACAGTAAACAAAACAGAAGAGGACCTTGAACGTGTTGTAAACAGCTCCTGCTTGTTACTTAAATACACACACACACCACACACACACTCCTGGCTAATCATGACTTTCTGATGTATTCATTTTTAATTAATAGATTTCAGCTGCTATCTCACAGGGGTCAGATGTAAGGAGTAGAGAGAAAATTTCAAAACTGACCTGGAAAGTCCTTCAAAGGCTTTCCAGCAGAAATTAAAATAGCAAGATCTTTCAAAAACTTTTTAAGTGATTAATCCCTGCCTTATTAAAATGTCAGATCATCAAAAAATACAGAATAGCAACTGGGTTGTGGAAGCAATGGATAGGTACAGATGGAGACAGAATGCACAAGCATCTAAGCTAAAGTGAAAATACTAAGGTAATATTGCTTTCTGTGCTATCTGACCTCATCACAGGTATCAGTTGGTCTCACCACAGATACTGCTTGGTCTGCCTGGCTTATCGTATTGATATAAGCTTAAGTGTGTCGTAATGTTTGAAAAGAATGAGAGGCAAATATAGAATAGAACAAATTTGCAGGGGGAATATTTCGTTCTCAAAGTGTCTTGTGTTTTCATATTTTCATTTTTGCTACCACCTACAAAATGTTCTTCAAACTCTCAGATACCTCACTTTCCTAAATTACCTCAAATTCCATAAATTTCTCTCTCTCATATATTTTAGGCAATATCCACACACAAACCAATGTTACAGAGTCTCTTCACACACATTTAAAAAGCATACACACCTGCATGGAAACAGAAAATCGCTAAACCTGTATTGGTCAAGAGGTCATCTTCTGGTGGTTTTGACAGCGTCCTAACACTTTGATGCCACTTTTGATAGGAGTTTCTTGCAAGCCCTTTGGCCATTGAGTGGTTAGTGCTAACCAGGTTGTAATCTGTGGCCAGAGAAATCCTTCAGAAATCCTTCTTCAAAGGACTGTCCCAGCTCTTAGGTTAGAGGGACCCACCAGACCCAGGACATATGTGATCAGGAAGGGAAGGTGACCTAAGGGAGTCAGAGGGTGCCATGGTCAAAACCAGGTGGTCCTTTGGTGCTTTTGTAATCATGATAACAAAGTGAGATGGACATGGGAGAAGAACTGCAAACAGATATTGTCTCAAACACAGGGACACATGGGATTACTGTGGGGATGTGTGATCCCACTTCCTGTGACCACAGCCTGTAGCCTCACCCCCAAATACAGCTTCCTCCTTGCCAAAGCCACACAAAGAATCAGTGGGGACCCAATCAATCATCCAGCAGCTGCTCAGCATTAATAATCCAAAAACTAATCTGAAACTCAGCAGCACCTCAGAAACCCTCAAAACATTAAGCATCCCAAGACACCAGCAGAGAGCAAGGCAAAATTCCCTGCCAAGGAGCATTCACGGTTCCAAAGAGTAAGAGCTTGGATTTTCTGACAGCCCAGGTACTGTACAATAGAGCATGCTGCATTGCTGGAATAAAGGGAGGTGGGTGGAAATAAAACAGAAGAGGACTGGTATCCCAAGAACCTGCTGTGCCACCATTAATTTGGCATGCAGAGCTAATAAGTAAATCACTGAATAGCTGTGCACCAACATATTAATATTAATCTGTATGTGAACTCTAAAGAAAGAGGTTGTATATAATTAAAAAACGGTTGCAGCAATGGAAGGCTTGTGGGCCCTCTTTGCTGTGGCAAGGAGAGCTGCGAAAGAGCCAATCTGGAGATGATGCAAATCAAGCCAGCTGGTGTTTATCTAGGTATGGTCAGAGGCAGAGCATGGCATGATGCTCCTGGTATTGATTGCTTGTAGAGGTGCCATGCACCTGGATGGAAGGAAACAAATGGTCTGGCTGAAAAGCTAAAAAAATAACAGAATAGCACGATTCTGATATCTGCGTAAAGGTAAGCATAGGACCAGCACAGAGGCCTGTAGGCTTGGGCTCCCCAGCTGACCCAGTGGGTGCTGTTGCAGTGGGCTCAGGAGGAACATGTTCCCTGTCCTTATCATACGGGTGCTGCTTTGCAGTTATTTTCTCTCAGGGTTTATCACAAGCAGACCTCATCAGCTGCTCCCTCCAAGCGCAGATCCCACTGTGGATCCCGCATGCCCTCCACTCACCTCGGCACGGCCTAGCATGGCTGTTCAGTAGCCCAGCCTGCCATGCACGCTTTGCAAACCTGCACACCCCTGCTTGCTGCAGGGCTGGGGACTCATAATCTCAGTGGGATTCATGTTTGGGTGAACACCTAGAGAGGCATGGGATGTGATGGCCCAGCTGACCCCACTTCTGTATCAGAAACAGCTACCCAGACTCCAGGCTTTGGGAGTAAGCTTCGGAAAAGGCAGCAGGGTTCCCAATTCCAATGATGCCGTGCCTTTACAGCACTGCTACTTAAATGGGCTGAGAAAACTTTGCCTCTCCAAGGTCCCTCAGGTCTCACGGTGGCTGCAGTGAGACAGAGTGTGGGGTGCAGACCCACTAATGAACAAGCTAAAAGGTTAGATGGGCAGTCAAACTGAGCAAGTGAAGGGAAACAGGGTCTTTAATAGGTTGATTCTCAGTGCAACCATTTAGTTAGTACCTTCTTTTCAATATTTCTTTTTCACAGAAGTTTAATGAACAATCAGACCTAAGTGATTCAAAGAGCTTGCCTCAGGCTGATGTATTTATTCTCTTAGAATAGCATTATAATGATTACCCTCCAAAACAGATTTAAAAAAATCTCTCCATCCTTGCTTTATCCCATTGAAAAAAGATCTTTTATCTTCTACATAATTCCAGCATGACAGCAAACATTTTTATATGTTGGAAACAACAAAAGAAAGTGGATACTAGCAAGCCCTTTCTTGCAGTCCATAGGCAGACATGTACTTTTTTTAGTTATAAAGAAATACCATGACAGCTAGAAAGAGGAGAAAGATAGGACAAGAAGGGGTAATACAAGGAGAAGAGAAACGGCAGCAGGTGAAAAACAGCCAACAGACTGTCTGCACTGGACAAAATTAATGCCTGTAACACCTGTAGGAGGGCCAGTTGCAAGACTGCTCTGCCATGTAAATGCCCTGTCATGCCATGGAGCAGCTGGGAGACGGGGCCGAGAAACCAGCCCAGCAGCCCTGCTGGGAACCAAGGTAGAGTGGGCAAATGATGTACCTGGCCTTCAGGATTTCTCCAGCATCTCAGCACCCTTCTGAAGGCAGAATGTGATCACCATGCATTGACAGGGGAAAGACGACATATTTTCCTCCCTTTTCATTCACCTCGACTTATACTCAACTGTAAGGCGTACCCACTAAGGTCATTATGGAGCATCTCTAAGTACACAAACACAATTCCCAGTATGTCTCACTCCTTTAAGCATTCACATGGCTCTTGACTCATTTAAACAGCAAAGCCTTCTTGTACCATTTTTCATTTTGTCATGGGGTCTTTATATCCCAGTTCACTTTCACACTGTTCCCCTTCTTAGCTTGACAGCCCCATCGCAATGTCAGTCATTAGAGGGCACAATGCAAACACTGTTACAAAAGTTGCCTTCTGTAAGATAAACGAGCGACTGATTTCTCTATACAAAGACAGTTGCTAGGGCATGCTTCCTTCCAGAGCCTTTTGTTGCCAAATTATAACCTTCCAGTGCTTCCTTTCTGATTGCATACACATAGGGTTTTTTCTTTAGTTGAATCCTATAAAATACTTTCCCCTGTATTTATCATGTTCCAAAATGTTGGCAGTGACAAAGAATGCTGCATTGGAGGAAAAATGCTTTCAGTCACCTGTTATGAATCGATTTATATTGCAAGCATTCACTCACTATATGGAGTCCAACACAAATGCACACTAAAAGAAAATCAATGTTCCAAAGACCTGATAGTGTAAATAGCCTAAATAGCTGGGAGGGGCAACTGCTTTTAATAGAATTTCTTTCTTGGAACTGCTAAAACTGTATTTTGTCTCTCTCTCTCTTTTTTTTTTTAATTTTCGTGGAAAACGGACATAATATCAGCCTAAGGGAAAATGGCAGCACCCACACTGAGTCTCTAACCATAGCTTTCAAACTGTGTTGTGCTCAAACTGCTGTGCCAGTTTTAGAACCAATGCCTACTCACTGCTGTCAGCACATGGGGAGGTATTCTTTTCCCAAAGCACCAGACAACCAAATTTATGCATGAGAAAATTCTCATATCCTATCTTGTTCTTGTGAAAGAACACAAAGCTTGTTGTCCAGGGTGTGGGGGCCGTCTGCTGGGGTTTTTTTAATTTCTTGTACAATAGGCTTCTGTCAGCATTGTTGTTGAAGACCTTGAGCATCTTTTGATGTCAGTAGCACGATAACAATTTATAACAGCCACTGAGTTTGCCATATGGGAAGGAGGGGAACATTCACCCTGCCTGGCTACACAAAAGTGCTTTAGTAGAGTACCTCAGTCCACTCAGGATTCCAATCTTCATAACTATGGAAGGAGCCTGAGAAGGTCAGCTGGCTAACTTGGGTACATCAAATGCACACCTAAAATTAGATTTGGAACATGTTTGGGGGGCAACTGTCAGAAATCAAGTTCAGATGCATTCACTGCTCAGGTTTTTGAACTGGTCTCTCTGTTCAGCCTAGAAAATAAAGCACAGTTCCTGGAAAAGTCCTTGACTTACACTGACACAGCACCTTTGACTACTAAAGAAGCACACAAGCATAATTGCAGCAGTACTGTTTCGGTATGGCAGCAGCACCACACCAAACCACTATGGACACGTCTTAAGACCAACTGAAGCTTCTTCATCCCTAAGTTCTAGTTTCTCACTTCATTTCTTCAGAGCAATAATAGCTCCTGTATCATTTTATTAAAACAGTTACAGAGGAAAAAAGAGAACAAGAGGATGAAGAAAACTAGATGGCTTCATTTGTGGATTATCAATGATATAATGAAGACATCAGCTGATACTGGTATCTCATCTCAGGGGGGTAAAAGCAGGAAGTCCTAGCAACAACACAGCCCTCTAAGACTGGTAATTCAGGCCAACCATGACACCCACTAAGCTGTTGCAGGAATCTGCATTCAGGGAGGGCCAAGGAGTCTCTGAGAAGGATGAACTCCAGCTCTTACCTTGAGACAGAACTGCGCAGCCCAGGTGAGGTATATCTGGGTTTGCTTTCCCCTCTTTGGAGTCCTGAATTGTAAGATCCTACTTATCTTCAGGCTTGCATGACACTTGCATCTCCTCTTGCATGACACTTGCCATAGCTGCAAGCAGGCCATGGGGATGCTTTAGCTGGTAAGAGGCCAGGCATGCATTGCAATGGCTCCATGCACAGAGATACTGGCAAAGTGTGAGGAGCTCCCATGCCACAGATCAGAGGCAGAAACAGTCTTCTGATGGCCACTGAAGATAAGAAGGGATCTCCTATATATGCAAATTATTTTCTCTATTCATATTTGTGGTTTGCCATTTGATGCAACTCACAAAGGGATCAACTGCTTAGCATGGTTTGGTAGGAGGTCTGTTTGTCCATGCACATCTTTTCCTGGCTATGCATTGGGCTGTTGCTGATGAGATTTGGGTAGTGACCTTTTGAATAAATTCAGGAGAAGTAGGAAAGACAGAAAGTGTATCTGTATCAACCTGACAGCTGTCTGCTGCACACAAGTGTAAACAAGGAACAGTCAGGATCATATTACCTATGAGGAGCAGCCCTTACCATCTTTGGAAAGCAGCCAAGTCTTCTCTGTAGTCTTCCTGGGGAGTTCCTGAAGATATACCTTCCCCTAGAGTGGAAGTCCCACCTGTATATTCAGAATTCACCTGAAGGCTGACATGGCATTTCTGACACTCAAACAAAACCAGTTTTCCCCCACAAATTTCATTCTCTTTTCGTAGAAAGAGTGGGCAGGGGAATTGTCAGCAAGAGAGGATCATCATGGAGAGTTTTGCAGCAGTACCATGATGATGGCACAGAAAAAAATCTCTTCTCTTATCAGACTCTGGCAATTGTTTTTGCTCCTGGGGCTAATGTGAAATATTTATTCACACAGTGAATGTGTGGACCCTGTAAAGTAGAACTTTGCCTTGACTAGACACAAACAGATTGCAGACAGAGGTTTTCCCACCCCAGTGAATGGAGCTAGAGCTGCTTCTGCTGGGGTGGAAGGAGCCCATCTTTGTCCATGAAGCCACCTTGTTTCCATTCCAACCCTACACACTGAGGATGTCCCAGATCAGTATTATTGCATGGCCAAGTGGACTTCTAGCCTCCCTTCAGCCGCTCACAATATTTACCTTAAAAACTGTCACCTCAACACGCAATTGCCAAGACCTCAAGAGAAAATACATCCAATGGGAGGAATCTAGTGGCAGCAAGCTGGGCCCATGTGCCAAGCTGAGTGGGGCATCCTGGCCCCTTGGGGGGACCCTGCACCAAACCTGTCTGAGCAGCCCCCAGCATCCCCACGCTGTTTTGTCACATGGTCTATGGGTGAGATGGCTGAAATGCTTCTGTCACTTTGTGAGATCTGGCTGAGACCTGGCAGCTGCACCCAGTGCTGCCAGGACACCCTGCATTACTGCCTTGAGCAGAGAAAAATATATCAAGAGAATATATATCAGAATATATCAGGACACCCTGCATTACTGCCTTGAGCCAAGAGAAAAATATATCACATTTGGGTCTTCCACTGGCCAAGCAGGGACTGAAACCAAGGCTGCAGTTAGGATTTTGCCTGTAGGCTGAGAACAAGTAGGGGGTTAAGAAAACGTGCACATACACTTTTTGGAAAAGGTCTCTTTTGTTTTTAAAGGATCTTAAAGTTGCTTAAATTTTGATGTTAACTCTCTAACTTAGGGGATATTCCTCAGAAGTGCTCTGGTCTAAACAAGCATAAAAACACAGCCAGATTTCATAATCATATTGTGAAATGATAATGTGCTTCCCTGCTTTTGTTGTCTTTGGTTCTACAGTGATGGTTCTGGTAAAACCCCTGGTAGATACAGTTACATAAAGACTATACTGAAGTCTCCATCTCCTTCTTGAATGACTGGCCATAATTCTTCAGAATTATATATTCTGTGAGTTTTTTTGTGAAATGCACAAAAATGCTCCCTCTCTGACATCCTACTCCCTTTTCAGAAGTTGTCTGACTTCTACCACCTAAATAGCCACAGATAACATAATCTTTTGTCCCTTTTCTGTTCATTCATATGTGTGTCTTCATATTATCTTGGAAATAATTCTCTCTTCCAAATTTGAAGCAACACACTGGCAAGCCCCAGCCCGGTTTCCACAAGACAGGTGCCACCACAGTCCCTGAATAGCAGCAGCCAGGAGCCACAGGAGCCTGGCACGGACCAGGCTTAGCCAAAACTGCCCCAGTTCTATGATGTAAAAAATAGTATTGGGAGAGGAAACCTCTTATCACTCCTCCATCCTCCCTGCAAACCATGGGACTGTGTCACCTCTACATCAGCACATCCCTCATGGGACGTGCAGAATAAACTGTATGATACAGTAAGATGAGTCAGCCTCACTGTAGAAGCGTCACCTTTGGGACTTCTGCCACATAAACATTTATAACCGGAGTTGAATTTCCCCCTCGGGGCCAGCGCAGGGGCTTGTTGCTACTTCTTGCTCTGTTTTCAGTGTGATTTTGGCACTTGCTTCCTGCCCACAGCACTGCCTGTTACCTGCACACTAGGGTTGCCATAGGCTCTAGCTTTACTGGAAGCTTATTTGGCTGCAGGCTCTGTTACAACTCTCACTGGTGCTCCAGGGCACGCTCCTTTGCAATTGCATCCCACCAAAACAATCCTGAGCAAACAGCTCTTTTCAAAGACTTTCGCTCAGGGAACATCTGTGGAAAGCAGAGCAGTGCTACTTGAAACAGTCTTATCAATCACAGCACTGCACGCTTTCAAACTGGTACATTTTCAAGGTGTTTCAAGGCTAGCTCTATTAGAAGGGAATCATATTGTCTGCTTCTTGTCTGAGACTGTAATTTAAGTGAAATGAGAGCTCCCCAAAGAGCTGGACTCCTTACTTCGAGTAACTGCCTTCTTTTATAAAATGATATTTCTCTTTCTAACATTATTCAGTGCAAAATGTTTGGCTGTTCCGTCTTTCCCTACTGCTCCTCTGCCAGCAAGGCCAGGGCTTTAAGAGCCAGCCTAGATGGGCAGAAGGACAAGATGTGCTAGGGGCAGCAAGTGTCCCTGGACTGGCTGGGTGCAGGGATGCCATGCCACAGACATCCCATGTGCCAGCCGCTGCTGCGCCCATCAAGTCCCCTATGGGTTAGTGGCTCTTGCTTCCTTGGGACATAGGAGGACTGGAGTTTAGGTCCTGGTGGGTCCCAAGAGATTTGAGCTCAGAGCTCTTGCGATGGGAGTCCCTTGAAATCAGAGCACAGGGTTTTTATCCAGAGAAGGGTATTACAAAGTGCAATAGAAAGGCCATGAGTGAGAGTCAAAACTCAGCTCTCTGTCCCCTTGGCTCAAGACCCAACCCAATATCCTTGGATCCTCCAGACACAATGGCAGTCACATGATACCTAGTACCTTCAGAGAAACTTTCCTCCTTTTTGTCATCAAAATTTTTATCCTGCACTTTTTATCTTTTAGATATTGTGTTATTGCCAGTTAGCGTGAACGGAAAGATGGGTATCAGCAATGTAATTTTCTTTAAGGACCTATCTGAAATACAGAAATTACTGTGGAGCACCTTTGAAGGATGAGAGTCCACACAAAGGCACAAAGTAAGTGCAACACTTCAGCCCCACATGGGGATCACCTCCTTTGTAGAAACCATTTCTGCTCACTGTGCTTGGAATTCAGAGCATCGTGTCAAATATTGCATACTTGGACTTATACCACACTCTATATCATCCCCTACTATTTTTAAAACTCTGCTTTCCGCAGTGCAGACATTGCTGAGTGCATGTACGTACCACATGGAAAACACCAGCTGCCTTGACAGGCTTGAATCCAGCGACAGGGATGCAGTGGTCAGCATGGCCATTGCAGAAGCAGCTGCCCTTCACGATGAAGTCATAGATGGCATAGTGCAGGGATGGTGGGGGCTGTGGGGCTGGGCTGGCCGGGAGGCAGGGGCAGCCCTGCCGCTCCAACAGCCGCACTCGCAGGTTGGTGATCTTCAGCTGCGCCTGGGCTTCCGCGCTGTACGGGTCCTCCGCGGCGTATGGCGGTGACAGGGCTCGGAATATCACCTGGGCAGAGAAACACAGCTGGTGAAGCAGAAAGAAGGATGTCAGCCAGCCCCAGGGTGGGCCATGTGCTGGAATGGCAACGACAGCATCCTCTGGGAGCGTGCACTAGGCTCTCATGATGCTCTTCTGCCTCCACAAGGGGTGGGAGCAGCAAATCCACCTCCAACTCAGTGTGCACAAGGTAGTCCCCCTGATCCTTATGTTCCTCTCCACAAGAAGTAAGGGCCTTTTGGGTGTCAAGTGACATTTTGCAGTGACTTAAATCAGATGTGGGTGCCACTGCTATGTGGTGTGGTCCAGCACAGGGACCAGCAGTCCGGCAGGGGATGCTCCTGTGGGGGACTCTTCATTAACACTCCCTGTCCCAGAATGGGTGTATTTTTTAACAAATACAGCTCAGATTTCCAAATATTTGGTTCCTATCAGTCCTAGGCTGCTTCCTAGTAGAAAAGTGATTAGGTGTGGCAATTAGCGACAGCAAGCTGATAATCAAGAAAACTTAGATAAGAAAGAAAGAAAAGTGGGGGGCTTCCAAAGTTTAAACAAATACTTATCATTCATTCTTTATTTTAACTTCAGTCTGATTGAATAGGTAAATATTGGCTCAAGGTGAAAATTGAGAGCACTAGATAAAAATAACCAATTTTCTTGAAAAGGTTTATTTTAAAGTTTTTGCTCTAGCTGCCTACAGTGAGAAATCAGAAACAGGATATACTTCATATAACTACCACTGGCATTAAACAACACATTTATGACACATGTATTAATTACTGGTACATTCAACTTACAGCAACACTTTCTGAATGGTTAAATAGCTCTTCCTTTAACAGCCACAGCTTGATGAACTACAATATTGATAAACATTTGATCAAGTCTCTGAGTATTTGAGGGTGTGATGCAGCCTAATGATTCAATGCACCACTTCCAGCAGTGACTTAAAACCTCCTCAAACTACCCTGCTGCCCTGATGATGACCACCCATGCCACCTGAAAAGTCAGCCAGCCTCTTGCAGACAGCAAGCAGGTGTGTGGCAGCCAAAGCTGACCATCGTCTCTTGCCCGGTGAGAGGCAGGGCACAAACCTGCCAGTGCTGCTGTTGCTATCAGGGATCACAGCCTCCTATCCCTAATCTACTCCTTCCAAAGAAAGCAGCTGATATGTTTCAGCTGATGAAGGCTTCCCTTTTATTTGACCAGGATTCAGAGATCCTGGAAATAATGACCACAGTGCTGCCAGCTGGCCTGCCTGCGGGCTTTGCCTACCAGCTGCTGCCTCCATCAGCCCCACCACTGCTGGCACTGCTCCGGGCTGGGGCCTGGCTTTTCTCCAGAGCTGCCAGAATCCAGCCAGAGGAAGCTTTGTCTCAGCCTGGAAGGAGATTTAGCCCTTGCTTTGGAGCTGAATGGTGGCAGCATGCTTTTGCGTGCCCCGTCAGCCTGCCAAGCACAGTTGCCACCAGCATGTTGGTGACAGCAGGGCTCGGGCGTGCTGGAGCTGGATGTTGCATGCTGGCAAACATATCACGGCTGCAGTTCTGCACTGCCATCCTGCAAATGCTCCCTCCCAAAGGTATCTGAGCATCTTCTGCCAGAAAGACACAGATAAGGCAGAAGGTTAACTGGGAGAGGTGGTCAGAGGACAAGGCTGGTGAGCAGCATGCCCCTTGTGCAGAAGTGTTGAGTCTGATGAGGGGTATTAATAAACAGTATCACACTTCAAAAGAGGTCTTTTATTCCTTCTCTTCCAAGAATATACAGTTTTTTCTTCTTTCCTAAAATAAAAATATAAAGCAGAGAGCAACAGAAACCCAAGTGAACCCAACTATCAGGTCCTGCACCTCTTCTCAAGGCTTGTTATTTACCCAAATTTAAATCAATGCCATTCTGATCACATTTAGTTGTTAGTGGTTTTGTGAACACAAGATGCTTTCAGATATGGAAAGAAAATTCCTTGGGAAAAATCCAAACTGGAGCCATGGATTTCCTTTTTGTGGAGTTGATAGAAAATGCTGGGTCAAAAATTTTCAGTAAAAACTAGCATTTTGGGTTTCTTGCTATTACATAAATTGCATCTCAGAGAATTCTTTGTTTGTCGTAATTCAGATGAGAGCTGGGAAGGAAATATATAAATGGGAACAATTTATGCCAGATGAAGCTGCAGACTTTCCTCCCATGTTTTCAGTTTTTCTTGTTTATCTATCCCTGTTTAATGCATGTGACTGATGCTTGTGGTTCTAGCAAAGATAATCGCAGCGAGGAAATCAATAACCCCATGTGCCTCTGCACTGAGAGAGTTAAATCTTGTCTGTGTGGAATTCAGGGGGAGTTATGCTGCTGATTTCAATGGAGCCAGTATTCCTGCTCAGACCCTAAAATGCTACAAATGTTTCTTTTTATGGCTTCATGAAAACAGTGATGCTAAACAAGAGCTGTATCTCTAATTCCCAGGGGCTGCAGGCTCTCAGCCTCTCCCCTCTGGCTGTCCTGTGTTGCTCTGGCTGTGCCCAGCAGCCCCAGCCCTGGCTTTGGAGCTACACTGTGCCCTGCAGACGTGCAGCACGGTGAGCCTGGTCTCAGTGCTGCCAAGACAGTAAACACCCTCATCCCTTCATCCCAGACACTGGCAGCTCTGCTTTAATAAAATACAAACTGGTCATTATAACATATATGAGACCATACAAATAGCAATCCCCTACTCTGACCCAGCAGATTCACCTGGGATTCTACAAGCCTCCAGACACTGCATAATAAGGCCAAGGGTGTGTTTCCCAGCAGGATTTCCCTGTTGAGTCGTTGACATCACTAATTTATCCCAGCCAGTCTCAGGAGTCTGCACATCGCTGGGGCCACACTGCCCTCATACAGCTGTTATGGATTTGCACCCCTGTGCTGCCCACATACCACACATACACACATGGGCGGGGCCAAATTTCCTGCTTTTACCTTTGCTTGGGCTTTTCCGTGCAAGTGTCCCACCGATAGGCACAGGGCTTCAGCATCCTCTCTATGAATGAACCATGGTTTGCACAGAAGATCTGACTGGGTTTTCACACCTCTGGTTCTGCTAGCAGGCCCTGGCTACCACAGTCAGAGGTCTTCTCAACCAAAATATTGTTCAGTTTTAACAGTGTAGGAGAGGCATGTAGGAACAATTTGAAAAGGACACTTTGCTAACATGCACGTGCATCTGATGATGGGGTTTTGCAAGCCCATTGTCTCCCTGATGCCACTGGGTAGGATTTTGGCCCCTTCTCCAGCCAGGACTCTGTTGGGCCAGTGCTCCCCAGCTGCTCTGCTGGCAGCAAGTCTCACCAGTAAGCACCCCATGGTGACCAGACCTCTGTCCACTCCACTCTGTCTCTGTGTATGAGGTCTACCAACAAAATAACAAACCCTAGCATTACAATGTTAGGTAGATGATGTAACTTATGTGGTGCTCAGCACCACATATGATAGCAAAGTGTGGGAAGCCTGGATCTTTACATCAGCAGCTCTGAAATGCATGCACTAATTAGAATTTTATATTTTGTGAAACAAGTCAGAAGTAATACATTGAAACCCCCTAGCATTTCTATGCTTTACATGCCATATTATATCCTATCAGAAAGGTATTTTCATTCCCAGTGTTGCTAGCTCGCTATAAATCTTATGGTATGTGGGATTCTTATTAAATACAGTCCCAGGAACTGAATCTTTAGCTCAGCTTCCATTTAAAATTAAGTATCTAGCAATCACATCTGAGCACAACATCACAAACCAGGAGGCAAATAAAAAGAACCACTAAGAAACAAAATATCTAGACTTTGGGGTAATGTTCCTTCCATGTCACGCTGAACGATGCTGTTCGATAGTACATGCTATAAATGCAACTTCTGCATGAAGCAACATCAATTGAGGATTGATTTAAAAGTTGTACAGAGATTTTTTTGGTGTAGTGGTGGTCTCTCTACACAGCCAAAAAGGAACTGTAGTCTGCAGTTATTGAGTGAGTAATGCCACTGCTATGCCTCAAGAGAGTTGGGTTCACCTGACCCTCTTGGTGCGATGCCTGTTGGTGGCAGGAGGGAGCCCACTCCACTCCCAAGGGAAGCGCATTCCACTCCCAGGGGAGCAGGAGTGGATAAGCTGTCCCACAGCGCCTTGCACATGCCATGGAGTAAAAGTACTCTGCTCTTCAGCCAGACCACTGCACCTGCCTGCACTTTGGGCACATAATTACATAGACACTAATAAATTTCCACAGGGTTTCAATTTCTTTATGGGCTGTCATAAGCAACTCTTGCTCTGTTGATTATTTTGCAAGTTTTAGTGAGAGAAGAAGCCTGAGCTCCTCACCGTTTTGCAGATGCAGTAATGTAGCCCTGTATATAAATAAAACAGCAGCCACGAGCATGGTGCACTCAAGTAACTGCTTGCACCAAGATGACCTTGATATATAAATACATAGAGTCTCTTTGCAAGAAGTACCCTGCTATGTTTACACGCGAGAGGCAATGGAAGGACATCTTTATATATATCTCCACAGTGGGAAGGAAAATGCTAATGAATGATTCTGACAGCAACAAAACAGGCTGTGAAGTCAAAGTTGCCTGAGGAAGTCAACAAAACCAACAAAAGATTTGCCGGGAGCAAAAGTTTCATGATGAGTTGCGGGCCCATCTCGGACAGTTGCAGCCTCCACTGGATGCAGCTGCAAGGGCCCGGACCTTTGTCGAGACACAGGTATCCACAGCAATAAAATGGGACCCTTTGGAATACAAATGCCTGTGACATTGAAGGGACATGAATGATCCACAAAAAGCGTCTTCCTCACAGACCTTCAGAAACAGGCACAGTTACAGAGCCTTTGCACAGGGGCCCACAGCTGCCGTGCATGTGCCCGTTCCCTGGGTCTCTGCACCTGGCCAGTGCCACACACTAACCTCCCAACTTGGGAGCCTGGCATCAGCCAGGAAGGCATCAGGAGATGCTTCACAAAATGACAACATCAATAAATTATAAGGAGAGAATAAATGGATGGGAGACTCAAGAAGCATATACACATGGGAACAAGCCAACAAACAGGAATACAGCAGAAATAAAAACAATAAACAAATATTAAAAACATAACCACATTTTTACTTGGTTGCAAATGAAAACCAGGGTGGTAACATCATATGATGTGATTTGCGGTTTCTTTCCAAAAGAGACTGTGAACTCTACCCTGTATTGTCTGACCTGGATGCATGAAAATGTATCTATAAATACTCTATGATAATGACCTATCCATATTAGTGATTCCTGTAATTGGCTCATGGGCATTTGATAAATTCAGTACTGCTTTATTTGATTTTTGTTGGTAGATTTATTCCTTTCAATGCATTTTACAGGAACACAAGAAAAAATAATATGAATAAAAAAGAATGTAAAGTTTGTTGTCTTCTCCAGGTAGACAGCAAAAGCAATGAGGGATGCGCACCACCTAACAAAAGGGAGTCTAATGTGATGTCTAATTAAGTATTTAACGGAAAAGTTAAGGTTTGCATTAGGAGTCTGCAGTGACTCTTGGTATGTGGGCACTAAATAAATGTGCTCAACTGGCCTGTATTCTGGGGCCCTGTGGAATCTCCACATTGCTGGAAGCGATCTGATTTATTTAGTGCCTGGACAAGGCTCTGAAAATGTAGGCAGTAAATGCAATGGTGGAGCTCTGCCAATACATCAGGACCTCAACCCTTTGCCTCCTGAAAAATTTCCCTCAAGCACAAAAAGCAGTTGAGCTTAGGCATTGCCTGCCTGGCGCTGGGGCTGAGGTGAAGGTGAGTCCTTGTCTCTGACATCCCAGCTCTGGGATTTCCAGCTGTGTGCCCAGCATCGCCTCACATCTGCTTGTTCTCATAGGCCCTGGCTGTCACTTGCAACCGTGGCACAAACTGAGATGGTCCATGCTATATCTGCTGCATGGGACACCTCTGCCATCCCTCAGCCACTGCCTGCCTGCACTTGGTCCCCTTGTGCCTCCCTCCAGAGCCAGACCAGACCACTCAACAGCCCAGGACCTCTCCTGTAGGCCCTACTCAAAAGTGGCAACTGCTTTCAGTCTTGGCTGGTCTTGTTCAGAGAAGCTTAGTAGGGAAATTTTGTTGGAGCAATTAAGCTTTCCTGCTCAATAGATGTAAAAGTTATAAGTAGTAAATCCTCTTGGTAAAGATTATGGAAAGCTCACGGGGAGCAAGACTGGTTTGTGGAGATGTGTAACCGAAAATACGAATAATGATGCAGTATGTGTGCAACTATCAGCCTGCCACAGTGCCTGCTTTCAACTTCCACCCAGGAAATGCATTAGGAGCAATAAGCTCATTATCATCAAAAACACCTGATTAGATGGAACTGCGTATAAATTTAGCTGCAGAAATGCAGTGCCAGTCAGGTGCTCCCACTTCAAAGAGAGTGTTCTCACACCTCTTTTGCACACCCCTGCTCAGTCACCTTCGGTGCTGCAGAGGAACCTTGGGCCTAAGGCTGTTCTGTGCTTGTTCCCTTGTGCCTTTCTAGGAAAGAGTAATTTTCTTATGCCACAACACATGCAGGAAAGACTGAGGTGACACTGTCTTATTGTTCATGTGAGGATGGCTTGACTTTCAAGGTTTGCTGTGCCATGCAGCAAGACTCAAGCCACAGCAATGAATCTAATTTGGTATCTTTGGGGAGCAGGGACAATCCTACGTGCCCTGACACCTTTGGGGAGCTTTTTTTTGACAGCAGGAAGCCTCAGACACAGGAGCTGCCTGGTTTGACAGGGTTCCCTCAGCCCAGTCAGTGAAGGAGAAGCTCAGGCATGACAGCTGTCAGATGCATGGTCTAACCACCATGCCTAGTGCTGACAACAACCAACAGTTTCCCTGCCCACATACGTCTTCTGAGACAGATGCTCTGCAGATAGGTTTTTTTGTCTCCCACTTTCAGTATTGAAGGTGCAACTCTATGCTAGCATTTACCCTCCTGGTCAGTATTTTAGTTTCTGGGGATTTTCTGCCTCAGTGTGGTCAATATCTGCCAGGCTTTCCCCTTGGCTCTTTCTGGAGAGGACAGCTGTGTCTGCAGAGGAGTGTTTCGCTTGCAAAGTTAGTGCCCTACAGAAATAGGCCTTGTGCCATTGCTCCACAGGTGTATCCATTTGCCTGCCCATCAGTCCACTCTAAAAACTTCTGAAGGCACTGTCTAACTTCAGCCACCTACTGGAGATACACCTTAAAGGTGTTAAGCTCCTAAAAGTTTTAAGAAGACAATATTGTTCCATCACAAAATCAAGCCTGGTGGACTACTGTTCCCCATGAAGAAGGCTGCTAGAGGTACAATGCTGGTACCTTCTACTGACAAAAAGACTTATTTCATGTATTACCACACCAAGTAACCAACTTGTAGGAGAGAAACCCATGTGCATCTCTGTGCTATGTTCGTTGCAATGACCCTAGGCTAAAAAGAGACTTTTTGGCAGATGCTGTAATAAATCACATGGTATGGAAAGTTCATCAGCCTAAGCTGGGCAGGTATTACCCACCAGCTTCTCTAAAACACTTATTTGTTTTTACGCCTGTCAGACCAAGTGGACTGCAGGAAAGAAGAGTTTCTCTTTTTCTTGTGGAGAGATCTGACTGCTCCCAAGGTGCACACTTCAGCATCACCTGGATGAGGTGAAACAGCAGCAGAAATTGGAAAACCTACCATGTCACTGCAGAGAGGAGACCAACAGAGACACTAAGATCACAGTGAGCATTGGAATCTGTCCTTCAGGCCACAGTGTTTAGCTGTCAATCAACATCCCCAAGCAGCCATAACAGAAACCCACTGTGTACGACCACCAGCATTCCCTGAGCTCCTTGAGATGCTAGAGATATGGCACTCCTGCAGCAACCTTAACTAGGCTGCTGCATATGGTTTGACATAAGATAGCATTTGGCCCATACCTCCAGCCCTTCTGCAGTCTTTTACAGCACATAAATCAAGGCAAATAATCCCTTGCCTCAGCATCCAAAAGTTATGCAATCTTACAAAGACTCCAGAAGGAAAATCCAGCTATTTCAAATAATCAGCCCTTGCAAATTAATTTATATCAAGGTAACTTTTGTCTTTGGGAAACTCAAGGCATTCTTCTGCCATTCTCAAAAGCGAGAAGCTGTACAGAAGACCTCCTACTCACATGCAGCAGCTGGCCAGCGAGGGGCTGGAAAAGGTGCAAGGAGAGCTAAACAAGAGCCTCAGGATTTCTCCAGGATCCTTGAAATCTCTGGCAATTATCAGTCAAATGAGAGCCTTCTTCTTAGCGTCTCTTCAACATCCCACCACACGAAGATGAAACACTGCTAGGTCATTCCTGTCTTCATGCAGATGATGATCACAAAAGTAATGTTCTTATCAGAAAAATCTCTCCACAGCTCAAAACACTTGTATTTCTTCATCTTTGGTTAACAGTGCTTCTCCAATAATTGACAATTTATTCCACAATGGCTTTATTTTGCCTAACCACTACTTTCACTCATCAAACAGATAGAAACACTCAGTTTCTTGGCTCACAAAACCCTCCAGATGCATGATATCATTGGCTATGCACTAACAAGGAAAACAATTATTGCCTTTTTCTCATCTTCAGAATCACCATTTCCAAGGCTGCACTATCCTGCATAGGAAAATGAACCGGCACATTTCAGCTGAGGATATGAAGTCCTTTGACCCATCAGCAAGAAAGATGGTATTTAAATTCTCTTCCCTCCAGCAATTCCCCCCCTTTCCCTATCCCCACAAAGATTTATGTTCTCAGCCTTGGCCTGCCTGCAGTACCTGTTGTGCATATGGAAAACCAAAAAAACCTGGAGCTACCTCCAAAGAGTCAGACAAAGAACTGGACTTACTTCTTCCTTGGCAGGGCTGTAAGAAAAGCTGGCTCACTCCCCAGAGCTGCAGAATAACCACTTTAACAGCTTCTGAGCACAACACACCACTGCAAAGGCCTGAAAGGCAGCAGGTTAGTGTTTCAGTAACTGCAATGGTACTAAGGATCATGGGGATTTCTTTCAGCCTAAGAGTAACACAATTTCATGAATATTTTTCAATTGCTCTTGTTTATAATGAAAAGGCTTTGTGTCCATAGGACTGGCTGCTTAAATCATCCAGCTATCATGACCTACACTTAATTTTAGGAAAAAGAATACCTGTCTGAATTATATATAACTACAGACTGTCAAAAATGTCACAAGAAACAACACTCCTCTTCCAACCCATAGCTATAGATTTTGATCACTGGAATGAGGGATGCTGCAGAGAGACTGGTGGTAAAAGACTCCTAGCATGTGTGTCTAGTACATTTGGTTCAGGACATTAACTTCTTTTCTTCCTGGAAATGTTGCCCAGGGAGAATTTGAGGACTTCACCATTTGTGTAGGATTTTGAATGTTGTTAGACTGGATATCTCACTTTGACACCCACTGTTGCATGGCGATTAATCTCAAATGAGCTTTTGATCTGAAACTTCTGAGACGTGTCAATACATTGCTTTAGGTTACATGCTTCCCAAGTAACCAGTTGTATCCAGGAATTCCAAAGAGAAACATGGCAACTCTACTTTCCAGCCAGAGAACTGGGAGCTGAATAAGTGAGCTAGTCTTCTCTTCATGCCAAAAATGAACTGTGAAATGAAGCAGTGGGGTGCAGTGCCTGAAGAGAGACTCCAGAGGCACCGTTAAAATCCTGTGGCACTTTTCTCAAGGGAAGCAATAGTCCTGCTAACAAGGCCAGATGCCAATTTAGAGAATTAAATTCTGCCTGCCCAAATTCCCCTTGTTTCATGTGGGTACAGTGCTCTTCACATCCTACGTAAGTTTGGAAAGGGTCTCCTGGAGCCCTGGGATCCATTCCCTCCTGCTGTTGGCAGCCTACAATATATCCCCTGTCACAGACTGGTCAAGCTCCCTCCAAAGAATAATTTGTTTTAGCCATAATTGGAGCTTGATCCAGACGCAGTTGTTAGAAACTTGCTGTTCCAAATGCGGGACTGCTGATATGCACTGTTAAACACTGGCTATGCTCCATCCCAGAGGTGGCTGCATTTCAAGAGCTGGCCAAGTGGAGGGCCAACCTCCAAGTGCCAAAAGAACTGGGAAAGCCAGGAAGAAAAGGAGACGATCCTATGGGCTAGTTGTAATGGGAGAAATCATGCAGAGGATCATGGGGCAGGTTGGAGAAGCATCTTTCTCTTCACATGCCCTGGTCCTTCAGAGATGCTGAGCATTCAGGAGGTCTTGTAAGGGGACATGTCACTCCTCCAGGATGGCCCATGGGAAAATGGGAGGAATTTGTCACAACCTGACCACAGATCTGGCAGTATTGTGCCTAGTACTCCACATACAGAAAATTTAAAAGGCAGGTGATGGTGCCCAAAAAAACCCAGTTGTGTCAGTCAGCCTTGTTGATGACTGAACTCTAAAGTATCTTTCACGGTAAAATTTGTCAGACACCAAAGGTTCATTTCCACATGTGCCCAGAATGGCCCTTGTCTCGTCCTGCCAGGCACAGGTGAAAACCGAGCTCAAGTTTCCCCTTCTCCCCTGAACTTGCTTTTTGCTGCCCCATTAATTAAAGGGAGAATCACCTCTCCTCCACTGTCGGAAACTTGTGGTTTCCAAGCCAGTAGAAACCTCACACACTGCTTGGGAAGATGGGCTTCCCTACCAGGAAGGAAAGCTTGAAGACCAAGCCAAGGGATGCATGTCACCACAGCCTCAGCAAGGTGGCTGGTGATGAGATGATGTCCTGCTGGTGTGCTGCTGCTGCCATCACAGCCACCTCATGCTGAACGGCCAGCTGCCACAGTGGGATTTCTAGGCTCCTACAGAATTTCATTGACTCTGGCCTAGCTTCATTTACTTCATCTCATTAACTATTCCCCAAGAAATCACTATTCTTGTGCTTATCAAATAATGGTCCCTGTGTCTTGCTGGATTTAGTGATACAATGCAAAGAGCTGGACTGGGTTTGGCCATCACCCCAACCACCCCTAGCTGAACAGACTCTCCTTTGCACATGGCGTTTCTGAACAGAGCACGACAATTTGTGTTTTTCCAAAGACAGGATAATCAGGAAGACACTGTTCAAGAGGTCTTTTTCCGACAAAGTGTAGAGATGGGACTTTAAAACATACTTTCCTAGCTATGTCCTCACATGTCCTGAGCACTGCTTGAACATCTGCCAGTATCCCCCTTTCTTTCTCTTTAGTTTGGCCCTTTGTTTTTCTCTCTGTGCAGAAGTTAGGGGCACTAGACAATTAAAAGAGATGTTTGCAGCCCTCTAATGGGTTGACATCCCAGGCTGTTTTGACGTTATTCTTGCATATTTGAACAGGTTCTTTGTGGAGTCCCAAGTCCTACAAGTGACTGAACTCATATCTCCTGTTACCCACAGGATCCTTGAAGGATCTCAGCACAATGATAATGTAGTTTTAGTTAAGGACAACAATTATAAGCTTGAAAACCAAGCTTATTCAGGCCTAAAAAGTAAAAAAAAACCACAACAGGAAGAAGTTTCTAAAACCCAAAATCAGGACTCAAAAATAAAAGTTACTGAGCATCTTTACTGAGTTTATTTTTGTTTACTGAGCATATTTTTGTCAGCAGCAAGTGTTACAATCACTCACTGTCTGTCATGGTCAGACTTGTGAGTAGAAGGATGCAATTTACTTCTACTCTATGCAGATAATTTTGGGTAAAATCAGTAGGACTGGTGTCCAAATCCTTAAGGAAGAGGGACAGGCTGCATGCAGTAACAGTGCAAGGCAAAACATATGAAGGTTTTTCCACTACAGAAGGCACAAGATCAATAAAACGCTCCGTAAGACACACATCCCACAGCAAAACAGTGGTAATGTGATGTTTCAAAAGTTAAAAGCATGTTAGAATTTGTAGCTGGCATATAGTCAAGCTGCAAATATGCCTCTTCTATAAATAGCAAATAGCAACAATAGCTGAGGTCTCCAAGTGATTTATTAGCAGTATTCTGAATAGATGAACACTAAAATAAGTTACTAATTTACTAAAATCTTGTCAAGGAGACTCTGCTTCAGTAAGCCCTTTTATCCTGGAGCTTGTCTAAATGGGGACACTCAGGCGAGCTAATCTGAATTGACCACAGATGGGAATGTAAAGTGAATGAGATAATTGCATTGCAGAGTGGACAGTCACTCTCACTCACAGTTAAGGAATTAACATCTGCTAAGGGCCCTTTGTGGATGAGCCCTCAACAGGGATCTCTGGCCAAGGATAATCTTAAGATTAGAGTGTAGAAAAGGAAATATTAATATGATCTGAACTATGGGAGGGAAGATAGTCTTTTATGCATACTAGTCAAATTAGTATTCTTGTCTGAGCATGAAGCTGAAAGAGTTTATTTCTTCGTCTTGTTTACTTAGACCAGATTATGTTTGGCTGGTGAATCCAGTTCTGATTTCCCTTGCAATAATGTGGCTGAAGGGTTACACCCTGAAAAACAATTAAAATACTTGGTATTTGTAGCATATTTTTATGATTCAGGCTAAAACTTGGCCTTAGCCTTTCTCTTAAAACACTGGTGATACAAGGCCAACATTTAGAGCTTTCTGCCTATGCTAAACACACTGCTGTTGTGTTAATTCACTTTATTAAGTATAGGGCAAGTCTATAATGATCCCTCTGCGTGCAGGTGATCCACAATTATTCCCTGTCAGGGAAGCAGTTTCTTGTCCCCTTCACAATGTTGCAAATCCAACTCTTCAAAGAGGCAGATGCTTGAAGCTTGCTGGAAATCCAGGTTGTCTGTACCAAGGTTTCCTCCTCCTTCCTGCTCTCCTTCGCCCACACTAGACAGGTCTCATAATGGGGGACAGCCTGGCCTTAGGTGTTGAACAGTGAGAGCTCCCAAAAGAAGTGCCAGGCTACAGGTGGATTTCTCAACTGGATGCAGTGAGTGCCTGGGGATGCCAAGGCAGGAGGTGGGCATCCACCATCTGCCTTCTTTCCTGTTCCCTACTGAGGAGGGGCTCAGTTGGTTTGTTTGGCTGCCGTATACTTGCAGAGAAATCACTGACTGCTTTGCTGGTTGTTGAAACGGTGGTTCTGCTTTGCATGAGGTCAGACTACAGCCAGGCTGCTCTGGCATGGGGCTCAGCTCAGCAGAGCCTCTGAGGTCTCTGAGCACACGCTGGCATGTGACCTCACGCCTACTTCCACCAATAAAGCCATTCAGACCAAACCCCGGGGCACTAGTGCAGTGTTCCCAATATCAGTACAGCCTTCAACCTCTTTCCTCGGCAGTTCTGCCCAGATTTGTCCTTTTCCTCCTAATCCCACCATTGGGCTGTTGATCCTCCATCTCTTGCCTGCTTCAGGGTGGAGTTGCATCCACATCAGAGGATAACCACGTCCAGTGATTTTGCAGCATGAGGGACAGGTAGCAAAGGAGAGCAGAGACCTGCCAAGTCCCTGATGAGGTAATTCTACCCATCAATAGACCTTCCGAGTGCCACACGGGGCGTGTGACATAATTACCTCTTCTGGTTCCCACTGCTGTGGTGGAACCCAGCTTAGGTGACTGCAGCATAGTACCACCTTTCAAATGTATCACTCTCCCGGTGCTCTCCACCACCCCAATCCCACCACCACAAAGGAAGGCCCAGAGCCACACTACAGGATGAAAGGCATCTCCCAGAGCCATTTCAGCATTTCTGAGGTCTGAATCTTTGAAATGAACCTGGAGGCTTGGCAGCTTGTTTTCTGCACTATCATAAATCTCCTCAAGATCAACATAATGGCAAATTCTGGTGAGGGAGGATTTTTGTCATAAGAGTTGAAGTAGGCATTTAAGGAATGACTCATGATGATGAGGGCACAATGCAAAAAGTCTGATTTTTCTTTTCAATGAAAAGTGAAGCAGATACACCTTTGATCCAAATTAAGACAGGTGATATACTGAAAAGAGGCCCTAAGCTCCCGAGTACTGTGGGATTCTGCACACTTGAATTGAGAGCTGTGGGCACTGTAACTATGGCCAGAAATGCAGGTGGATCAGCACTGCCCGCTCTTTGCAGAAGACTAAAACCAGAAACCACCAGCCCAACAAGCCACAGGTCTGTGCCAACCTCCAGTGCCATTTGGGGTGAGTGACCACCATTTGAGGCCTTACCTGAGGCAAAACTGCTCATCCAAGGGGATGGGTGGCAGTGAGTGAGCTGCCAGCAGCATGCAGAGAGACCCCAGCATCCCGCAAAATCCTGCAAGCCCTTATGCTACACCCAGAAATGCACATGGCACTGAAATATCTGAAGTGTGAGAAAGTAGTATACAGACAGTGTGACACAGTTTGGATCATGGGTTACAGCTGCTACATCACAGTAAAAAAAAATCTGAAAAGGTAGAAAAGAAATCCAGTGGCACTCACAAAATTTGTATTTGTGCTTTAAAAGAAATTAGTAATACCCTTCAGAGTAATGAGTAATTACCTTCAGTGTGAACATTTCAGATGACTGCATATTTGAAACCCATGTTGCAAGAAAAATTACTGTTTCCATATGTCTGAAATTAGGTGCTACCAGAAGTGGGAGTAAAGCACAACATAACTCCAAACAGAACATGAAATTCTGATGTTTCTTTAGGTCAGATACATGTTGCTATTGGCAGCTACAAGTAATTGCTGGAATGTAGCACACTGTAATAAATTAAATGTGATATTTGCTAAGCATGCAGGCTTGCCATCTGGAGAGCTACTGCTATTACTCTGCAGGTAAAAAGTGGTGTTTAAGTGCAGGGAACTGAAGAGTACCATATGAGCAAAGTCTTCTAAGCTCCAGCCCCTTGGATGCAACATTTGTTTAAAGCCTGGAACAATTAAATGCTCTTGACTTTTGTAGCTTCTTTGCAATAACACAGACCAAAGCGATGCCTAAAGAGATTCCACAGCTTGGTACATAGCCTCTTTTTGCAGCATGCTACTGCAGATGCATCAAACACCACCAAATTGCTTTTCTTCTTGCGATACGCATTGATTTCTACACACCAGACCTTGATTCTACTGTCCCCATACACTGCACCAACCCAGAGAGGAGCCAACCCGAGGCTGGGATTTGCACAGGTTTTCTCCAGGAACAGCTCCCATCCTGGTGTGCAGGGACATCACTGGGGTGACCACAATGAATACTGCACCGCGGTGCTAGTTACGTGCGACCCAACACCAAGGAGGCAAATACTGCCCTATAGAATGCTCTGGGTTTCTCATCCCCGAGTAAAAATCCCTGGAAAGCTGAAAAAGGAGCATGCAAGTCGTATACCCCAGAGAAGTCCCACTGGCTGGCCTAAAAGTTATGGATTGCAGTCCCTGCCCTGCATCACCAGATGGCATAGCTTTATGATTCAGATGGTGGGACACAGAGACTGGCACAAGTGCTGAGGGCCTGAAAAATTCCCAGGGGGGTGCATACATCCGTTCTTTTGTAGGTCTACCTTGTAGTTAGCCCCAGTTGAGAACCACAGAATGGTTTGGATGGGAAGAGACCTTCAAAGATAATCTAATCCAACATCCCTGCCATGGGACATATTTCAGTAGATCAGTTTGCTCAAAGCCCCATCCAACCTGACCTTGAACACTTCCAGGGATGAGGCATCCACAGCTCCTCTGGCCAGCCTGTTCCATTGCCTCATGACCCTCATAATAAAAAAATGTCTTATGTCCAATCTAAATCAATTTCAGTTTAAAACTGTTGCCCCTTGTCCTGTCAGAACAGGCCATATTGAAGAGACTTTCTCCACCTATCTTATAAGCCCCTTTATTTATTGCATTCTGAAAGGAAGTTTAGGCAGCTTTTTGGGGGCGTGAGCAAAGGGTGGCAGGAAAAGAGAGAAAGATAGCACTTTCTCTCACCAGCCATTTGATTTAAAGTCTAGTGGAATAGTCATCCTGGTTCTGTCTCACAGGTCTGGACATCCTTGTTTCTGAGCTGATGAGAGCATGGAACAGCTTCTCCTAGAGCAAGACATTGGCTGCCTCCGGAGACACATCTAAGAGACTCACTTTGGTGAAAAAACAGCTCTCAGTATTTCTGCAGAGTGGCATCCTAACCAGAGCATGGCTGGAGGTGACCCCAAATGATTGCAAAGGGGTCTGAACATGTGATTTTTCCCAACACAAATGCTGGTCTCCAAGGATCCGGCTTTCCCCTCAGAACATGTTCTCAGTAGAAACTACAATGATGTAAGTGACCTCCTGATTCACTAATCAGATTTCATCCTTTCTCTGTGTTAGGCCAGAGGGGAATTTTAAGTTTGATTAAGCTCTCAGGCACGTTCCTTAAGTTAGGCCACAAGAGGGAGCAGCCCTTAAAGTCCAGAGCCGGTCACCAGGGATGCATCCCCACGAGTTGGGGGGACCCAGGATGTGGCTCCACAGCAGCGGCTCCCAGGGGAGGCTCTCCACCACTGCAGGACAGGCTTGCACCAAAGGGAAGAGTATTTTTGGTAGCACTTCCAAATGCAGCATTTATTATCTGCTGTTTCTGATACTTAAAATCATCTGACTTTCACATGCATTTTTTTTCTCAGCAAATGTGATTTTTTTTCCTTTTTCCAAGGTCTTTTCACACAAGTGTGCACAGAAAAAAAAAAAGTTTCTTAATTACCTTGCTAACCTGGTTTATGGGAAACATACTTCAGTGTGTTGTGAGTAGCTACTTTGACTGGTTACAAGCCTAATTCTCAGTGAAGGCAGTCACTATTAAAAGTCAGTCTAGCGACTACTAATTTTAATGTAATTTCATTTTGGTCAGACTGATTTGCATCACCCCAAAACCACATGACTGCAAGATCTGGAGGAAGCTGTCTAGAGTGATGTTCCCTTTGGCATTGCTGAGGAATTAGCAGCATCTACCTAGGTTGCAGTTGTGCGGTGGGGTTCACCAGGTGAAAGGAAAGAAATTTTTGGAAAAGAGGGGATTACAAACTCAGCAAAGCAAGAGTCAGGGTGGTACGTACATCACCTAGGAATTAATTACATTAATTCACCGTGTAAAATACATGCAATGGCAAGAGATGCTGGTGTAGTAAAATATAAAGCGTAAACTCCGATGCAGAGATTGCAGAAGGAAAGAGGGCAGGAGCAGGGACATTCTCATCCCAACCCAGGCAGACTTACCTCTCCTCCAGTGCAGGGGAAGGGACTCGAATATCTGGAAGTGCAAATGGCTCCTCTCTGCGTCACATCATCCTCCAGCCCGAATGTGGCCGAACAGTTAGCAGCAAAATATTTGTAAGGCTTCCACGTCTCGCCAAAGTCCTGGGAGCGCTCCAGCACCATGGCAGCTGGCCTGGGCGACTTGAAGACCATAATCAAGTGAGTGAAGTAGAAGGTGGCTTCCAGGTCCAGGCGGATGGTCTCGCGGGGGGCATCCTGGGCTGCCTGCCACCAGGTGCGGGGCAGGCGGAAGGGGGAGTCAGCCATGGCGGCGGGGGGGTGTGCCAGCCCCGCGTGGGCCCCGCTGCACCGGCCGCACGTGGGGCGCTTGCAGTGGCGCTGGGCGTCCTCGGTGTAGGTGCAGAAGGGCTCGGCGGCGTGGCGCCCGCAGGACGTCTCTGTTTGCAGCGCCCGCCCGTGCGCCAGGTTGCCCATCCTGGGGTTGCAGGCCTTCTCGCAGGGACTGCTTGCTCCCGCCACACCGCCCAGACCTGCAAGGCAGAGTGGAGGGCTGAGGTCTGCTCCTGAGGTGGGTGCACCACACTCTGTTGGAGCAGAGATGCCCCGCGGCACACGGGATGCTGCCCCACCGAGCCCTGGAGGGGCTGTGGAACAGTGTGGCATTGCTGCTCAGCTCTCTCCTCTGTGGAGCTCAGTGTGTCCATAAAAGCAAAGAAAAAACCCCAAATATTTCAGGGTTTCCCTGCACTTGGGAAAATCCCTATCAAGAGACACAGAGCAGGCAGCAGGCAGGAGGAGAGATGGTCCCCCTTGAGCTCCTGCCCCGAGGGACCAGAGCAGGGCTGAGGCTTCAGGGCCATGCCGCCCGTGCCCTGAGGCCTCCAAGGGGGTCCAGGTGGTGCTGGGGAAGTGGAGAAAAGCAGGAGAAAGACAGGCTGCTGCCAAGGCAGCATGCTGCCACTGAGGCCAGGAGATGGGTGTGGGGGACAGCATTGTGGCAACCCAGCTCACCGTGCAGCAGACCAGGTGTTGGAGGTGTGAGAACTGACAGGAATGTCACCTGCTGGCACTGACCTCAAGTCTTCACCCCCTTTCACACCACTCCATCCCTACCCCAAATCGTCCCACAGTCAGAAACTGCTGCCGACATAAGCATTTAATTGTAACACTGCTTAAGTTTGGAAAGGCTGTTGCTGATGTGTGTAAAGGGGGAAAAAATAAATAACTTTTAGTTGAAATTATGCTGGCAAGCTGCCACACAGCTGAGGCTCTGTGGTTTTTGTTCAAGCTTTTCTGGAAGTGCTGTTGATTTAAAAATCCACAGTCAAAGTGTCAAAGAAAAATAAAATCACCATGGGGCTTACTGTGAAATCATGTAACTCTCATGTGTAACCAATGTAACTCTCTTGGTGCAGGAATGTTTGATTAGGGGCTCTCCAACTCTTTATTAATAATGTAAGAGCAGGGGAAGGCAGTATTTGATGAACTGTTTAACATTAAAAAATAATCTCTGATGACCTGGATGAGTGCAGGCCAAAGAATCTGAAGTGCATACTGTCTTCTTTATCACCAGGCCAGTAATACATAGTCAGCTTTGTGCACCAATTAATGTCTTCTTCTTGGTATTTTTGTTATGTCTGAAGGTCATTTCAGTTTAGCATCCAGTAAGTCCGTTATCTGGGGTTTATTCAGCTTTTGTCTACAGTGTCATAGTTGCAATTAAGCTATATTATGCACTAGCAGCACTAAGCCTTCCAAGCCTGACAGCATTCCCCACTTCTCCTGCTCCTCAAGAAACACCCTGGATAAAAAACACTTCTACCACCACAGGTCTATACAGGTTTTCTATAGCAATTCTTCAGAACAGATGTGGACCACTGCTTGCTATGCACCCAGTACAAAGCATTTCTGAATCCAGTCTCTGGATTTCACTGGGTAAGCAGTCTTGGGAAATTTTTAGTGAACAAGAAATGCTCAGTCAAGTTTGCTTCCTACAGTGTGCTGGTAAAGCCGTTTCTGAGATGACCTATAGTAACTGTGCAGAATACATTTGCTCTAGAAAAGCAAACAAATAGAACTGTAAGGTTAATGTAATATCACTTACAACTCCTGAACATCCTTTTCAAAGTGTTGTATAAACATTAACCAACCTACGTAGCTCTCCTGAGGGGTAGGTAAGTAAGTGCTATTATCATATTATCAGTTAGGCTAGCCAGTAGTTGGCCTAATTTATGTCTTTGGCTGCTTTCCTGGATTCTTTGGCTACGTGTAATACAGTGCAGTTAGATGCTAAACAAATAGACGCACATTTACTGCGGTTCCCTCAGTTGTGGGATTGCAAAGTAGATTTGGGAAGCAGTAGGAAGAGCAGGGCTCAGTCAGCAGCATCAGACAGGTTGAGATTACTGTTTGTGTTCATCAGATCCTTTTGTTTTTCGCACCCCAGACTGCTGCCTTCAGGAATGCAGTGGAAGAGAACCTGGTCAATGGGAGGTTTCTCTGTGACTGCAGTTGGTGGTAGGACTGGCACAGCTGGCCCCAGGGCAGGGACAAGGCTCTGCCTGAGCCCAGCCAGGGGGGTGTTGGCTGCCAAATCCCATGTGAGACCCTGCGAGGTGAGAGTATTTGATTGCTGCATGCTCTGGGTATGCTCCAGCCCTGGTCATGCACAGTCACTGACTGCAGTCGTCTTTGAGCCTAGCACTGAGGGTCTCTTCCTCACCCTGGGTTAGATTTGGGGCAAGCGACCTTGGCTTCAGTAGGATTTGAGAAATGCTGCTGGCTCATAGATGTGGGTCCCAGGGGCAGAAAGGGGGGAGAGGAAATCCCCTTTTGAAAGGGTGTTTGCTTTCACTTGAATTGGAAAAGAGTTGCATGACCCACCTCATGTTATGAAAAGTGACAGCTTTCTAGAGTAACACTGGCTGCCACGGGAATTCAGTAAAAGGACAAATTGAGAGCACAGAGATTTCCATGCTGGCAGTCACAAGCTCACAACTGCTCTGCCACAGCACTGGAAAAGGTGCTTTTCCTTACTCGCACTTAATGCATCTGCCCAATTAATCTTCCCATTCTATATACTGTACATGCCACTGGACTGGGATCTTCAGTAATGAGTAAGAGCATGCAGTGAATACCATGACTCACCTGTAAAACATCCATGGAAAATCATATGCTTCCTGCTTAAGCATTTTAGCAACACGTGCCTTGTGATGTTTCGTTTATATCTGGTGCCTGATTAAATGTTTGTTTCCCATCTAGGTTTTTTTCTTCTTTTTAAAGAAGATATTTGGCACTCGGCTTGCAACCGGCCGAGGAAACGTTACGCAAACTGTTTATGCCCGAGTGTCTCTGCTGCGGGGCGGTGGGATCCCGCTGCGGGCAGCTCTGAGCGCGCCGTGTTTACCCTGCGAGAAGGGGCTTTGAAAACCCTGCCCGCCCTCCTCCGCACCCCAAAGACTCGGGGCGCCTGCACAGCCTGCAGCTCCCCGCCACTTCCACCCGCAGCGCTCCGCGGCTGGGCCCCGCTCCCGCGGCATCTCCCGAGGCCCCGGCCCGAGCCCACCCGGCCTCGCCGCCCCGCCGGAGGCTCCGCGGGCAGGGGGCGGCTCCGCGCAGCGCAGCGCGGTGCGGCGCGGCCGGACCCCTCTTTGTCTGCGGCGCGGGGCGCCGAGGGGACGCGCATCCCGGCCCCTGCCTTTGCACACATCCGCGCACACCGCGTACCGACACGCACCGCATGTGCGGATAAATATGCGTATGTACACGCGTAAGTGCGTGTGCACGGACACGTGCGTACACAGCCAGACGCGCGTGTGCACAGTGCGCACATGCCTGTGCAATATTCCGTGCGTGCGCACGCCCGTGTACCCCCACGCACACGGGGGCGTACACGCCGGCATATATGCACACGCACACACAGCTCGTATCTACCTCGCACGCCCGCGGAGGACGGAGAACGCCGAGCGCGGCCGGACACGACCCACCTGCAGCGGCGGCGGCGGCGCCCAGCAG
>WBMZ01006170.1:0-103983 GCA_013400975.1 Atrichornis clamosus | reverse complement strand
AGGCAGAAGGCCTGGGAAAGGGTAGACTTGAGGGAGATCTGTCTGAATATTAGATACTCCACTGCATGAGGTAAGTAATGCCAAAGGGACTACTCTGAAATGGCAAATAGTAGAAATATCACAAGGAAGAACTCTGGGGTAGTGATACTCATCAAAAGACTAGTCAGGAAAGCTTTTTTTTTTGACAGTTCTCAATGAAATATTTCCATCTGCTTTTCATTCTCTCTTGTCCTCTCTCCCTTGGTGGAGTAAATCAAGAAGTACTTCTCTCCAGGCTGGATGAAATATTTATGTAGATCTTCTCCTTCCTTTTGCCTGACATATTCTATCACCAACTTCCACAAGAGGATTTCTGGTGTTCTTCTCTTCCACTGACCTGGCTGTGCCCTGTTTCTAGATGTTGCTTCCATGTGTTTCACAGGCTTATCCAAACATTTCATGTAATTTTGTGAAGTTTACAGACCCCTTAGACCTCTCACCCAACTATATAAAAATTAAGATATTTTTAAAATCTGGCATGATAATGTGAAAATAGGGGTTCTAACCCAGCAAGTATGACTGATGAAATTTAATGTGACAGATAACAAATCCAAATGTTGGGGAGACAAGCCACTCTAGATTAAAACTAAATGACATTTTCTTCACTACACAATCATTTGGAATGTCAGTCACTGTGGTCTTATCTGCCTGACTTATTTTCAGTGTGTGTTAAAAATTTTCGAACACAGATATTAAATATCTATCTTAATACTTTGGTAGAATAATATTAAATCGATGCAGCAAAGTGATCTTAAAATACAGATAATTTGCTGTAGGAGCAAGTAAAGGTTGTAAGATGTTTATGTTGCTTTTCTGCATCTTAGTGAATCTTCAGTGAATTTCACTAAGAAGAAATCTGATCTATTTATATTTGTTGAACTAGTTAGTTCACGTCAGAGCAATATAATTTGGTTATTCAAGGAAAGGTGTTTTGCAGGATGGGTGAGAATCTGTACCAGTTCAATCCAGTCAAAGTTGGTGATGTGTTTTCCAGTCTACACTATATTCCTATGTTCAATGACTGCAACAATTCACACAAGAATACTCCAGGACCATTGATCAGTTTTCTACCAGCTGAAAGTTCCTTACAATATGAGACATTATTACAATTCTTAGTGAAATTCTTAGTTTTCTCAGTGCAGAAAATTTCATCCATGAACCACCATCAATCTTTCATGAACACCATTGAAGGAAAAACCTCAATAAATATGGAGAACAAAAATGCCTGTTGAGTTTCTACAAATATCTAATCTATGTTAAGGCAAGGCCCAATGGAGAAAGAAACACAGTTTTATAGGTGAAATACATATTTTTTTAGTAGACTATAATAATAATGGCAAAAGAAAACTCCTGACATAATACAATTTAGTAGACTCATGGAATGGTTTGGATTGGAATGGGTCCTTGAAGATCATCTAGTTCCAAACCCCCTGCCACAGGCAGGGACACCTACAACTAAAGCAGGTCTCTCAGAACCCAATTCAACCCAGTCTTGAACACCTCCGGGGATGGGGCATCCCTGGGCACCCTCACAGTAAAGAATGTTTTCCTAATATGTACTCTAAAACTACTCTCTTTCAATTTGAACCCATTCCCCCTTGCCTTGTCACTATACGTTCTTGCAAATAGTCTTGTCCTGTCTTTCCTGTAAGTTTCCTTTAATTTCTTGTACTTCCGCTGCAAGAGAACTTGGAAAGGCTATTTGTTATCAGTACAGTATACCATTCCCAACTCATTTTCTTTGATAGTAAAGCTTGGTAAAGGTGTGGTTTTATACGGAACTGGAATGAATGTGAGGAATGTTAATTGTCCTTTGTAATAGAAGTTATATATTTTAAACTACTAGACCAAGTTTGATATTTTATGAATATTTTGTGTTGCTGCTATGTTCAGACAAGTTGTTCTATGCACTCTGTGTTATGGGAAATCTCTCAGCTTCATTGTTTTTGATTCTATTTATACATCTGCTCCAAAGAGAGCAGATACTTTGCAGCTTTCAGTTTTTCTTTTCATAGTTGATCCCTTAAGAAGTGGAAGTATAAAAGTAATATTTACCATGGTGGATGTGATTGAGCCTGACATAGTCTCCATTTTTTTCTACAGATGGATTGTCCTTGAATTATTAATGAGAATGACCCTAACAAGTGGATCTTTCCAATAGATTTCTTTTGAGATATGTGGTACAATTCATACCATGTAGATAATTGTGTCCGGCTTTCTGCTGGCATGGAGACCATGGGCATAATAATTTTCTTGGCTTTTTTCTTTAAAGTCTTGCAAAAATTGTAAGGGTTTAGATAAACAGTGTTAGATAAACACTTCAGTACCAGTGTATTCAGAAGCTATGGACACATCTGTAAGAGCAAATACTGCCCCTGGTTATCATCCTTGGACATCGGCAGTGACCTTTCTTATTAGCACTACCCTCCAATATAACGAATAGAGGTTTATAATCACCTGAAAAGAACTCATTAATTATCTCTATCACTCTTTTCTTCTGCAAGTCCTCTTTACTTTACAAGATCACACTTGTGACTTTGGAGAAGGGTATAAACCCTAATCCCAATGTTGTACACACACAGTCAATGAACAGTGAACTACAGCCTCTATAGCAAGAATAAATGGTCATTATGTGTAGATATATTAGAATAGCTGTTTCTTGTTTAAATGCATTTAATTATTCAAAAGCATATGCAGAATATTTGTTTACATAGTTCCTTTGTGTATATGGGAAGGCCTCCTGGCAAAGTCAAACACCTCTACATGCATACAAAATTTCCCATTTCAATTGACAGAGCTTCATTAAATTATTTATAATTACCTTCCTCATTGCTTTTTTGTTATGACTGTTTTGAAATAGGCATGCACAAAGGCATTTCTAATCGTGCACTGCATTAATATGAATAAATATTCCAGAAGGCCAAGATTATGCACCTTTCACATATTTTTCCCCTGTGGAGTTGACTTAGCAGAAAATCATGAGTAGCACGATTTCTGGTAACACAGTAAGCAGTTCAGAACATTTCCTTTTCATAATCTCATGCTATTTTTTTCTATTGCAGCCTGAAAAGCATGGAACATAAAGATAGGGATATATTTGGAATAAAAAATATACATAAATAGTACAAATAAAAACTAGTTTTCTATTTGTTACTTTTGAAAAGCATTCCAACAGGGTTTCTGGAGTATTGCAAATTAATATATCTATTAGACAGATTTTACTGTATTGCAAACTACCTATAGTAACAATTGACATTTTGTGATATTTAAAATCTATTACCTTGTGTTAAGAATTTCATTCAGTTCTTCTCTTTTTGGAAAACGGAGTGAGATAATGGAATTCAAGACACATGCTGAACTTTGTATTTTAACTCTATAGCTGTCAACTAAAAATCAGAAAACTTGTGGTTCGGATCTTAATTTTAGTATCTGTACCATTCTGAATTGAGCAGTTCAAAAGTCATTTCTATTTCATATACCATATTCCTATAGTTTGCAGCTTCTGAAACTGAAAGAATATGGATTCAAATTTGAATACAGCTTTGCAAATTTGGGATCACCAAAGCGACTAAAGTACCACTGAATAAGAGTTCCCTCTCAACGCCATGTTCGAGTACCAGGGTAACATAAGGGAGGAAAGTGGACAAGGACGCAGTACTGTGTAAAACAGAACTTTGCACCAAGCCATCTGCGGTAAGTGTGTATATGTGCATGCATGAATGCATGCTCTACCTATGTAGCAAACACAAAGCAATCAGTGTTGGTTCAGAGTGCAGTGAAAAGAGGGTTAGACTAATTAAAATTACCTTGCACTTACTTGGATAAACCTGTTCACCTAGACAAGTATTGTGGATCAGCTGTGTCTGAGAACATAAATTTTTTCTTCAGTTGATCTTCTGTTGAATGTGTCCCAATTAAATATTCATTCCTCCAGAAAGAAAGGGTTCTTCTGATCCACTTGTTAAACATTAATATAAGAGGGGTTATTTCAGTTTAAATGGATATATGATGGAACAACTTCGTGGGAATTGTACGCATTACCAACTTTACCTGTTAGTCTGATGGCTAAGGTACTTGCCAGAGATTGAGAGTTCAAATATTTTCGTTTTATGTATTTGTCTAACCATTAAGAAGAAAAAAAAGTAACATCATCCTCAGCATTCCTTTGCTTATTCATTTATTACTACATATGCCACAAATTAACTTTTTGATACATCTCACATGAACAGAATTTAGTGGTTTGTTTGGGTGAGAGAGTTACACTTTTTAATTTGGGATTTATCTAGCTGGATGCTTTTTATTAATTTTGTCTTGATTTCTGTCACTGAATTAAAAAATTAATTACTCAGAAAATAATTCAATGAGATCTTGTGACTAAAATGCAAGTGCTTGTGGGACATTATCTGTTTTATTGTCCAGAGGCTGGAAAAGCTCTGTTCTAAGTAAAGGTAAAATCCTAGTCCCACTTATAAAATCCCAGTTCCAGTAATTCTTTGAGACTGACTGCTGGATTCCAGAATTAGTAATCCCCACCTTCCTAAAATTCACTTAAATAGGACTGTCAGATGGATAGTAGCTATATGCTGTACATAGTATATTCATATTTATATTTTATGTGTCTATATATGTATGTGCACTCCAGAGGGTAGATGTAACAGAAAAGGAATTTAATTCAGGCATATGCCACAAAAAATTGCCTAGAGTATTAGCGAAAATCAAAGGTCCCAAGGGCATAATTACAGTCACTGTGCAAAATTCAGGGTTTTTTCATAACACAATTTTTATGACTATTGAAAAAATATCACTGTACTGTGGCAGATAAAAAATGGACTTTTTTTTTTCCAATCAGACTGTGAAATACATACAATGTGGTTATTTGAACAATCTTCTATAGAAAGCAATTTTGGTGCATGTTTGTAGACGATAGCTAAAAGTCTGTGTTCTCATACAGTCAATGGAGAGAGGTAGAATCTGCTGAGGAGGTAATTTAAAGTTCAGAAGGGAAATGTCTGAGGTGCGAATAGCCCTCAAAGCATGCAAGTAACATACCTGCACATTCGACAGATGGCAGACACATTAAGGTTGGATGAGAATGTAAAAGGGAGAGCCTGCATTTCTTTATGGCCCCAGAACACCAGTAAAAATACATAAGTTATGAATCCAAAGCTCTCATGACAATAGTTGCATACTGGAGTAACCACTGATAAATAAAGCAAAAGTCAGATAATATCTGTAACAGCGCAGACAAAGCCACACCATCTCAACTAATCACTTGACTAGTGATCAATGTCATTTCACATTAAATAAGCAAAGGTGAAAATGAAACATTGACATTGTGAACGCTTGATTAAATCTGGAGCCGATTAGCCTGGCACAGTTTAAGTTAAGAGTACAGGTGGTAAATCATCCTACTCTTAGGTCAAATCAAAGAAGAGATACAATTAGAAAGACAAGCATACTGCAGCCAAGATGAATCAGAGAGTGGAAAATTACATGCTTGTTAGCAAAGTCCTGACAAGCATTAAGAATAATGTATTAAATAACTGCTGATTTGGATTAAAAGTGTTCTGTGCAAATCTGTTGAGTTAACAGGGAAGTTGTAGTTGTTCCCCTATACTTCCATATTTAGAAATTTTGTCCATAAATAAGTCATTTCATTCACTAGCATCAGTTCTTGTAATTTTTCTGATACTCAGTTTCTTCCTCCATACTGATATCTCCAAGCTGTGTTACTGCTTCTTCTTTCACAGCATTTCAGTGTGCTTTCCTCTCTCTGTGTATTCTATTCTACATAATCCTCGTTGCTATAGGATCTGGCTTCTTTCCAATACTGCATTATGCATTAATTAGTATGCTTTAGCACAGCACAAAAGAAACTTTACTCAAGTGCAAATTATTGGGCTTGGTGCAAAAGCAACTCTGTTGTACAGGAGATTAAGTTTTCTATGTGTCTATTTTTACTACAGTTTTGTGGTTATATCCAAACTAGTAGATTCAAGGACACAGAGTTGCTCAAAAGTAGATGTAGAAGTGCTTGACATGCACCAGGTCCTCCTTGTTCCCAGTTCACATGCAAAATTTTCCTCTCATAAGAAATTAACAATCATAAAATCAGGGAATCAAATAGATTGGAAAATGCCTCTGACATCATTAAGTCCAACCTTTGACAGAACAACACCTTGTCAACTAAACCACAGCACTAAGTACCATGTCCAGTCTTTTCTTGAACACTTCCAGGGAAGGTGACTGTACCACTTCCCTGGGCAGTCCAATCCAATGCTGGACCACTCCAGTGAAAACATTTTTCCTGGTGTCCAACCTGAATCTCCTCTGGCACAGCTTGAGGCTATTTTCTCTGGTCCTGTCACTGGTTGCCTGGGAGAAGAGGCTGACCCCCACCTTGCTACACCCTCCTTTCAGGTAGTTACAGAGAGTGATAAGGTCATCCCTGAGCCTCCTTTTCTCCAGGCTAAAAAACCCCAGCTCTGTCAGCTGCTCCTCATAGGACTTACTCTCTATACCCTTCACCAGCTTCATTGTCCTTCTCTGGACATGCTTCAGCAGCCTGAATGTCTTTCACATAGTGAGGGGCCCAGAACTGGGACAATATTCAAATACAATATCATAAGGACCTTAATGATATTTCTATTTGAAATAATTAGGGAAAGAGGATTCTGACACTTTAACATCTATAACGTGTCATATTCAAGCTGTGAAGCTATGACTGCATTGTTGTTATTCCTGATTAACTTTGTCTCAAAAAGGCATTGAGAAACCTCATATTTCTGCGAGGGGGTCTGACCATGCTTAAAAATAAGAAGTATAGCTTTGTTTTTTTTCTGGAGCAATATTTTTTTCACACGTCTTGAACTCTGACAATTAATAACTTAAATACCACCAAAATCAATAGGTGTGACATTGTTAACTTTCGTAGGGACATCTTGTATCATCAAAGAATGGATGAGTTTGTTTATGGGATCCTTGCTGTTGACGGCACAGGTTTCAGAGATGCTATGAGTGAAGCTTTCAAGAGACTAATAGTTTTGTACTGATTTTTAGTTTATACTGCATGCCACATTTTTTCTATTCTTTTATCATGTGTTTGGTTTTCTGACTAGTCTTGTTTTGCAACAAATTATCTTTCATCACACTTTTACATTTGCAAGTCAAGTCAAATGGTGTGCTCAGGTTTAATTAGAGGCCATAACACACTCTAGTTAAATGGCTAATAATATCAACAATATTATCCAGATAATTTATGTTCATTTTGAAATAATTTTAAGATATCCAAATTCACAATTCACTGCACTGAATCTGAATTAAATGCTGTTTTCACAAATGAACTGAAAATATGGTTTACCATTAACTGTAGAACTACTGGCCAGATGCTTCTATTTAGAATTAAAGTTGGGTTTGTGTGCTACTCAGTGTAGTTGATGCAAATGAGTTGTATAATTCAGCTGGGCCTGCTTGAAAATCCCAGTCTGTATATTTAGCTTCTGAATTTTCTTTGCTTTTCTGAAAGACATACACTAAGCTTTAACAGCCCTTCCAATGTAAAGCAATTGCTTTCCATGTCAAACAAAAGCCCTTATTAGTGTGAGGTAATGTGTTAGCTACTAAGAAGATTCTGGTATGCTAGCAAACTAATAAATATTCATAAATAAACTTCAACTAGACAATGCATAGATTCTCCAAAGAATGTGTTATAGTCTTAATCCAGAGAGTGTTGTAGTAATTAACAGATAAAAGGGGAGGTTCATTAAATGAATATGCAGTGTCATGAAATCAGAGCTGTGCATTGATCACTGCTAACTTAAAGATTCTTCCTTAGCTAGAATATTTTGACATGCCATTTATCACTAGTCCTATTTTTAGATTTTTAATTAGCAGATCACCAGCCCTTACCTCATTAACTTAGCTTCTGCAAAAACATTATTTCTAGAGATAATAGCTAGGTTAGAATAATCACCACTCCTGATTTCTTGAGCTGTAAGGAAGGACAGGACTTCAGCTTCTATGACATGAAAATATATTTCATACCAGGGAAATGTGACCTTGACTCAAGAGCAGGTGTCTTATTTTCCAAACAATTTCTCTTCACTTTATTTCCCTAAATGCATTAACCTCGAAACATGCACCTCTTCAAAGACAACTGAAACATTTTCCTAATTTATCTTAAATGATTATTTCTAGACCTCTGTTTGCAAAAATATTTTGGGATATATCTCAGCAGAAAATTGTACCTTAATGTGTGTTTAACACAGCTTGCTGTGTATTTGTATAGATAGGTTTTTAAACGCTTGGCCTTTATTGTCTTTTTTATGAGAGAAAGCAACATTTCCAGAAGTTAAAATGAACCAAATAAAGACATGTTTATATTTATGTTTGTTAAGTATAAAGGCTAAAAAACTAATAAGTAGCAGACAATTGACAAATCAATTAAGTATGTATTGTGCAGATGTTTCTTTCAATTTGAAGTGCCTTTTTATTGCATATACTATTGGAAGGTATGTTCCACGACTAGTGATGGATAGAAGCATTCATCATGCCATACGGTTTCAAGACTGTATAATTATCTCCGCAACATGTATGTTATATTTTCAATATAACATATTTTCAAGCCTTCAGTGCTTAAGGCTTAAGGTTTTCCTGTTGCAAGATCCACAATTAAATCATCTTAATGTCTTTTTGCTCTAATATATGTAGCAACAATGAAAACATTAGGCTAGCCTCAGTTAAATGGCCAATGAATTAGGTAGCTGAACAACATTTGCACCCCTGGCTGTTCTATCCAATTAAAATTCCTATCAAATGGAAGAATTGATTAGTCTCTTCAAGCAGAGAGGTTTGCATCATGCAAGCAGTCTAAATAATTTACATTAGAGCTTTCGACACATTTCAAATGCTGTCATCTCTGCCTTGTGAAACCGTTTATGGCATCCTAAGACATGCTTTCATTACATTCACTGATTTTGCAATCAATAGTAAGCCAAAAGTTCAGAACACAATCTGAGAAGGTCATAGTGCTGCCGCTGAAAATAGTCTGGGGAAAGGTCACCTAATTATTTTGTGGTTTCTGATGTTTATAGCTATGCTCTGATATGTAACCATGCATATGCAATCTCATTAAGCACTAACGCTAGCCTTGTGACGAAAACAATCCATTTTCAAACTTAAGATCTAATCTTCTCATATGCAACATCTTAGATGTAAAAAATTAAGAGCACAGGACTTTGTCAAGATGAGTACACAAAATCCAAAACTTATGATTACATTATTAAATTATTGCAATGGATGACAAAATGAATTTGTGGGGAAAATATAATTTGCTATAATTATAATGGGGTGTTTCAATTTAAGCAATCACTCACACATTTGGAAAGACTCATTCAGGCTCTTTTTCAGTGAGTGATACAAAACTAGAGGATGTGGTAGCCTACTACAAAAAGTTTGCAACAAGCAGAAAGGAAGTCGTATCAGGGGAGGTTTAGGTTAGATATTAGAAGAAGGTTCTTCACCCAGAGTGTGGTTGGGCCCTGGAACAGGCTCCCCGGGGAACTGATCACAGCACCAAACCTGACAGGGTTCAAGAAGCATTTGGACAATATTCTCAGGCACATGGTGTGATTATTGGGAATGGTGCTATGCAGGGCCAGGGGTTGGACTTGATGATCTTTAAGGGTCCCTTCCAACTCAATTATTCTGTGATTCTATGAAATTCTGACAACATTTTTCAAGAACACTGGTATCTTCATGAAGAGTTAAGAGGTCTAATTCCACTGGTAGACCTTGGGATCTATAGCCCTTTTAATGTATCTGAAGAATTTAGATGGAATCTGAGATAAGGAGACAGGCTTCCACAAAGTTAATAGTTTTTATTTATACTTAGGTCTTTATTCATCTGAACCATCTGAGTTACATATTGGGAGAAATTGAAATATTAGTGGTTAATGACTCAAATATTTGGCCGTTTGCAAAAGCAAGAGGGTGCTTTGCTGAGGCCAGGTTTGAACATCCAACCAAAAGGGAGAAGGAGAGGTTTTTGTGTGTGGTGGCAAAACCTCAGGACGGCATAAGACAGAAGGGATGCACAACCACCACTGGAGGCTATAAGCTGGGGTTTGAACCAGATAAGGGAGAAGGCCGATAAGAAGCAGACCCTGCCAATGCAGGATAGGGCTTTTTATCATGCCAATGTGCTCCCTTACACAACTGGCTCGGTTGTAAGTATCGCCCCACCCTCCGGTAGGCCTAAAGGTATTCATTCCTTCTGATGGCACATAACTGTCTCACGCTGACATAAGAGGCAGCTGTCACACCTAACAAGGTGTCATAAACCATCAAAGACCCCTGAAGTGCCCCCAGGCTCATTTCTGGGGCTTTCCACCTGAGCGTGACCCGCGTCACAACAGATCCACAGTGTTGCATCAGACACTGTATAACTCCCACGTCTGTCTGCAAGAGATAACGGGCTACCCAAACTTGAAAATATATTAACCCATTTAACTCATGTTTTGTGGGTTTCCCCAACCCTCAGGGAACCAAGACTGGTCAAGGTCTTGTTGCTGGATCCATGGGTGGTGATGTCTTTATACTCTTATCCTTTCTTTCTCTTTCTTTCTTTTCCTTAAGTGTTATTTTTATTATTGTATATTGATATATTTCTACAGATAATAACCGAAATATCTACACACCTCCTTTCCATTGCAATCAAATTGTTTTAAAATGAACCCTACATATACACATTTATATATAAACACCAGTCATTCAGTCTCATTTCACTCTAATGTGCCCCAAGAGATCTATTAACAAGAACCTGTTACCCTTGCCTTCAGGGGCAGGTCATAACATATGGAACAATGAGAAATTACTGCCCTTATATGAGAGTAATTTTCCATAAGTCATGAAATTTTCAGACTCCATAAAAAAAACCCAGTGCTGTTCAGAAAAAAAAAAATTCAAAACTTTTCAGGATTTTACCGTAATTTCATTTACGCAGATGTCAGCTGCTGCCCAAATTCCTTTGGATCCAGAAATGCAGAGGTAGGGTATTGTCAAAATCCTTTGTTCATCCAGAGCACATTGACTATTCAATAGTAAAGTCAGACTATTCCAAAGACAAATTTCCTTTAAAATGTTACCAATATATATTAGCTGTATTTCCACATACACATGAAGAATTTGTCCAAAGGTTGGTAATTCGGATGAATCTCCTGAGCAAATATCTGAGATTCTTGACCCTTGCCCTATCTTCCGATATAACTAGTTTTGTTTTTTTTTTTTTTTTAATCTTCATCCCTGCCTTGGCACATGCTTGTGGATAGCAAAGGAAATGAGGTCAGCTTGCTCCGATTTGAATAGAGTGAGATAAACTAAGGTAATTGTTCTGTATATGTGCTAGAATATCCTTGTGTTCTAAAAACAATGAGTCCTGCTCCATCCACTAATCCCAATGATACTTTTGTGACCATCCCATAACTGCTGGTCTGTATCCGAAGTGGGTGAAAACATCATGACTCCTCCACAAGGCAGATGTCTTTGTCCAGGACAAAAGCAGGCACAGGTGAACTACCAGAAAAAGGACAGAGGGCCTCTATTTCCCACACCACCATCAGCTAACTTGGCACATACATTCACATATGCTGTGGCAACACATTGGTGCAGTGGCCCTGAAATGACCACATTATAGCAAATGAATTTCAATGCCAAAACATACAAAAATTGTGCACTTCAAAATAAACAATTCCTGCATCTTACAATATCTGTAGCAACACAGCAATCCCAGCATCTATAGAGCAATATCTAACAGCAACAGCACAGCACCTGACATATATGGTAACACAGCAAAGGGACCTCAGATTAACAGCAGAGCTCAAAGTGCCACTGCCAGTGCCACTCAGAAGCTATTCAGAAATGTTAACGAGACATTGCATTACAGGAGGCATAAGAGGCCAAATATATAAATAACATTATATGGTCTTTCTATAAATCAGTGTTTGTTGTAGTCTCATCCTGGCTAAAGTACTGGTCACCTTGTCTTAGAAAACATATTGTGAAGTCCGAGTCAGAGACAGCTAGCAGAAGAGTGATGAATCATCAAGGGCATCTCAGAGGTTAAGAGAGATTGAGAAGATTAGGACCGTTTACTTTGGAAATAAAAGAAGACATGATCAAAGTATCTGAAGTACTTCAAGAAGTGTCTAAAAGACAGAGCTGTGTGATGGGAAATTATTCTTTTCTATATCTCAGAGCACAGTACAAGGGTCCACTCAATTAAATTAAAATGAGGAGAAATTAAAACTCGTGGGACCTGAGGCGGCTAACAGGCCCTAGTGGCCCTGTCTAGTCTCCCAGATGCCTCCCATACCCTTTCCATGCCCCAGGGCCCCATTTCAGCTCATTCAGAGCCATCAGTGCCTGCCCCAGAGACATCTCCAGTGCCCATGTCCCTGTGTTGTTACTGAGCAGTGGCTCAGTTCACAGACCCTAGAGGCATCTCATGGGCCTCTTTCGAAGATCAACCCATGTCTCTGATGTCTGGCCTGCATGGTGGCCACCTAGGCTCCCAGCTCCCCTTTCCACAGGAAGCAGCCTTGCTCTGGCTGCTCCCTGGCAATGCAAACAAAGAAACACCTAGTGCCTAAATGTCCAATTAATTTGCAAAATTTGCTGCCAAATGAAAATTTTGATGTGAAGAATTTAGCAGGTCTCCAAAAAAGGAAAAGTATTAATCTGGGCATACACACTTAATTAAATTAATGAAACATTAATTTTTATAAAGGAAAATGAGACTTTCAGGCTTCAACAAACTCCAGTCATGTGTTGATGGGAAGGTAAAATCTCTTGGAGGGAGGAGGTTGTCTCACAGCTTGCTGAAACACAGGAAGTCGCACTTGAATATGAGGAAAAACTGCTTTATTGTGAGGGTGGCAAAGCCCTGGAACAGGCTGCCCAGAGAGGTTGTGGGGATTCCTTCTCTGAAGACAAAACACACCCCTGAATACAATCCTGTGCAGCCTACTCTAGGGGAACCTGCTTTAATAGGGGTGTTGGGCTACGTGATCTTCACAGATCCTTTCCAATCCCAACCATTCTGAGATTCTGTGGTGATGAACTTCTCCCTCTGAAGTTTCCAGTACTGACAACTACATTATAGATAATACCAACTAGGAGATGTGCCAGGTCTTGTGTTCTTAACTACATAACCATACATTGGATAAAAAATACAAAATAATTCACCTGACCACATGCCTCATATTTTCAATTAATAAGCTACTTGTAGTTCACAGCAGTATTGCAAGTATTTTTGCTGGAAATTCCTCTTTGATTTTTTTTATCTAGGGTCAGGCATTCTGCAGTCCAAATGGTGGGGCTGTGTACCTGGAAATATATCATGTCAAGGCAAGGAGAAATGAAGCTGAAAAAGGTCTAAATCCCCTTAGGGCTGCTTCTTCTCTCCACCAAGTCTTCAACTAGACTATCCTGTAAATCTAGGTCCAGAAACAATCACATGTTTCTAAATCTCATGTCAAACTATTGAATGCATGACTAGTAGACTAAAGATGGTAAAAGTTCTTCCGTTTCTATTGACCCAGGATATCCAAGTTACCTTGGCTAGGGTGATATCAGGTATCCCTGCACTGCATACACAGATGACCTCCAGGGTCCCTCAAACATTCTGTGATTCCAAGATACATTAAAAAATAGTAGTTTAAAAATTGGATCCTTTACAGATCAGTGACATATGAAAAGCCATGAATCTCTTCCTTTGCAGAATAAAGAATGGACATTATTTTTACTCCATCTCTGTCTAAGGCACAGCTCTCATGAGACTTCCCTGTTCTTAAAAAAACAGGCCTCGAGGACAGTGTTTCCAAACAACAAAAAATTTGAAAACCTAGCAAAAGTTTGTGTTTCCTTTATTAAAATGCATTGCTTCTGCCCTGTAGTACCTGAAAACCCCCAAAGGACCTTCAGAAATTGTTGGAGTACTTTATATTTGCACTTCTAGTTTTCAGTTAATTGATATGTTCTGCTCAGTTAAGACTAAGCTCCAATTTTCATTTGCCAGCCTTTGGCTTCCTTTCATATACATAACTTCAGTGTTTAAAGTCAAATTTAGAGTATAAGTTATTCCAATTGTGAATTACCTTGTTTTCCTTCTTATAAAGATGGGCTAATTATTAAATTAAAAGGAGGTACACCACTTTTGCTGTATACTTGAAAAAGAGGTTTGGATATTTGTTCCTGTAAATATAGCTGTCACAAACATAGCTGATTATCTTGTCAGATCTTCATCAAGATTCATTTTTATGGCTTCTTCAGGTACATTTCCCTTTTACTTGATGTTATAAAATATGAGATAACACTAATTAATGCTAGAGGTCTGACGGGAGATAAGATTCATAGTGAGGCTCTGTGAGTGGTCCAAGAAATATTGGTCTTCAAAAACTTAGCATGCTTTACCAGGAAGAGGATGTACATGTTGAACTTAACTTAAAATGTGGAAATTAAAATAAAATAAAACATTTTCTTAAGTAGTAGCTGTATAACTAATATAATTATCTGATATTCAGTATTTCCCAGATACCAAGCTCAGCTTTGCTTTTGCTCATAGATACCAAAATTCTACTCTATTTTTCATTAAAACACACACAGATGTCTATTAAATGACAGTGAGAAAAGGTTCTGAAAACCAGGTGTAAATCTTAACAACTTTGCTGCAGCATTTTTGTGCAAGTAATTCTCTTGCTTTTAAGTTTCACCTAAAATATTCACAAGTATTGCAAGAGTCAAACTGGAGCTCTAACAGAACAAATAACAATAGTCGCTTTAGAGTTTTCATCAAAGAATTAATGCAATCAAGACTGAAATATTTTTCTTTCAATGGGCATGATGAAAAATTTAATCTTTTTGACCTCAATAAAAATACACAGGAAAATAGTTATATTTTACAAAAACTTGTCAAAGTTGGAACCAGACCTGGTGACCCTGAACAATGGAACCTTGAAAAATCTCTCCATAAAGATGCTTGAAAGGACTCTACTACAGAATATTCAGATCATAGCTTAGGTGATCCCAGGTCTGAACTGGATTAAATTGCATTTAATATAATCCTTACCTCGTTTCAATCTCTTATTCTCAGTATGCCATACTGTCAAGGAGCAAAGCATAAGAACACCTAATACTCTGTAGCATAAAGATTTTTCCAATACAATGGAACTTGTGAGATACAAGGACATGACTTAGGCAAGCTATTCAGGGTCTTCCTTAAGAAGACTTTTTGTATATGCTCCAATAATAGAGACCTTGAATTTGAGTGACAAGAAGCCCTTTCATAAATAGTGTCTATTGATTGAAGACCTCTTTTTGTTTGCATTCATTTTTATTTTAGTACAAGGCACACAGAAGAAAAAACTAAAAAGGAAGAAAAGAAAAATAAAAGAAAAAGAAAAGAAAAAAAAAGAGAAAGGAAGACAAAGAAAAAAAGATAAAAAGAAAAGAGAAAAAGGGATGGGGTGAAAGATTTCTGTGAGACTGTTCTGATTCCATACAATTGTTTTTCAGTTACACTCAAATAGCCTGTCTGCAAGCTGCTTCAGAGAGCAGAAATACTTTACCCATACTCATGTTTTGCGTCTTATGTCGGTTGTACTGCCAAAACCTTACCTGTATGGGAAGAGGCCAAGAATAAGTGTAATGAAGGATATTATCATGGCAAGAAAAATGGCAGTTAGCTTCTAAGAATAGCATGGTCTTCAACGTTTGTTTTAGACAATATGTGGAAATCAGGAATGGATTCTTCAAATAAATGCATTTTTAATTTTAATTACTTATTTGGAGTATTTTGATTGTCTCCATTTCAAATGCAGACCACAGGTAGTTATTCAAGACCTTTAATTTCACAGAAGAAAACATACCAGAGCAAATGGTTTTTTTCTTCATTACCTTCTTACACCATATAGCTATCTAATGGACCTAATATAAATCTGCAACTTCTCAAGTAAAAAATGAGACCATAGCTCTTCTGTTTAGTCACGCTGCAGCCTTATTAAAGAGAATAGTCTCTTGTGGTGTTAAAAGTTATTCAGCAGGCATCCGTTTGTATTAAATATAGTACCCCTAAAAATCCTTTGATAAGGAACTAAGTAAGGTTTTAAAGATGTTACCTCAAGGAAAGTTCAGCATTTCAAATTAACGATTTAATCTTTGAAATATTGCAACTACAAATATTAAATTGTTTAAGAGTTGTAATTATAAAGTGGATATTATAAATAACAACATATGGCATCACTGTGAGTACGAGGCTGAATTAATTCCTGAGGCTCTAATGCCATTCATAAACCTCTCACAGTTTATGACTGCAGCTGAGTTCTTGAGTGAAATACAGCCTTGTGTTTACTCCAGGGCTATCTATTATGCTCCATGTTATTCAAATGGATTCTAGTGTTGATCCTCATGCTTTGCCTCTGAATTGTTTTCCCCCCAATCATTAACACAAGCTTGTAACTTTTTCCCTTAATATGAGTCCTCATTTTTTTCAAGTGAAAGAATACGTCTGAACAGAGACATTGCCTTATTGATGCTACAAATCACACAGTCCACCAATTCACAGCCTTTCAGCATTCATGGCTGGAGTAAAGGGAGCAATTTTATATGGAAAGGAAGATTTAGGGGCATTTAATTCAGTTTTTCATCTGGGTAAGAGAAACCAATTCTGGGCAGCCAGCTGGCTTTCCACAGATCAACCTTGATTCATGAAATCTAAATAATGCTATTATACCACAATGACCTTCTTGAAATTAATCCAAACATAAACCACCTAGAAATAAGGCTCATCAGCCTAGCAGAGGCAGCACAAAAAGTTCCTGATGTGGAGACAGACACTCTACAGACACTCAAGTAAGTCATACTGCCTTGACAGAGTTGTTATACAAATCAGAGCAATAATTGAGCACTTGTTAAAGGTAAGATACTCTAATGGGTTATATTGCAGCAGTATAAACCTAGTAAGAACTGGAATTCTATGTCAGAAAGTTTTTGAGTGTCTTCTGAGAACTGTGTTAAGGATGAATATGACTTTACTACGGTGCCGTCTGTCCTGCTTCTTGTCTCTTTCAGAAATATTTTAGGAGGCCTGCTGTAAACCTAGCAGAAGGAATCTGAATTCTTTCTACTAAATGGAAAGGTCTTTGCTCAGGTAGTGCAAACTGATCACAGAAGCAACAAGCATTCAGTTTCTGTCCCATGAAAATGTAATTATTTATTATGAAGCACCAGAAGCTTGCTGAGATCAATAAAAAAAATGGAAGTGTAATATCTCTGGTTTAAATATCTTGAAAACAAGGAGATGTGGAAAGTGAAAAACAGTTTCTTGACTGACTTCTGAAAGATAATTTAACAGCCTGTGCTCAGCTGAAAGATTTCAGTAGGACTTGCATGAATATTTAGGCTTTTGATGAATGCATTCTCTTACTGTCATTTCCCAGTTTTGGCACTGCAGTTTGAGGATTCACACATTATTTTAATGAGTGTATCCATTCATTACTTTAGCTTCTGCTTATTTTGACACATTAGACATTCTTGAGAACATTCCCAGAAATTAAAGCCAACTGGTCTGAAATGGCCCACATCTAAGATGACTCCTCACATACCAAAATTTGACACTAGAGGCAATCAACCTGTGGAAATGAATCAATTCTTTGACTTTATGTCAGGGAGCCTGCCAGTTGGCATAGACCAACTAATCTCTATTATATCAACACACTATTGTCCAGAAAAAAGTAAGCATTTACAAGTTTGGGGTGGGAAGGATTGTTGCAGGTAAGTTATCTGCATCTGCAAAAGTAATTATTCTTCTTTCCCACTATACTCCTTACAGTAGGACTTAGTTTTTCAACTGTAAGAGAAGAATGCCAGGCACATTTACTCTTAGCATTTCAGTTTGTAGTCCTTCTGACTCTTTCAGCATGCCTCACAGAGCTCTTGGTGTACTTCCCAAATGTATGCTCTAATTTATTAAAATGAATGCCAAAGCCCTGTGACCTTCTCTGATTTCTGGTGCTGCCCATGCTGGTTGCCTTCATCAAAGGTGAAATTGAATAGGAAAGACATCCCTGTGGCTGTGAAATTTTTTCAAACCTGTTATCTACATGAGAATCCAATTCTTTTCAATCCTACATGATTTTGGGGCTACTACTCTCTGTAATCCTTAGCAGCATCTGTGAGGTTTGGGACACCTCTGAAGTGTGTCCACAGAGATCATTCCCTTCATTTTGTCTGGTTATGACACCTCCAATGTATCAACATGGCACACACATATGGTCATTTGATAGTCCACAGAGCATATGGACTCCTAAGTTGTCTTTTCTCACCTGATACAGAGTTTCTGCTGTAGTCCAGAGGTGCTCTCCTTGATAATTCAACTCAGATTCTGAGGCTTCATTACTGTAAAAATATCTAGACTGCAACATTTGGTTTAATTGATCAGCTTGCACATTGCTGAATTCCATGACCAGTCCGTTAAATAATTTACATTTTGTACATAGCATTTTAACAACTAAAACTATGCTGTCTTAGAAATCAAGTAAGCTGTGCCACTAAAGAGCTCACTATGTAAGAACCTTTTTTCTGTACCCCAGCAAAACTTGGCAGAGCAGTCGGCCTTAGAAACAAAATATAGCAGCTGTGATTAGTCATTACACTGTTCAGAATAATAGCCAGTACTAGGTGATCATCACCTAATATCTGAAAAGTTGTGTCTCTGGATTCCTGAATCAACTCCAAATCAATTTCATATACTGCAACACAAAAGGAGAGTCTGCTTATTAATCTGGATTTATGCAATAAGTTGTAATAACAGAAGATGTCTCCTGTTAAGAAAGATGAAAAATCTCACAAACATGCCAAGATTAAAGGAGGCATATGTTTTTCATATCCCAGCCTATAATGCTACACTGTTGGAAGATTACTCTGGAATGCTAGTAGACTACAAGTAGTCTGCAAGCATCGATAATATCAATAGGGTGATTAAGACTTCTTAAATAGACTTTTTACTAAACTAGCAATTTTTCCAAGAACAAGGGTCAGAAAATTTACGGAATTGGTTTTTTCCTTTGCTAACTTGCAGTGAGTGGTAAAATTGCTTCCTGTGTATTGTCCTGTTTCTTTGTCTGGTTGTGAATTGCTGCCCTAAATAATGAACTAAAAATATGAGTTCATTTCTGTACTGTATTATGAATCTGTTATTGTCACAGCAGGTAATTACAGTCATTCACAGTGTGAATATGAGGTCTGAATAGTAAATTGTCCTCTAAACAGTCTTCTCCTGTGAATTTATGAATTTCCAAGCATACTTCTCAATACGGATTAATACTGTATCATCATTTAACACTCAGGTCATTCAGCAAAACAGGCATCATACCTCAGAAGTCACGGAAGTGAAAAAACACTTACTGAACAATAAAAATAAGGTCTTATGACAATATAATTAATGGATATTATACCATTTTAGAATGAAGATGCAGGCAATAAATATAAAAAATCATGAAAAAATCTTCTACTACTGCTGCTAAGAAGAAAGTTTAAAAAAATAGGTTTGTCAGGGTAGGAAAAAAATGTTTTTATAGTGTCACTTAGTATCATTTATATTGGGAGGAATAGTTTTCTACAGACAGGGAGGAAACATCTACAGAGCAAGAAAAGAATAAATACTGCATTAGCAAGACATTTTTGTACCTGTGCTTGGAAGATTTGTACTTTGCAGCACTGTGTGCTCACGTTTTAAAGACAAATCTGTTTCTATTAATCTGTAATGACAATGTCTACCTTATAGTGAAAGATGTCTTCAGTGAATTTTGAGGTAGGAATTTTTTTTATTTTCTACTTGAGCTACATTGCTGCAGCAGTGCAAAAGACATTCAGTAAAATGACTTACCTGAATTCTAAAGTACATCCTTGATGTTTAAAACAGGAACATGAAGTTGAGTATTGCTACACTCTATCCAGTTTCCACTGTTGATTTTTTTGTGATAAAAATACTGATTTTTAAGCAGTTCTTTTCCAGTTCTTAAGCCCTCTTGTAAAACACATCTTCTTTGTGGTTTTTTCATCAACCTATACAGAATCAAACATGATCACATGGAATGAAAATTAAAAAAATTTGTATGAAAACAATTAAAAAAATTTTTAATGGCTTTATTACAATCAAAAATTTTCTGCTGTCATTCTTTAAAATTCAAAATTTAGTTCCCAGAGGTTAATGACTTCATACACAATTTCTTCCATTTTCAATTTTTAAACTATTTTCATGTGGATTTTTCTTTTCCTTCAGTAAGGAAAAAAATCTGTTTTCAAATTATGCTATCAAGATGTTGGTTTAAACCAGAGATTTGTTACTACGTGTAAGCTTATCTATAGTTTTGAGAAGCATGGCCTTGTAGAATGCTCAGGTCGATAAATATAATTAACCTATTACAAATTACTTTTATGGTATGTCTGTATGACTGGGCCTTACCCCTTGTTTGTTGTGAATTAATTAATGAGTTTGTTTAAAGCAATGAAATAATATAAGTCCAGAAATCTCATTAAATATGTTATAGTTTATGTGATTAGTAATCTACATGCTATCTAAATGAAGTTAGTCTTGTGGCTTCTTCTGTAGCTATTGCAATAACCAAGAAAAGAATACACATAGGTTTCTCTTCCAATTATGCCAGCATCGAGGGAACGAAGAGTACTGCTGAAATTCTTAAATTAAATAAAATAATAAGGCACACTAAGCTACTTGAGTGTGTCACGCTCAGTCTTTTCAGTGGGAGTTAGCACCTAGCTCATTTCTGGTGTTACCTCTGCACTGTACAGGAAGAGTACATTGATTTGGGAGCCAATTTACTCCACTGGGACCTCTTCTTTTGACATATAGCTTTACCTCATTCTAGGGAAAAAAAAACCCCAATCTTGTTCAATACACAAAATTTGAAGCTATTTTACTTTCCAAGACAAGGTTCTTGGGTGCTTAACTGCTATGAGAAATGTAATAAGTCTGAGGAGCACCCTCTGACCCATTTGCAAGAGTCATTTTAATTGGTGAGATTATGGTATTTTAGTACTTTTATTTCTATTCTTCTCCAAAAATATGAAATCAAAATGATTATGAAGCATATTCACTTAACTGTTTCAAGATTTGGAAAGCTTTGGTTCAAATTTAAAGACAAGACTTATTTCCTTTTTTTTTTTCCCTTCTGCTAGATTTTTTGTCCCCACCAAGACTTTGACCATTATTCTTGTTAATTTGCATACGTTGTGCTAATTTAAGCTTTTCCTAGCCTACTTCTACACTGAAAAGAACCTTCTTAGTTCATAGCTCAAAGAGCACACAGCCAAAAAATTCTAAAGTAACTTTATGTGCAAAAACTATGATTAATTATATCATATTCCCTCCAAAATCTCATGCTATGAAGAATAAGAATTTTTCTCGCAAAGAAGGAGGTTGCTACAGAGCATTAGTTTTGCTTTGTTTTATTTTCTGGGATGGAGGATTCAGCATGTAATACCATTGCAAATCAAAGGTAAATTCAATAGCAGATCCTATTCAGGAGATTCTCTAGAGTATTTGAAGTCTTAGTATAAGTGAGATACTGTGACTAGGACATAAACATTAAGCAACAGAGATGCTACATTTTGACACAAGCCATAAGCAGGAATGCGCTTGTCACTCAAGGTCACCGTCTCTGCCATGGAGCAGTCTCACTTGGACTTGCATGAAGGAAGCAATCTCCATAATGTCCATAGCACTTTCCTGGTGCTTCTTCTCAGCATTAGACTGAAGCAATATTCAGACCCTGCCTCAGTTTGCATTGCATCAATTTTTTAATTTCTGTTAGTCCCTAAGTGCGCGCAGAGGTTCAGACAGTAGCACATGCTGCCACCTCCTTCTGGAACACCAGAATTACAGTAAGATACATCAGCTGGCGGGTTAGTTTAGGATAACATGATGAGAGAGTCCATTTATTTATAAAACATTATAAAAGAAAGAGTGAAGTGATAAAGCATCTCTGATTTGTTCTCTTCCTTTAATGAACCTCTAGATCAAAGCAATGTCAATGTACTTCAAGTTCATAGGCTACACAGACAGTAAGTGACAGATTCAGCTGCCAGTTGTTATTCACTTTGAGCAGTAACTTTTATCTTAGAGGATGCTATTGATGCTGGAATAGTATTTGAGATACTTAAGGATAACAGAATCCTATATTAAGGCAACACTGTTCCAGATTCAATCTGATTGCTTCTGTTAGTCACTGTGCATGTAATATTTATGTATCCTGTGTAAGAGATAGTAAGCAACTCTAAGGCATGAAAATCTGATTTCAGTTACACCATATCTGCAGGATAATCTGCAAAGTTTGCAGCAGAACAACTTGTTTCCCTTAGGGCCTGACCAAGGCTATCCGGTCTTATCCAAAAAACAGCCTCCTTTATATTCTGAAATGGGGAAGGCTGAGGGCTGCAAGTCAGTCCCCCGAGCAAGTCTAGCAGGCAAAGCATCATCAGAGAGGAACGAACAAGGCCGGAGTGCTTTGAGTAGTTGAGACCAGGAAGACCTACCTTAAAGCAGTCTCTTGACAGAAAGAGGGGCTGTAGGCAAAAACTGACACTTTATTATCAATATTGAATCTGTAAAATTCCCAATACCTTGGTATTGTCTGTCTATTTTAAAATTACTAATGTAGAGAAGGAAACTGGATTTGAGGAAAAAGAATAAAATAAAAATAAATCTTTAATAATCCTATTTAACTACTTAGTTTTGGGGGTTTTCTTAATTATATTTGATGCTTGTAATAGAAGGAAATGCTTTGTCTTCTGAGGAGAGACTTAAGAAATGGTGTTCGATAGTTACTTAGATCTTCCTAAGCAGTAATCAATAAAGATTTGCAGCTTATGGAACTGCAACCTGTCTAAAGTGTCTTTGTATCTAATGGAAACCTTTCAAGTCCTGCTGCCTAAGCATAGATACCTTCATGTAGCAATAAGGCAGTGGAAGGAATGATTAGCAAATAAAGCAGTAAAATAAGAAAGTGGGTTTATTTACTTTCTCATAAAGATCTTGACACAAAGTATGTTACATTTAATTTTATAATTAGCATGGTGTTCGCCATATTGAGATATGAGAAAATTTACATTATACAGGATTGGGCAATGTAACTTCTAAAAGCTGCTTTGCTCTGTTGCAGTATGAAGCACAAGATCTTTGATGAAGTAGACAGACTTAGAGATCTTTTAGACAATGTGAAAGTACATATCATACCTTTTAAAAATCAGTAGCCAACATTTAAAATTTCAAATTGCATTTGAAGTTTCTTAAAAAAATGAGGTTGCACGGGCTATTTTCTAGTGTTACAAAAAAATAAGTTATTATAACAGCAATAATTTAGATACACAGACATTTAGAAAGGACAGAGAACAACACCTGAACAGGACAAAAAAAAAACTCTTCTTTTTTTTTTAACATTTTTTTTTAATATGGGGGTTTTGAAGGTTGTTTGGTTTGGGGTTTTTTTTAATTATTTTAGTGGGGTTTTTTCTGTTATTGTTGGTATTGGGACCCCTCATTCAAAATACAAAGATATCTTCTACAATTACCTTAAAATCTGACATTAATATAGTTCTGATCCAACATTGTTTGAAGTCAGGTTTTAATATAATTTGTATTCAATACTTCCTCTTTTCCTTTTCTTTTTTCTTCTTTTTCTTTTCTCCTTTACAATTTTTTCTTCTTTTTTTTTTTCCTTTTTCTATTTTTTTCTCTTTTTTTTCCCTTTTCCAGTTGTTTTCATATAGAAGACCTCATTCTAACTTGGTAAAGTCCAGGAGGTATTGCTGTCTAAACCTGGAAGAAACAGTTTCTGTATCTCCATCTGTAAATGGTAGATTGCAGTATATATGTTTTGAAGGGGTGCTTAGTTTTGCCCATTTCACTGATTATGTAAAAATTTATTATTTAATTTTTACCCAGTGTAACTTCATGTATGATTGTACAGAGGAGGCTTAAAAATATCAAGGAACTTAGAAATAAATTTATTATTTAGCTTTGTCTTGACACATCTTATGCTGAATATAATCTTGCAAAATGTCCCTAGAGGTATGAAAAAGATGTAATTGCAGTGGATTTCTGCAGAAAACACAGGAGGTCTGTCTTTTCAGAATTTTCTGGGGATTTATGTTTAGAAAATACTTAGTTCTAAAAATCTGGATAATATGTTCAGAAGTATAATTCAAAACTTTTCATTCCATTCCAATCCATTTTGTGTGAAAAAGCTGTTTGTTTACAGGATTTCACCATACCAAACATACAAATAGTGAGTAATACTCCTATTTCTCATTAACCTGATAAAACTTGAGGATCTAGGAGATGAATCTACTTCAAATGTCGGCAGAGGGTTCTTTCAAACAAACATATGACAGTAAAAAGGAATACTCCTACTGTTGACTAGTATATATTTATCAAGGGGATTTAATATGGTAATATATTCATTGTAATAACAACTTAGAGGTCAGCAGAAGTCATCTGGTCATATATAAAAATATGTATTTAAAAATTTTGAAAGTTAGTTTGATTGTACTTGTTGTAGTGTTTCTAAAATTTTTCACCTGTCTTTGTTGTTTTCCTTGGTCATACCTATTGATCACAAAAAAACACCAATCAAAAAAAATCCACTGTTATGTGAGCAAACACAAAAATATATACTGTGAAATAAATAAATCCCACAGATAAGATTTATATTACCCAGTTCTCTTTACTAAAAGCTGTTTTGTTTGACCAGTTTGTCTAGGTTTTCACTATAGTTAATGCAGTGTTTTACTGGATATTCCCAATAAAACTTACCTACTTACTTCAGAAAACTTTTTCAGATGGGACTAGTTGGCATCTGAAATGTCTTGCCTATCTCCATCAACTATAGGGGAAATCTAAACAATTTAAAAACTATAAGTACCAGATTTATATAAAATGCACTATTCTGTGCAACGTTCTCATTCTTTAGGTAATTAAATGAGAGTGATCCACAATGCACACATAGCACCATTGTGCACAGACATTTGAAGATGTGGACCATATTATGTGACATTAATGTTTTAAACACTGTTGTAATTCCTGCATAAAGAGTAATCATATGGCCAAAAGAAAACCATTGTAACACTACTTTCACCAGTGTCTGTGCAGTTTTTAGGGTTAACTTGTGTATCTGCATAGAACTGCCAAACTAAAGTCAGCATAGCAGAAAACTATGCACTACTATTCCACCTCTCTCCACAAAACAGAGGCAGACAGACAGGCAAAGACAGGTTCAGAAAGACTAGATCACATGAAATTTATAAAGGTGGAATACTGGGGGTGGGAGGAGAAAGCTGTTTAGTTTTGAAACCTAAGAGATGAAAAAAACTAAGTTAAAGAAAATTTCTATGTCACTTCTTCATGGCCTGACTACCTGGTTTTTTTGGTTATAATATAAAATCAGATAATTGCTAAAACACAGCTCATGAGACTCAAACATATGTAATTTAAACACATCAGTTTTAGTAATTTTAATGGAATTTGATTTTTTACTGCTCAGCAATTTGCTTTTGATGTTTATTGAAATCATGGATTAATGAGCAATCAGGGTAGACAAAATGTACTCAAATTTAAATAACATAAATAAAATAGGGAATTGTAGTAATTTAGAAACAGTTTTAATAAAGGTTTTGTTATTATTATGCAAATTCTTAATTAGAAAAGTAAATTGAGATTGGTTTGTAAACAAGTGAAAGATGATTAAAAAAATTATTATAATAACAGAACATCTGCAAAAAAAATCTGAAAAAAACACTGTTGGTATTCTGAAATCTACTGTGAAATAGTACTTGGAAATCAGAAATAGTAACAGAAGCTTTGAGATTAAACTCAACGGTAAGCTATATGATAACATAAAGCCTACTTTGCAATTCAGTTTTTAAAAATGTTCTCCAATATGCTACTTGAAAACTGCTAAAGTATTCCTTTTTTTTTTTCCCAACTATAAGCAGGAGGGAATAATTTCAAGAAATAATTAAAATAAGTTTCTCCTGGAAAGTTCTTCTGGACAAGGGTGAAGAAAGGTGTGATGACTGTTTAAAACCATCAAAAGAGGTAGTTAACATCAAACAAAGATATGCAACGTAGGAAGCAATGAAGTTAAGTACAGGTCAAAGGTCCTGAAAATCTTCTTGCCTCAAAGAGAATTACTAACCTGTGGAATTTCCTCTTGAAAAAGTGTTTAGGTCTCATCAATTCAATCTACAAGATAAGTGCTGCATAAAACTTTCTAACTGTCTTGAAACTAGTTTCTTCATAATAAACATTTAAACATTATCATGGTTTCTTTTTAAATGTTTTCAAAGACGTGTATGTAGAATCTAAAGACAGAGGCTCGAATGTTATGTCTGCAACAGACAAATACATTCCCCTACTTTATAGCATCAATGAAAAATACCTATATTTTTAATCCAATTTTCATATTATTTGAATGGAACCCATAGCAGTTCTAGTACAAAACAAGAAAGTACATCTGAGAATGCAACAGCTAGAAACTTGCTACATTATAATCACAAATGTAATAAAATCCATATATACATAGTCATTTATCTTGCAGAGGTTTTGTGGTTTTTCTCATTTCTGTCCCTTTTTTGAAATAGAGAAATATTATTTCACTTGGTTGAGTGAAATCCTATAGGAATTTAGTGCAATAAGTATAGTTCAGTAACTGGTATTGTATAATACTAGTAGAGCATAATAATATTCTCAAGTCATGGAAGACATTTCTTTTTTTCCTTTTCTCAACAAATACTAGAAGTTAACTACTGCCATAAATCACTTTTTCTCAGTATAGCAAAGCCAATATATACAATTCAAATGTATCATAGCAAATGCCATAAAAAGTGGTCGTTTACTTATGAGACATTACAGCTGTATATCTTACCAGCTTCAGTCTGACTTCTCTCACTCTGTCTTTATAATAAAATAATCATTTGATTAAGATCTCAAGAGGTTTTTTTACAGAAATTTTCTCGTTCACTTTCTGCTTAATATTCCCCAACACTTACTATCAGTGCATTGGAATTTTTTTAAACTGGCAATAAGGCACATGTTGGGACACATTCAAAGGCAAAAGGCAGATAACTTTTCTGTTCAGCATAGCAAGAGACACACAATACCGATAGCCAGTGTTAAGTGGGCAGAAAATAACCCTGGTGGCCTTAGCTGCAGTGAGGAATATCAGTTAGACAGGAAGTACAGCACATTTCTGACACAAGTCGTTCTATTTCAGCTGTTTCATCTCTATGACATATAAAGCATTCTCACAAGATATTAGTGATTCTCATTGGCAATTATGAGGATTGAAATATAGGAAATTCCAGTCACCTAACTGAAGACACTTAGATATAAGCCAAGCTGGTTAGGCTAGAAAAGACTAGTCTAGAGTTGCTGTCTTTCTGGAGATACTTGTGGAATCTCTGCAAATTATTGACGGAACCTACACACATCTATTTTAAATTAATTTAGCCCAATTTTTCCATCTAAATTTAGACAAATGTCATCTAAATCAAGCATTTTTATTCAAACAAAATATGAACAAATTCCCTATTTTTACAAAGTTGGGAACTGAGTATTCAAGGATATCTTTGAATATAAAATATTCTGCTACCAGTATATAGAATCCTAGAATTATAAAATCATTAAGTTTGGAGAAGACCTCCGAGATCATTGAGTCCAACCTTTGACCAAAAACCACCCTGACAACTAAACCAACACTAAGTGCCACATCCAGTTGTTTCCTGAACCAGGGACGGTNCAACCTTTGACCAAAAACCACCCTGACAACTAAACCAACACTAAGTGCCACATCCAGTTGTTTCCTGAACTCCTTCAGGGACGGTGACTCCACCACCTCCCTGGGCAGTCTGTTCCTGGACCTGGACCTTAGCCTGACCACATTTTCATTGAAGAATTTCTTCCTAACATTGAGCCTGGACCTCCCCTGGCACAGCTGGATGCCATATCCTCTCGTCATGTCACTGGTTGACAGAGAGAAGAGGCCAATCCCGACCTTGCTTCAGTCTCCTTTCAGGGATTTGAAGAGAGTGATAAGGTCTCCCCTGAGACTCCTTTTCTCCAGGATAAACAACCCCAGCTCCTTCAGCCACTCACATGACTTACATATTTCATTATGTGATTATATCTTCAAGTAGACATATATTTCCATTTTATTGTTATGTTTGATTCCAGTCAAGTTACAGTAGCTATTTTCTTACAGAAGAGCTTTCAAAAGGCTTAATAATTTTGTATGTGTTTTTTAAATGTAACCCTAGCCTTTTCCTAAGTGAAAAAAGTTTGATTTCTACAGACTGCTTTTACAGATTGTATCCTTCTTTCATATTTTCAGTTCACACACAACAGGAACATTAATATTACAAGCAGATCTTGCTAAAACACACTTATTTGGCTTATGATACAGCTCCTTATAGTGGGGAAAAAAAAAACTTGAAGAGACAATGATAAAAATAATTTCTAGCAATGAGATTAAAGTAAACAAATATGGTCTGCAAGGTTAAAGGCATTTCAACATGGTAATTTTCTAACAGTTCCTTTTGCATCAAATAAATATGTGAGTGTACTATATGAAAGATCAAGTTACATAGTTTGTTAGGGCCAGCATTAAATTACTTAAAAAAAAAAAAACATGAAATCATGTATACACAAAAATAATCCACTCTGCACACTGGAAAATACTGCCTGTTCCTGCAAAGAAAGCTCTCTCTGTTTCATTTCACTGTGACAGATGCGATGACCACTATGAGCCAGGTTAATTTAATGCAAACAGATTGATAGTTATCATAGAGCCACCAGCGTTCAAATATGCAATTGATGGTTAGAAATTTAATGTACCTCTCAGAAAACTGAACCTGAAATAGGAATACAAACTTTATAAAAGCATGTCATCTCTAAAACAAAGAATAGCTCATATATAAGATTTCCTTGGAATAAATCCTGTTATCTGGTAGGGAAAATTAGAATGCTTTTAAATTAAAAAAAAAAAAAAAGACCGCAGAGTACAATATATTATCAAAGAAGTTCTCCCCACCATTACCCCAGATTCTATACATATTATTTTTACTTAACAAGATTTCTACGTATGTGCATGTCCTGTATCCTTGTTCAAGAACTTACCCCTCAGAAATTTTACCCTCCTGCCTGTAGTCCTAGTTGATAATAACACAACCGTGTTAGTTATATCTAAATCACATGCTGAATAAATGCCAGTGTCTGAAGAGCGTGCTCTGCAGTAGAGAGTACAAAACATGCCTGAGGTTTAGAAATATTATATTATTTCTCTATTATTTAGAACATGTGATTAGAAAGTGTATGTGTGTATGTGTGTAGCATACAGTATTTAGTGATAATAATTATGCCTGAATGTTTCAAGATCTTTCAATATTTTTACTCTTATTTTTCACAGGTATTTGGATAGAAGAATATTTTTCCTTAAGTATGTTAATGAATGCATAAAATTGGTTTTGGCCTGACAGATGAATTTGACTGATCAGACAAATAAATTGTCACTAAACAGATTTTTTTTCATTCATTGCAGGTTAAGTAATAGCAAAGACAGAACTTTATTTGGGCATGGTAGCATGGATGGGAGTGAGGGCAAGAGAAATCATAAGTAGTATCCTTGGGGAGGAGACATTGCTGGATATTGATCTCATTTGTGTGGCCTCCCATTAAATTTCCCTCAGAAAGTGAACCTGACTGCTATGTAATGGACTCCAAATGGCTTCTATTCATGCAAACTAGAAAGATTAGTAACGATAAAGATTAGTAACTCATTTGTCAAGAGAATCCCATACGAAGTCATGGTCCGAGTCTGCCTCCAAAGAGAAAGAGATAAGGAAGTTATATGATATTTTGAACTGGAAAGCAAGAGTGAGTACAGTTTTATGCTCTATATGTCATTAATATTGAGTGTTCATGTCATCTGCACACCATTCTAGAGCTAGAACATCATTAAACAAGGGATAGAAAGAAATCTACACAAAATTCAGGTTGTCTAGGTTGGAAAAGCAAATATTTTTCTTCTATGCCTGTAACAGATCATGTACCTACAGTATCAGCTAGTACTTGGATATTGCTATCCAGTTGAATTCTTTTTTGTAGCAGTTCACTTGAACATTGCACTGATATAATCTCTAAGAAGCTGTACAACTGAATACTGCTATTCTATTGATTTTTGTATGATTGGGTAATAGGAAGAATTTTAAATTTTTATATCTGGAAAGAGCGAAATGGCATGTGATTTAAAGCATTTAAATATGTTGCAAAATGTTTGAGGAAAACACCGAGTACTTACTTAGACCCTTCACGTAAAAAACATATGATACCATTAAAATATCAAAAATAATATGACACAGAGAACCAGGGCAGGCATTATGCCCTTACAGTCAGAACTGGTGAGGACACATCTCGAGTGCTGTGTTCCATTTTGGGCCCCTCACTACAAGAAGGACATTGAGGTGCTGGAGCGTGTCTAGAGAGCAACAAGGGGTTGCAGACCTCCAGCAGAAGATCTGGAAGTCTTATGAGAAGATATTGGGGGAGCTGGGATTGTTTAGACTGTGGAAAAGGAGGCACAGGAGTGACCTTATCACCGCTACAACTGCCTGAAAGGAGGTTGCAGCCAGGTGGGGGTCAGTTCCTTCTCCCAGGTAACCAGTTATAGCACAAGAGGAAATGACCTCAAGTTTTTCCAAGGGAAGTTTAGATTGGATATTAGGAAAAATTTCTTCACCAACAGGGTTATGCAGCATTACAACAGGGTCTGGAGGAAAGTGGTCAAGTTACCATCCCTGGAGGTAATTAACATATGTGCACATGTGGCACTTGGGGACACAGTTTAGTGATGGGCTTGGCAGTGGTGGATTAATGATTGGACTTGTAGACCTTAAGGGTCTTTTCCAAAGTAAATTATTATATGATTCAATATATGAAATATAACATTTTTAATGGATTCCTATGAAAAAAATCCTTATTATCCTGTGATTTGAAAATCTGAGTGTCTTAGCATATGTGGTTTGAGCTTACCAACTGCTAAGGTAAATGTCAAGCAGTATGACACACTCATTCTTCTTACTGTGCTAGATACTAAAATGTTGTTCAGAAGGTTGGAATTCTGATTATTGGTAAGATTCAGATCACTGCTAAGAGTCAATATTTCTGTCTTTATATTTAACATAACAGTTTTTATAATTTTAAATTCTTCCTCATTGAAAATTTTTAAATGGGATTTGTTTTATTTTCCTAAAATATCAGACTGAAAAAGATGGAAATAAGAGCTGTTTGGTGGTTCTCTCTCAATTTATATTAACTGTTGTTTTGTGCTCAAAATCTATCAATACTATATATAAATTTAAAAAGAGTGATTTTAACTTTAAACAGAACAAAAGTCAGGATGTTTTGTAAGTCTCTGAATCACTGTAAAAGTTTTCATAGCTTTTTCTTTCATATACTGAAATAATTTAATTTATTTTTTGAGAGGTATATTCAGCATAGCATGAGTAATTGTGTCAAGACCACCTGAAAACATTAACACCTTTAGTTTTGGAGATTTGTGCATGTGTATGTGTGTGACAGAGAGATAGCAAACTGAACTGAGAGAGTAAAGTGAACTGTTACAAAATGTAATGTTTCATAAATTACAACATTTTGTAGATTATGCAGATGATCTTTCTGATATCATTTATTCAAATGCATGCCAGACTGGAGCTGGAAATTTATTTCCAGTTTCTAATTATTTAAGACCATTTCTCTATTTAAAGGTGGATCATTTCTTTTTTTTTTCTTTTTTTTTTTGGTTCTCAGTGTGGTGCAGTTTATAAGCAGTGAATTAGAACCATCAAAATAAGAAAATTAGAAGGAAGTATCCCATGGTTTCCAATTGTTCACTGAATGATCAATGTACTCTTCAATAACCTCTTAGGACTTTTGAGAACACCTTGTGAAAAAACCTGTGCAGTTGAGACAAATTGTAGCAAAGTTTCCGTTCAGTCCCTTGCAAGGTCCATCTCTTATAGTTTCTTTTGTTTGCATATTCTGCTTGACTGAATGAGATCTGAATATCTTATCTTTCAAATAATCAATGGCTTCATTAATCACCCACTGATATTCTCTGATGCTTTGAGATTTAAATAGTTTTCAGGAACAAAAATCATTAAATCTTCATGTTAAACTTCTTTAGCTCATTTCTTACTGAGAAGTGTGGGAAATTTTGGCACTTTACATAGAGTTCCTCAGGGTACTATTGCAGGTTTGTCGGGTAAATCAATCTCTGAAAGAAGTTTACACTTTGCAAATTCAAATGCTGTTATCTAATTCAATATATACATAATTTGGAAAAACTTACAGTGTCAATAGTGTAATCAAATTTCAGCTCTCTTTGAGTATCTAAGGAGTATCTAAGCTATATCTGTATTTTAAAAAAAATTAAACAGTGCATTGCAACTGTCTATATGGTTAATTTGATTGGATGGTCTTTGGCATGGTTTTGTTCTGGACCAGCTAGAAATCTTCTAAACAACACATTTGCTTTGGGATTTAACACAAGCCAGAGACTGTTTCTAAGTCAGGCTGGTTATAAGATTTTAATCTGGAGAATAGGAAAACTCAACAATAAAGGTATGACTCTCCTGTGCTGGTTCCTCCCAAGTGCCAGAGAGAGGTCCTTAGCACATTTTGTTTACTAGGACAGCTGTAGTTCTAGTGTGATCTAGAAATGTAGATTCCCACCTCAGTCAGGAGGGCCAAGAGGATGGAGAAGAATCTGGAGAGGAAGCCTCATGAGGAATGGCTGAGGTCACTTGGTTTGTTTAGAGTGGAGATGATGAGAAGCCTCATTGCAGTCTTCAAATTCAAATTTTACATTACAACCAACACATACCTAAAGAAATGAGGTATGAAAACACTGAACACCTCTGTTATATTGTTCTTTTCTCAGAGGTTTCCCAGACATTCACTGAGATCCTGGACCTCTTCCCGAGAAGGCCCTGAAGCAACCAAAGCACAACCCAGGGACCACAGCACAACTCAAGAAGCTGTGCTCTAATCCTGGCTCTCACAAAGCTCTCCTCAGCACTGGCTAAAAAAGTACTTGACCCTAATCAGGGGGCACTTGCAACAAAGGCTACAGGTACCTGGGTCAAGAGCATCAAGTCATGCTCCTTAGAAGCTGCCAGAGCTTCCTCAGGCCCACATACTTGTGAATCCCTTATTAAGTTCAATAAGGGAAAGTGTAAAGTCCTGCACCTAGGGGGGAACAACCCCATGAAACAATACATGCTGGCAGCAACACAGATAGAAAACAGCTTTCAGAAAAGGGCCTGGTGAAAACCAGTTTGAGCATGAGCCAGAAGTGTGACCTTGTGACAAAAAAAGTGAATAGCATCCTACACAAAGTACTGCCAGCAGGTTGAGGGAGCTAATCCTTCCCCACTGTTAGCACTGCTGAGGCTACATCTGGAATTCTGTGTCCATTTCTGAGCTCCTCGGTACAAGACAGATATGAGAGGAGCCAATGAACATCCTATAAGTTGATTACGTACCATCTCTCATATGAGGAAAGGCTGAGAGAAATGGGACTGTTTAGCCTAGAGAAGAGAAGGCTCAAAGAGATTTTATTAATATATAGGTTAATAGATACCAGAGCGGAGAGTGAAAAGGAGATGCAGCCAGACTTTTTTTCAGTGGTGTTCAGTGACAAAACAGGAAGCAGTGGGCAAAAACTGGAGAACTGAATGTTCCATCACAAAATCAGTTAACACTTGCTTACTGTGAGGGTAACACGTTGCCCAGAGATGTTGTGTATTTAAACAATGGATTTTAACATTTCTCCTAATTCTACCCTCATAAACCAGCTTAGAATCCCTCAGTAGTCAATGTAAAAAGCACATCTGGACAATAACCCATCCAATTCTAAATTGGATAAAATAAATTGTTCTCTAGAGATACATCTGTAATTTTGTCAATTACAGCAGAATAGACAGGGTTGGCTGTCTCACTTTTGATATAAATTCTTAGATTTTATATGAATACAGTAAACAGATGAATTTTAGCTCAACTATCCTCAAATAGCTGAAGTGCTGAAAATTAAAGAAAAGTTGAAATAGCACTATGAACAGCATATTAGGAAAATTCATTTTGTTAAAGTATTTTATTCCACTAATTTTGTCCTTGTCAGTCAGGGGGTGTATTGTTCTGATAAATTTAATAATGAAATTCGCAAATGTCAAATGTTGCTCTCTTTGAAGAAACAGAAATAATGGCTAGGCTGGAAATTCTGTATGGCTTTGAAATACTGTTTAGGGCAATCCATTGGAAATACTAACTGTACAGTTGGCACTTTCCAAAGAAGACAAGAAATGTAAATATTTTCACAGAGTTGTTGGCTTGTACACTTTTCTATGTGATCTTTACTCCTCTCCTGGACCAAAACTTGACAAAGAGAAATCTAAATTAAAATTATGTTCTTACATTTATGGTTTACTTTTAGAAGAAGATTGCTGTAGCAGCACCAAAAAAGGCATGGATATAATTTTTGCAATCTAAAAGTAGTAAGTGTTTGGAATACCTGGGTTAAAACCTTAATATGTCTGAGTTTTTTCTTCTAGTTTACTGTTCCCTTCATATTTCACATAAACCTCATTTCTAATTTCAAAGGAAAAGGTTAGGCTATGTATAACATCCATGATACCATACCTTCTTTTTTCATTTCTCATCCTTATTAGTATTTGTGCACTCACATCATGGTGGTGAACAAGGAGTAAAGAAAAAGAGAAAAAAATTACAAAGACTTTATTAGTTTTGCACAAAACAGACAAAACCAGTACATAGGCCCCATGGGGTTTAAGATTATTCAATTTCATTGGCTATGATCTCAGCATACCAGCTGAGAGCCTTGTCAGATCTTATGGAGACACCATAAGGGATATTTTCAGTAAGATTTGGAAGAAGACTGTAAGGATTCATTTGTAAATATCCACGAGACATCATGCAAGAAAGTAAATCCCTCAGAAAATTAATGAGAAAGAAATGTTTTATATGTCAAGTCGAGTCATAAACTGATCTTTATGTAGTATCATGGGGACAACCTGTGAAGGATTTCAACTATCAAAATGTTTGTGTTTTCTGTGATAAGAACCCAACAAAGATACACAAGGAGACATTTCAAACGTCAAGGGAGCTGATACATTCAGCAATATTCTGCAGAGTCACGTATTGACGGAACCACATATACTTGAGAAAAAAGATAGCTGTAATAAGCACGGAGTAAAATGGTAGCATCAGGTTCAGAGTTTCAGCTGCATGTATAAATAGGAAAGTCTTTATCTTATAGGCATTCTTCAGAAGCCTAGGTATAGCTTTGACCTCAAAAATCAATTCTGCAGCCCCCCACTAAATTTGCTATCTATAAATGCTACCTGTTTGTAAGTACTGGCAAAGTAGGAATATGAATGGTGTTAAAATACTGCATTCTTCACTTCAAAAAAAAATAGATTTGGTGATAGATTTGGACAGCCACTAAACATAACTTTGTCTTTCTCAAAAGTAAAATCTTCTTGCAGGAAAAACTGGTGATATTGTCTGGCCTTTAGTTAATCTCCCTTTATGAATACAGAGCAATTCTTTGAAGACATGACATTTTTCCTGTGTTTCTTACCAATCTACGTTCATATGGATTAAGTAGCCTACAGATTTTAAGTTGAAAGTCAAAGCAACTTAGTTCCAAGGATCATTTAAGAATTATCTTTCAAGAGTTAGCTCTTCCTGGCATTTTTTCACAATGTTGTATGGCTTTTATCTTCCTAATTTTTTCAGGCTCTTTCCCATAGTTTTCCAGTCTGTTCTCCTTCTGGACCCTCTTGATGGATTGTAAAACAATGTTGCCAAATGAAGCTGGCAATCAACTTTCTTTTAAGTGAATCAGAGACTTTCTCTGCACCCTTTCCTGTCCATTTAAAATACGTCTCCATATGTCTCTGGTGTATGCTGGGAATAAGAACTGAGGTGAATCACCATCTTTTATGAAACTGTTGTACGTGACCCTTTGTTTTTAGATACATCAAAGACTTACGACACTTCCTTCTCCAGCAGATTTAGTTTGCATAAATTAATAAATGTTATCTTCCAGTACTAAAAATTTCTCTAGTATAAAAATAAATATTGCTGTCTTGATAAAAGAAATTGGTTTTTGGAAGAAGGAGACAGGGCTTTCATGAACAAGGAATGAGAAATGTTTCTAAACATAGGAAGAGACATGGAAAAAACAGCAATACAAGAAGCTCAAAAGGCAGATCAGAGAGACCCAAGAAAAGAGCAAGTCAATAGGGAGAAAAAGGGAGGCGAAAAGATCAGAAGCAGGAAATGTGAACAGCAATTTGTGGTAAGAGAAAACCAAGTAAATCCTAGCTAATGAATGTAAGACAGGGAAAAAATCATGGTACAGTGGTTTTGGCAGTGCAGTGACATAGTTACGAGCATATAGACAAACTGGCTGTAGTCAACCTCATAATATATAGGCAACTAAGGATATACCTAAATTTCCTTACTCATCACTAAGAAAGTTTTCTCATATTTTTATCTATTCTACCTGTCTGTGAGACCAACTGTGGAGCTTATTCCACCAGTATTTCAAGTGCTGTCATTTTATTTCTAGGTATGTCATAATATCTCTAGATGCATCAGTACATATAGCTGCAGATTCACCGTTTATAGCTATTTAATAAAGAAGTTATAGCCACAGAACTTTTAAATGTTGCATTTTAGTATCATCCACATGCAAAAAAAATTTAATTGTCTCTAACTGATGTATACTTCTAGTGCTAATGAACACTTCTAGTGCTAATGCAGAACATTTACAGCAGCAAAAGCCTTGATGTGTATCACACAGACATGCTGACACACCCAAAATACCAAGCATTGACTTTCAGAGCAAAAAATTCAAGTCACAGCTAGTGTGAAATGACGTACCTGAAGTATTCCAAAATGCATACGCAATGAAATTTCCCAACAGTTCATGTAGACAACCTTATGCAAAAATGGGAAGGCACAAATGGATTCTGGATTCACCTTTTTGAGATTTGGGCTATAAATCTGACATAATGGAGTGGAATTAATTCATTTCATTTGATTTTCATGCTTTGGTGAAAATGTTGCAAAACATGAGTGTTCACAAACCAGACTTGTACTCTTGTACTCTTACTCTCCTGATACTTTTCTGCAACAATTTTGGTTTTTACGGTGAATCAGATTTATGCTTATATCAGCAATTCTTTTTTTTTCAAGTACAGATGATTCATTTCCAAACTGCAGAAATTGAAGGGTCTGACAGATCTGAAATACATCTTCATCCCTCATGGTCTGTAACTGCTTCTCTTTGCACTGGTTGTAATTCCCAGAAGTGTCAAAAATCCTTTCGAAGGATAGCAAAATGTCAGAAAAAGGGGTACTTGAAAAATGAGTCTCTTATTTCAGGATGAGACACTGCAAAGTGGCTGTAATCAGTGAAAGCAGTAACAAACATCTATTGAACACAGCAATTATGATCATACTTAAGCTCTTTCCCAGAAGAAAATCTGCAGATGACAGTTCAGTAGGTACCATGGAGAAATATGTGTTAAAAAAAGAATGCAAAAAACTTGAAAAATGCAGATCTACATATCATCGTACAACAGAATTGTTGGTGTGATGCTCAATATTCAGTATGATACATCTGATTATCTGTGGTCTATGCTCAACTGTATCCAATCACAAAGTATGTCACTCATCCCACAGAAATTTGATACCTTCAATTTATTACTATTTATTATGGAAAAGGATTTTCTATCCTCTTTCTACTATCCCAGAAATGCACGAACAGAAGGAATTCTGTCCATAATATTAAGCCTCAAACCTGCATTTACTGTTATTTAGAAAGATAAACCAACACTGCTACTTTCAAAGTGTAATCTTTGAAAGACGTGTTCCTAGAGGTGGTACTCCTGTGAACAAACTTGTGTCCTGATGGAAAGATGGATCTAGCGGTTTCATTGGGGAAATCCCTGTGGTAATATGAGACTTGTCAGCTTTCTGAGAAAGAGATGGTAAGATAGGCCTAGTGGCTACTAGGCTATTGGCAAGCTAGCCCTTACGAATATAGAATGCTTCTGAGTCTTCTACTGTGGAGGAATTTTAGGACTTGAATAGTTTTTTTCACCTAGACTAGTCTTTGTGTGAGGGGTCAGAAACCTGTCTGTCCTTCTCAAGATGGAGCTGCTGCGTGTAGGGTTAGATGGAGATGAGAAGGGTGGGTGAGCCTCAGCAGCTGCAGCAGGCCAGGATTGCAATGCTGCTGCCTCTGGAACTGCGGCTTCGTTACTTGGTATCTGAACACAGGGGAGACGGGAACCTACATTGGAATCAGAGCAACACCACATAGCGAAATCTGCAAGATAAAATAGCAGGTTCTCTGTCTGAAGTGCTTGTCACTGATTAACAAGGCTAATAAAACTGGACTTGTGTTTGCTATTGGAAACATGAGTAAAAGCTAACCCCTCATTGAGCTTTTTTTGCCAGCAGAGAAATGAGAATTTATTTCTTCTAAATTCACATCTGGCTACTGCCACTTATGCCTCCATCATCTTGACACTGCCTTTCTACAGTGCATTTCATCTGGGGCAACACTGCTTTATTTAATCAGGAGGTTCAGTGAACTGCCGTGAAGGCACTTAACAGTCACTTAACAGGCTGAATATTTTCACTGTTAACTTTAAGCTCACTTTCCTTGTAATCCATGTCCTAAGAATATTCAAGAGGTTCAAAAGCTCAGATATTAATACAAGGAGTTTAAAATATTAATTGTATGTAGTATTTTAACGTCAGAATTACAGATACACTCACTTGAGTTTCTAAGATATTAAGTAAAAAGTTCATAATCACAGGCCATATATGGCTAAATTTTGTCAGCAAATAATTTTGAAGCACTAATCACCACTTTACAATACATGTGTGAAATCTAACATGCAGATTTACAGTGCTTATTGTGCCTTACGCTCATGTAACACTGCCTTCGTTCTTACTGATGGATGGATGTAGAGCAAACAATGTCACCTTCATATTTCTTTGTGGATGTGTTATATAAACAGCTTGGCTTTTTCTTTAAATTTATATGGCTTTATTCCTAAACAGAATTTCATCAACTTTTCACTACTGAGTATTATATTTTTAAAAATTGATAATTCAGTGAACTGCTTATTTAATAAGATTTTGGGAGTATCTTTAAGTGTTGTCTTCCCTCACAATGTTTTAATATTTAAATTAAGTTGTCATTATTTCTACAGAAAAAACCCCACTGCATTGGGGTTTATTAGCTGCATAAATAGAAAATTTAACATATTAGACTCTGATAAAAATTAATTTAGCAAAGGATGGCAGTCATCAGCGTAAAAGTGGTATTTCTTTTCTGCTGTAAACAGAATTTGTCAGCCAACTTTTAAAGCTATCAACAATTCCAGTTAAGGGAAGGTACTTTTAGTATGACAGTATTCTGATATGAGTAGTCAACTCTTCCAAGAATAAACTATGCCCATAAAAAATGAACACCTTTCATACTAATACAAACACACCTCCATAAAGATTTAGGTCTTATTTGTAGAGGATCATTCATTCCTTATGCTGTTCTAAACTTATAGTTTAACAGATACCTCTGTTAGCATGCTTATTTCTGTAATGTCAAATGCTGATGTTCCTATGGAACTTGAAATTCCATATATTTAGTTATAATTTTTTGATGGCTTGAACTTCAGTCACTGTAGATTGGCACATCCCAAAAAAGCACAAATTTCATACAGTTCCTTATTTATAGCTTGCTCATAGTTGCTGTTTGTAGAATAAGTGACTTCTTTCCACTATGACATAAAGTCATGTTTCTCAGAGGCCAACACCAATTTTAGCCATGTTTCAATAAACTGCATAAGTTAACTACTTCTTAGTAGAAGTCCTAGATTAAGAGGAGATTCCACTGTCATTTCTAGAATTAAGGCACTGTCCAACACTGATATCCAGCTGAAAAATGGAGCCCTCTGTGCGATCACTGCTTCCCTGTGGCTTGTCGTTCAACAAGCCCAGCAGAGCAATGCCTGGGCCTATAGTGAGATTGTTGAAGATCACTTAAAAGCATGTAGAGTCCTGCCATCATCACAGACTGGTCCATTGTTTCTGAAGTGATTAACCAGCCAAGGCAATTTTTTCAGATTGATTTTGTCTCCATCTTCTTCTCCCCATTAAAACATTAAAAATGTAGAAATGCTAGTTACAGGTCTATTTTGAAGTTTAAGCAAGAAACACTGAAATAAAAATTAATGTTGGCTGATAATTCTTATACTGAATCTTATTAGTCAGTGGAACTAACTTTTCCTGTTCATTTTTCTGCTGGCCTTGAATGTGACCTGTGTTGTATGACTGGCAGAAGACAAAACTAATTCTAAAACTTCCTCTTTGGTATATAGGAGGGCTCTGTGTTTGCTCTTTAATAGTCATTATATGTAGCATTTCATAAAGTCTAGTCTCCTTGGGTACAAACCAGATGGCTGAAACCTAACAGAAGTGATACTATGGGGAATACAAGAATGACTCGTACCAAAACTAACTTTATGCTCTGTTATAGGCCCCAGATGAGCTGTGGTGTGAATGTGATCTCTCAGACTGCAGCCAGATTGGCCTCTAATCCCTGTAAAGCGATAATGCCATTAAAATGGATTTTTTTTTTCCTTTTCCACATCTGCCAACTTGAAAGTCTCCATTACTTCCTCACACATATTCCCCAGATTCACATGATTTCTGTGTCACTCAGTGCTGCTTCAGGGCTCTTGGGCAAGGCATAAAGATATTTATCTCTTCTGAGGGAATTGTCACACAGAAAATACATCAAGTCAATAGTCTAGATTTGTCTGGGCCAGTCATTAATTTTTAGCTTTTGTTTAATATTTTTGTTTAATATTGTCATTGTGCAATCATGAATCCCCAGTGTTTAGAGACTAGAGCACTTCAACTCTTGCATCATTTAGGAACACCACTACATTTGGAGGTGTGGGTTTGGATATGAAAACTCAGACCAATTCTGAACATGGACATGAATAATGCCTACATTTTTGTCTCCATGCAGTTGTCTTGTTGACCCTCTGCAGGGCTTTGAGCCGGAACTGATGTGCTAACACAGGCAGAGATGCCAAGGATGAGCTTTGGGGGGCAGGATCCCATGCATTCTGGTAGACAGATTCAGGCAGCACCTGAGACCACATTTCCAGACTCATTATCTGCATGGACAGCAAGCAGCTTTTGGGTCAATAAAGGTTACATCCTAAAATGCAGCAGAGGCATCAGCAGAGACCACGCTGACACCACGAGGGGCAGGCCATCATTATAAGTAATAAACAGAATGGCGTAACTGAAAATGCAAGGGTGTAATGGTAAAGACACTAGGTTGAAGCCTAATCAGAAACAAAAGACAGAACAGGAAACTAAAAGTCAGATTGTCAAACTAAAGGAAACCAAAAGATCAGGCTTTGAGACTTCTGGGTCTTTGTGGTGTATCAACATGCTGGTTCCATGGTTGCTAGCATTTTATAAATTACATTATATTATATACAGTTGTTAGAAAATTTTGTCCAGTCACCTAAGCGATTTGTTTCTCTTGGATCTGTCTTTAAGTTGATATTTATTTAATAAAAATGCACTTTCCATTTTTCATATCCTCTTTTTTTTCTGCTGTCACTTGGAAACTCACTGTTTTAAAATTGTTCCTTTGGCAGATTTTGCTGCCAAAAGGATTTCAGCTGAACTCCTCGTAGTTCTTAGTAGTAGGAACTCTGTTGCACACAAACCAGAAAAGCATGATTATCAAGAGTCTGTCACAATAACAAACACTGCCCAAATACTTTTCAGGTCACAGACAATTTTGTGTAGTAATATTTTTGGTGAGCTAGTGTAATTAGAATGGGTGTATTTTGAATCTAGTCCTCCAAAGAATAATTCAGAAGTTTCATGTGAACTACAGAAAGGAAATTTGTAATAGTACTATACTCTTAATACCACAGAAACAAAAGCTTGTATCATGAATGGTGTAATAAAGTCAGTCTTATAAAGCTTTTGTGAACACTGACTTTGGTAAATGCCATCTTTGACAACAAGGTTGAGTAATGTTTTTATTGTTAAGACTGCATTAGTTTTGTTTATTATTTTCTCATAGCATTAATGATAAAACAAGACACTTCTTTTTTTGAATTATCTTTTTTTCCTTATCTGATTAGATGCATAGCTTAAAAATAAACAGTATTTTCCTGAAATGCCTAAAAACCATAGTCTGTGAAGTACATAAGTATCATTTTAAGTGCAAAAGAATCTTTTATATTGTTAATTACAATTCAGCAAAAAGTCTTTCAAGTACTCTATACTGGATAGTAACATAGAAAGCTTCTGTGGTAAAATCAAACCAGCTTTTCATTAAGTTGACTGTCGAAAAAGGTGTTCTATTTACATGCCATAAGCACATGCTGTCACCTCTAAATTGTCCTCTGCATGTGGGCATTTCCTCCAGATTCCATATCTGTGTATCTCTGCACAGCCTTTGGTGAGGTACTTTTTAGAAATTCTAAATTACAGACATCCATTTTTAACACCTTGTAAACTTATCTACCAATAAGACTGTTTTGCAAATGGCAGTTTGGAAGATAAAAGTTTTGTCTTTAATACTGATGATGTTTCGTAAGACCTTTTTCAATTATGTAATTCCCAAATAAACATTGAACATAAACATTTCATAGACAGAAATAAACACTTTGAAATGGAAAAAGTAATTTTACTAGAAGCAATAAATAAACCTGGTTTAAAGAACACACATAAATAGTAACGTTGTTCTTGGATTTCCTTTTTTTTTTGGTTAAGAGAGCTTGTTTTCTCATATGACAGAGCTTGGTAATCTCAATTATTATGGCTCTTCAACATTTTTATATTTTATATTATTCAATTTACCTTTACTATACATCTAAAATTTTATTGAAATATTTAAATCACTGACTTTTATAAACTGCAATGTAATAAAATAAACTAAGTAGGAAATTAAAATTAAACTGAGTACAATTTGTTCTATTCACAGTTTTGCTTAGTTCACACTAGCTTCACAGGTAAGAAGAAAAAGTAACTCTAAAAGCAGTGCAAAGATTTTAAGCATATGGGAATTAAAAAGTAACATGGCTCTCTACACCTTTTTTTCCCAGTAAATAATGGGTTATTTCTACTCTTTCTTATTTCACTAAAGAATAAGAACAAAATCTCTGTATCCAGGCAGTGATAAACTTTAGCAAATTTCTGGCTTTAAACTTGTGACTCAGGTCTGCCTGTAGTTAATTTAAATCTTACTTCACTGTACACTCTATGATAAGAATAATAATGAAAAGTTGTCAGCCCTAGGAATATCCTGGAACAAGATTAATGTCGCACTCAGAAATTGTGAAAAGTATTTATTTCACTGAAAACTTATACAAAAGCCTTTTAGGTGCCATTGTTTTATATGTGAGATTAGAACAAAACAAATTGAAATTGTTTAAATCAATAAGAGCTATCAGACATAGATCTACAATGATGTTTCAAAACAGTCACTTTAGTTCCTGGGTTCACAGTCCTGGGTTATCAAGAGATGGAAAATGATAGATGGGTATAAATTATGCACAGCTTCTAAGCTTTCTGCTTTCCTTTTAAAGGTTTTAAAAATCTACTCAGCCCTGACTCCTGGCTGCCTATAGCCTATTATTTCCTAATCCCAACCGTGACTATGCAGCAGGAGAGTAGAACATGTTTAAAGCAGTTTCCTTTGATGCACAAACAGTTTCTTCTTCTCCTGTCCTTGTTGTCTGGGATTAAGGCTACTGTAGGAACAAAGACAGCAGCACATGACTCCACTGCAGAGCAGGGTGCCCTCCAAAAGCAGGGAGAGCTGAACTTCTGTACGCCCCAGGTGTCATTTGGCAAAAAGTAGATAGTCATACATGAAGCTGGAGAGGTGGTTATATAATAGCTTCAAAGTTTCAAACTTCTGGATGCCTAGAATTGTGAATCCTGCTTAGCTTCCTTATGTAAACTGCTGTGAGCTTGCTTGGTGCAATATCCTATTTTCTCTGTATATAAATATATATATATACATATATATACACAGGCACAGGGAAAGCATACATATATGTACAATCTCTATAGTGTATATGGATTATATTTATTTATATGTATGACATATATATACACCTCTATGTAATTTATGAGTTTGTGTGTATACATCTTGATATATATATAGATGTATGGCTACATATATAAACATATAGATAATTTATTTTCAATTGCCAATTTTTCTACTTTTCTTTATGATTTAGGTACTGTAGTGTTTTACCTCCTTTTTTTTTTTTCTTTCCCCATGGCCTCCACATTTGTGCAATCTTCTACTATATCGTTTATCACAACTGCTCCTCTCTTGGCTCAACTTCTTAGTAGTTGGCACTTTCACCACTGGAACTCTCTTAGGCCTGGATTGAAATGGTGCTGTTGGCCCCAGTGTAACAGAAACTGCAGCCAAGACAAAGTGTACAGACATGGTTAAATGATGGCATCCAGAAAAGCACTCAAGTTATTATAGTTCTTTGTTATTTATGTAAGTTGCTCAGTAAGCAGTATCTCTTGGCCACGACCACAGCTTTTGGGGAAGTGGCCAGGTAAAAGCAAATACCCGAGTGATTTAAGTAATCTTACAGTTCATATAAATAGAGAAAACACTTTATAAAATGGACTAATAATGTGGGAAGGGAAACAAGAAATAAATTTTCTATTTGGAATATTCTGGATACTATGACCGAGAACTCCTTTTCTTCTTGTCTGCTATCCAGAGTCTGTTGCTGAGAAATTTTCTATGAGTTTTACAAATTTTGATGGTTTTCTGGGTTATAAGTATTTCCCTTTTATTTGACCAAATTTTCTTGAAATCCTGTGTAGAACTACTGAGATATCACATCATAGGCACAATGATTTTTACAGCCTCTACAATCTCCACAGCCTATTCCTATCTGGGAACACATTATTACTTCACTATTTTCCAGTTCTGCTTTCATTATCAAAAGTGGAATCCACTTTCTAAAATATTACTGTTTTTTGTGAACTAGAGCCTTAATTAACCACACAAAGTCTATTAGTAAACCAGGATTTTTTTCTTATTAAAAAATTATTGGTCACTTACTACTTGTTTTCCCCTCTGACTGCAAAAGTCCATTTTAATTATTTCACAGAAGGAGTTCTTATAAATTAGGCTGGTGCACTTCTATGACAGTGCCTCAGATGACTTCTTTGATTTTTAGTAGTGATGGGGTAAAAAAGCCCAAAAACTGATACTTGTCTCCTTTAAGTTTTCTCTGTAGGTAAGTAGTTAACTTCAGTTGGTTTGTGGAGCCTGCCATGGGAAAATACTAAATCAGTAAAGTGTTACATACTCCATGGGTTACAGCTACAAATTAAATAATTTCATATCTGCCACTTATCCTTCATGGACTGCCTGTTTCAGAGTATCTGTCTCTGGAGCACAGACAGTAAAAAAAAAAAAAACATTGAGCTCAGAAAATCCAGAGATAAATAGATTTTGTTGGAGTTGGGATGAAAAAAATTACTTTTTCTCTTCTTTTTGGCTTTTTGGTATATAACTATTTGAGAAGTTATATTAAGTTATAGACAGAGATCTTCCTTCTCTGTAGTAAAATGATGTAAGAGAGGATTAGCTGAACTACTAAGACACTATACTGGTATTTTCTCAGAAGTCAATTATTTTCTTGAAAAGAAATACCAAGAAACACATACATTATTTTTAACATGGAATATTTTGTGATCTGTCCAACAAGCAAAGTTTGAGCACCAGCAAACAACATAATATTTCAGGGTTCAAAGGTGATTTGGAGGTGTGATTCATGAATCATTTGGTCAGCTGTAGCTCTCCACACATGTTCTACCCAAATGTCATGAACTCTTACTAGTGTAGAGAGACCTGCACTTCTAGGGGTTGATTCATTCATAGTAACTGTGATCTAAGTAAACCACAAGAGTCCCGATGAAGATGTACTTCTGTCCTCTAACTATACACGGAGTCCAAGGAGACTAATTTGAACAAAATGTGCACATTGTAGCTATCTAAAATTAAAGACTATCTGAAAGTTGATCATCTGAGCCCTAGCTGTGAAGCCTAAAGAAAGTGAAAGTGTTTTAGACATAGCTTTACACCTTCATAAGTACTCTTCCAGTACATCTCTCGGTTGATGAGTCTTGAGTTTACTGGTAGATGGGGTTTTTTTCCTTTGATTGTTGTTTTCCTGTATGTTAATGGAAGTTCATATTTGCTTTCCAAAACATTAGACTTGTAACCTCTTCCCTAAAAATGATCAGGTAACAGTCATCTAGACAGTTCCCAAAACTGGCCAACTGCATTCCAATTTCAGGACAGCCTCTCTAGAGCAGATAGAAATTTCTTAGCAAATGAATCCCTCAGAAGCTGAGGAAGAGGTGGCAGCATAAATGACCATCTTATTTACCAGGTCTTCTGTCAGCTGCTACTGGCATGATGTCACTGAGGGGTTTTTTTAAATTATTTTATAGGATTCTTTGGCTACACTAACAGAACAGGATATTTTTTTCTGCCTTCATCTATCCCTTCACTTCTCCTTAGCAGTTTTTCTTTCCTTCTAGCAGAGATTCTGGTGGATCTGAACCACAGCCTTTGCTCAGCTCCTGTCTTGCTGCTCTGTCTTTTTTGGGAAAAAGCTAGCTAGCTGCCCATCTATGTCATTGCACCATCTGGTCTATCCTCACATTGTTGTGGAATTACATGAACCTAATGAATGAAGTCTTTCCTTTTTCTTTGTTCATAGAAAGCACAAAAGAAAAGACCACAAAAAGTGACAGGAGAAAAGGGCTGTGGTTTGATTGCAGTTTGGGAATACCAATACAGATCCGTGCAGGAGGATATCTATATAGTTCAAACTTAACCAGAGATGAAGGTGTTTTACAGAAAATGCAAAAATACAAAAGATATCCTGAAGACAATTAATTGAAATCTGATTTCATGGAGGTTATCTAGTTCATTAGTGATGAGCTAAATTCTGTGCATACATGGAGAATTTCTTTTTCCCTAATTCTAATTGCCTAAAAACTGGGTACCTAGTGTGCCCTGTTTGCTTCAGGCTTCTTTTAACATCAAGGAAAGGAAACAGAGGTGTCCACAGAGTAGTTCATTCTGTTCAGAGGTATGTAAGGATAGTCATCACAGTATTGCAGGAAACAAAGCAATGCAGTAGCACAACCTAAAGTTCAAAAGCAAAGTATGATCTGTATGATATCATCCACAGACAAAAAAGTAACATTTTTCTGGAATAAAAACCTACATATATGAGGTTCACACACTTATATAAGGTATTAGATTTAAAAAAACTGAGCTGCAAACTACAAACCAGTCCTAAAGTTCTAGCAACTTGAAATCAAGTTGAAGTACCTATTTCAAAACCAGTCTCTCAAATAATTAGTTTATAAAGTTTTTATTAGTTAAAGAATCTCTCACATCTGCTGTTATTCTAACTCACTGTTCAGTATCACGTAATCTACCACATTTTCACACAGATGGAAAAAGTTTTGCAATTTTTCTGCATTTGCATGACCTTTAAGGTCATTGTTTAATCTCTGATTTTGCAGTTGATTATTGTGTACAGCACTATCACAATACAGAGAAGCAGCTCTGCAAGCATGTAAATTAAGTAATTTCTCATTCCAGTGCTCTTCTTTTCTTCCAAGTGAGTGGTTCAGAGGAACAGCTTTAAAAAGAAAATAATCACCTAGCACTATGTAAAGCAGACATGTGCTTAATTCTGTTATTTATGCCACACTATCAATCACTGATTCCTCTCTAAAATTTAATTTTGACTGCCCCTTATCTTTATATATTACCCATCTATCTTGAATAATGAATCATTATTTCATGTGAATCCTCCTCTACACATGCAAAGGTTTTCAGAGTTCTGTTTGACTATCTCAGTGCAGACATCTATTTTCAGTTCAGGTCATTGAATGTTTGTGTTTTCTTGTCTCTAAGAGTCTCTCAAAATTCCAGGGAGGTTACTGACAAATACCTAAGGGTTTAACTTTGTTATAGAAAAATCTCAATCAAATGGTTGGGAGCTGCATTTAAGGCATCTTTGTGCAATAGTGTCTACAGGGGACCACTAATAATAATTTGGTGTCAGAAAATCTATAAAACACATTAAGCCAGTTTCAGTTCAACTTTTTTCTTTTTCCTTAAATCTTGTTACATTCAAAATTGAAGTCACATAGACAAGATCAAAACTAGGAACAAAGCTTACCTTGAAGGCTTTACTGATAAGAACTTATAAACAAAAGGTTTAAGATTCAGCATCCAGACTAAGCTTTACTAGTTCTGTAAACGCTATTGATTTCCCACAGTTTCCTGAGAAATATTTAATCCAAACTCTATTTGTCCTATGAAAATGAAGTGTCGGAGTTGATCCATATTTTCTGTTTACAATATTGAGGTCCATAGGTTAATACACTAAGCAAACTGCAGACTCTGGGGTTTTTATTCACTTTGTAGGCTATGGGAAAGACAAGCATTTAATTTTTTTCCATCACATGGTCTTGCAGCAGAAGCATTTGTCCCACATTGAACCTAAATATGTGGTTCTGCATTGCAGTAATATTCAATATCCTGTTTAAGTTGCATTCCATTTCCGAGATAAAAGCTTAGACTGTGATATGGGCAGGGAATGAAAAAAGTCACTACCAGTTTCTCTAAGCTTTGTTTGGATTTTTTCAGTTGTCCTTATAGTAGGGTATAAAGAAATGTTATTTTCCTAAGAGAAAGCCCAGAGAAAGATGAATATTTGATGGTACATTTCCAAAGTAAAAAATTATTTGGGATTTTATGACAATGAATTTTATGGAACAATTCTTCTTTTATTTAGCTTAAAGCAGGATGTACATTATCCCACTTCTAGCTAAGCCTCATTTATTAACTATTAATGGTTACACTTGCATTTTCGTCAGGAAGAAAAGAGACAGTCATTGCATAGATCTTTCTCTAGACGCTGATATATTATTTAATTAAATACAGTTTATGATTTTGTACAGTTATCTGAAGAGTTTTTATGGGAAAAAATAATAGCACAGTAGCTGTGCAACAGTTTTATTTATCTGAATCACATGTTATTGACCATTTAAGTTTGCTGTATGTGCACGTTAGCCATGATGCTAGCATATAAACAACTTTAACATTCTTATGACCCACCAAGATATTGTCTAACAAGAAAGAGATATTGTTTTCTTTGGTGATTTATGCAGATAGTTCATTATTTTTTTATTCATACTCATGATTATAAGACCTGATTATGGGATTTGCAAGGGTCATGCCCCAGTAAGTTAATTTGGTACCTATATGTCCTCTCATTCTTGACTATGGGACCCTGTGACAGAAAGTTATTACACTGAATTGAAAATATCTCCTTGAAAACAGTGCATTATTTATTCATTTAAAAGTAGATAGGGTGCAAAGGAATGGATAAAAACAATAAAGGGTTTGTCAACCAGCTCCATCATCTTTCCAGATTTGTCTTTTCAGAGGTGGCTGAAGAAAATTGTTGGTTTCTAGCTCAGGTGTCAGGTATCATTGCCCTGCGTCAGTATTTTGATTCACTACGCATGTCCAACACCACCACTCTTTTCAAGCCAGCATCCATAGGGGACAGGCAGGTTCTGAGTCTAAATGTGATTTGAGAAATACACTGTTTGCCAGACTTCACATTTCCAGAAAGTCAGCAGTCAATAACTTACCTCAAAAAAATTGTTCATTTTCTTTTATGGCACCACTTTCACTTTGCTTTTACTTTGTTTCCTGTGGAATTTGTTCTTCGTCCACATCTTTTGATTTATCAGCATGCATTTCGTCAGGGTAATACCTGATAAGTAAACTGAGGTTCAGAATTTATTTTTAAACTAACACCTCTACAAGTCTGTTTTCTCCAAAAAAAGCTGACAGATGGCAGTTACATTCATGTAATCATACAGGAAGCTTGAAAGGATCATGAAAATTTTGTTCTACAAATATGATGAGTATTCCCAATCATGAAATTTGTAATGATCTGCAGTTCAGCAAAAGTAGCTTATATTTTCTTGCAGACTCACAAAGGATTTTTCCATTTCCCTCAATATGTTTCAGGCTGATGCAAACTAATGCAAATAAAAGTCCCTTCCTTACTCAAGGGTGGATGCAAATAGACATGGCTCAAAACAGCTCGTTTGTAAAAGAGGAGCATGTAAAGGCAAAGCTAGGAAGGTACACAGAAAGGAGGTAATGAACACAAAGGCTATCAGCAGTCATGATGAAAACTTCTTTGTTTTTTTGCAGGAGGGGCATGACTGAAAGGGGACTGTAAGATGCTCTTTAGCAGTGAGACAGGAGAAAATGTAATGGGTTTCAGGATCCACTCTTGTAGGAGTTCAGTTATTTGAGATAAGACATGACCACCGGATACAAAAAAATTGTTCTGCTTCGGACTCCAGGAGCAGATCTTAAATGTACACACGGCCAAGTCTATTAAGTTAGGTGATCTGAAAAATTGGGAGAAAGAATTGAAAATCACTCTTCCTCTTCATAGTCAAGGAAGGGAATGTGAAGAATGCATAAGAGGGGCAGTATGGGAAGTTGTTTATAGATTAAACCGGTGAACAATAGTGGCAGTACGTTTTGACAAAGATGCAAAGGAGAAAACAGACCTCTCAAGTGTCTTGGAAGGAGAAAATTAAAATAAGATAATTTAGTTTTGTCGTCACAAGGAACATATCAGTGAAAGAGCTTCTTCATATAAAAGTACAACCTGAAAATAATCTTTTATACTGTATCTGATATATGACTTCCCATGCAAAGGAACCCTTGGAAATTAACTTTTTTATTAGACTTCTTCCAAAGCAGATATTTTCTTTAACAAATAAAGATGCAATAAAACAGCATATTTGCCAAAGTAGATGTCTTCTATCCAAAAGCAAGGCTTCTGTCCTTCTATGCATAAGGACAAAAATATTGCCTGAAGATGCCTATAATAAAATTTTAAAAAAAAACCACTTTGGCTAAAAAGTAATTTCTAGGAAGTCCTGTCAGCATTGCTTTTTCGGGTTTTATTTGCTTGGGGTTTTTTTAATATGAAAGAAAACATTGACACATTGTGCACTAACATGTAAATCCAAAGCTTTTAAGAGGGCACCATTGCAGACTCCTTGTACCTAAGTGTTGATGTTTCAATTAGCAATAAGCCACAAACTGTTGCCATAGACTGCAACCATCTGGTGGATTATTACAAAGAAGAAATTAATATCTTATATGGAACTTCCTAAAGAATAATTTCCCAGTACAGAAATGCTCAGAGAGTTTCAAGTCTACCTCTTTCATTTATATCTTGCAAATACATAAAGTAAATGCAATATCAGATGTGACTCTTGAGGTCTGAGAATACAGGTAGAACTCAGGTAGTTCTTAGTTCTCGTACTGGAAGTTAACGGGACAAGTGTATTCCAGAAATAAATGTTATTGAATAGACTTCAGCTCTTTTTATAATAAAATGACATGTTGTGAATGTCAGGTATAAATGACATAGGATTATGGTCGCTGCCTGCTAGAGAAACAGGTGGAAAGTACATGCATGAGATACAATTTTTCTAATCTGCTTTTTTTTCCTAATCTGATGATCTGAATTTCAACTCAAAGTATTGAGAGAAGCAGTTGATTATTAGGGTTTCAGCTACTGAGTAAACATAAGTGAACACAACAATTGTTAACATCTTAAAGCCTATGAAAGTATTGTCCAGATCAGTTGTAAACTCTCACTGGGGGTTAGAAAAAATTATGTTAGGAATGATATAGGTACAGTTCATCCTGCCTTCATCCAAGGATGAATTAGACATGTTTTCAAAGGCTTTGCAGATTCTGTGGTTTTAGAAAGGGTCCTTCTGAAGGACTGATATAGAAAAGAGAAAGCAAGCTAAAACCCAATCTAAATTAAAAAGACACAAAATAGGCAAGAAAAATTATTTAACTTCTGTCTCAAGAAATAAAAGAAATAACACACAGAAAGGATCAAAGCAAACAAATACCTTCCTCTATTTCACCTGTGCCTTCCTTATTTTGCCTTATCCTGTCACATCAACAGATAACCCATCAAGTTATTGCAATACTTCTATAAGTATGCAACTTTGCTGTACTTCCTTTCTGCTTTTATCAAAAGTACTTTAACACAGGAATTGAGTATTCTCTTTTGTCATCTTTAAACATAAGCAAGCCATTATACTTTAACATTTTCCTCAGGAAAAAAAAAGCTGTTGATTTGAACTTTGACATCTTCTATGATGGCTCACCTAATTTCATTTGTTTATTATGGTGCAGCAGTGAGCCAGTATGATCATAATTCAGCATGAAGTGAAAGGCTTTTTATGATCTTTTATCAAGGTTAGTCAATAAGCTAATTGAAGCACTACCTGTGCAACCATAGGGAAAAGAAGTAGGTTCCATAACTGGTAAATTTACTTTCTGTGAAATCCATTCTTCATTTATTATATTTGCATACAGCCATTTCAGGCACAGTGAAGCCATCAAGTCAGTGGACTGCTTGTCAAATAATAAAGACTTATTGCTAGTTACTCCAAGATATCTTGTCTTGTCAGAAATATTGAAATTTATAATATCGATGTTAATAGAAGTATTTTAGTTTCATTTCATTTCTTCACCATTTGTAAAGTCGCTCACATTTCAGATGTTTCTTAACTGGATTCAAGCAAGACAATTATGACTTCAATCTGTTCAACAATTACTACTTTGTGCAGCAGCCTTTATATTTTGAATGCATTGATATCCATGCCACTTCCCAAGCCTTGGATGATCACCTGATGGCTCAGTACTATAATTCATGATTTGTGGATCAAGAAGAAAATGCTATAGGATTATATAAATAAATTGCATGTAACTAAGAATACAAAGAAATCAAATCTATTTTTTCCTTTCATTTCAGCTTCTACTTAAACAGGACAAGACTTTAAAATAAATTATTAAAATAACAAGGAAAAAAGAGAAATTGGCAAAATGCTTAGGACAATAACAATGGAACTTAGTTGCTAATATCCAACAGTCAGTTTTTTGTTTTGTCTGTGAAGCTGAACTGCATGCAAATCTTTAATAATAGCCACCTTCAAAAGACAGATCTTCATTTATGCATCTGCAGTAACAATACAATAGCTGTGTTCTGAAGTTCTTTTAACAATAGCTTCATTCAGTGATCTGTGTGTTTCTTCTAATTAATTATTTAAATATTCTGTCAGGTGCTGCAGTTAAGTCTTAATCATTTTGTAAATGGAGAAATAGAAAGAGAGTTTAAATAACACAATCACATCAAAATGCATTAGTGGTATGATCACACGCAGCAAAGTCAGGGGTGTATGTCCAGGCAGATTTTCTGAAGTCCAGTGTCCGTAACACTGAACTCTGGAGGAATTTTTAAGTCTTTTTTTCAAATATATTGGATTCATTCAATGCCAACTGAGATAAAACAATACAAGCCTGTTTATGTTTTTAAAAACACTAGCAGTTCTCATGACACTAGTGAATTACAGATGTATTGACATTGATTTAAGCCTGCATTTGTGTGCTGAGACCCAAGACCTTTCCCATTCTAAACGAGAGACTTCAAAAACATGACAAACTGTGCTTCATATCAACAGCCTGCAACATTGATGCCTAAAATGTCAGTTCTTTCTTCGGTAGAACAAATTCCCCCTCTCCACTGTATCAGTTTTAAAGAACTTTTAAACTGGCACAATTCACTTCAAGAGGAAAAGGTCAGCTATTGAAAATATTACACAACATATGATACACAGAAGCACTCATGGTTCAAGTTCTCTACTCCTGTTGCGGAGTTGATATTTTATCTTTAAACCTCAGCTTTCTGAAGCCAGAGTCCTCTCATGAATTTTAAACTATCCCAATTCCGAATAATTTTTACTGTCAAATGTATTGGTAGAACTACCTATTAATTGTGTGAATATTGTTGTGTCACTTAAGACCATAAACCAATTTGGTACCAAATACTTCTCAGGGAAAGAGGGGCACAGTGTCTATCCCAGAAGTCTGCAGTCTAAATAGATAAAGCAAACAAAGGACTACAGAGAAAGTAGGGCTGAAAAGATTTTCTCAGGGTCATGAAATAAAATAGTGGCAGAAAGAAAAAGACTCTAAGTTATTTGTTTTCAGTCTTCCAAGCATCTTACCTATTTTCTAAATAGTTCCTCCATTTCTTTTTGAATTTCAGCAGGAGATTATAATTTGTATTCAGATCTGGTATATGTAAGTAGAATATTACTGATTTTTAAATAAGCTGAGACGTGAATTTGCCTGGTGAGTTTCACTTCAGTACAAAGTGATATAAAAAATGCAGTACTTCACAAAACATGATTTGAACAACATTCTCACAGGTTCCTTTCTTTCTTCTGAGATACTCATACAACTGTCAAAACCTGTAATGTTACTGAGCAATGCAAACAAAAGAGTTATAAATATGTTTGTCCCAAATAAGAATAAAAGATCAATATAACATCTTTCTTGTGTGCTCAAGTATCTAACACCACAATCATTTTTGAAAGAAAGGTGTTATCTTCAGCCTTATCACTGTCCTCCTTCACATGAAGTAGAAGGCAAAAACCAAGTCTGTAAGAATAAAAGTGTTTAATTAAGTGAAAGAAAAATCTTGTGAACAGCAAAATTCACAACTCACAGAAGAAGGAAAGCATATCCAGTGTTTTACTTCATCAAACTCATAAAAGACATAATCAGGGCTTAGATTAATACTAAACCAGATTCAGCTTTTAAATTAGAAAGCACTTACACCAAGACTACTATTGTAAGGAAGAAAAATTTGTCAAAATATGTCAACTCTATTGTTATGCTCAGCTTTTGGTCTTTTTCCTATTTCCATACTGTAGTCATCAACATTTAGAAACAACCTCCATGTCCCCAGTTTTATGGATATGTTGCAAAGTTACTTTATTGTGAGTTAGAACATTTGACTCTCAGTCTGTGTACTGTAAAAAATTCACTGCAGAGACCCTTATCTGCTGTGTTTCTGCTTTCATAAAGAGGTTTAATATTCTGCAAGCTTTTGCAAATCTCCCAATCCTTCAATAGCCCATAGACTACATATTGGAAATCACCATCTAACTGAAGAGATGTGAATAAATTCTTTTAGACACTGCAGGTTGAACCCTTTATACTCTTTGTTTATTTCTGTCAATATTGTCGTTCCCTGTTATGCATTAGTAGAACTGAGTACTGCAGTTACCTCTGTGGCAGGTCTATAGCTCTCTTTCTCCCAGGGCTGCTGAGAAGGAATCGGCTGCCTGATCTTCCTATTGACAGGGATTGGTTTTGTGTCACGGAAGTTCCCTATAGGGGAGTTGAGATTAGCTCCCTTTGCACTACATAAATGGTACAATGGAGCAATGGACAATGTATGATGTTATGGTAATGTGGTGACTCCAAAGCAACCAAACCCAAAATATTACATGATTATGCCATGACATTATTATGATATCTTTGTCTTTGATTATTCTATGGCCTGATCTCATCCTTTGCCTCTTTCATTTGCGGTGAAAGAGACACTTTTCCTATTAATCCACATATTTATGGATTAATTGGAAATGTGTGGGCTATGGGACAGTAGTTACAGAGGCTAAAAAAAGTGTTCCCGCCTTCTGTGTGCCTGGGGAAGAGAAGAATGGGTTCCCTGAGTCTCAGAGCTGCCTCAGACTCCATCCTTCAAAAACAAGGAAGATTCCATTCCAGTTACTGTTGTCTTAGAACTTTTATAAAAGTTTGCAGGGTTGTTTTAATGTGTTCACCTAAAGCTGGCCAAGTTGAGCACATTCTGTCCAAGGATAGGTCCCAAGATCCTCTTACTCTTCCATCAAACACTAGGTAGAAGGCAGTACCTGTTCATCCCAAAATTCTAGTGACTGCTTGTCGAGCACTTGAAAGTATGAGAAATCTTTATTCTATTGTGACATTTCAATGCATTTTCAAGAGAAAAAGTTCATATTTATTACTCATCAGAAAAACAGAAAATTTAGAAAATTAGAGTTGTTATCTTGAAATATTGAGGATGATTTCCTGATGTTGCAGTAGTATGTTGGCCTCTCAAAAGAAGACTGAGAATATGAGCATGGGGGTTGAATATGTTTTATCGTGCAATGACAATTAAGCACTGTGTGAAGAAATGCAAAAGCCTTATGCAAAAGCCTTCCTCTCTTCCCTGAGTCTTCTGATCCTTTTTGCAGCCAGTATTCAGATTGTTTTCTAAAAATAATCTAAAACTCTATATTTTTTGTTTATTAGACATTTTATTATAAGCTTGCTTATATTCTCAGTTTGATAGTGTTGTATGGTGTTTGATTTTCTCCCTTTCTCAAACAGATCCAAGAAATGGAAAAGTATCTCTTACATGTGTGATTCCCATGATTCCTATACTTTCTCCTTTTTAAAATGTTAACCTATTTTTATGTTTTCATTCTGTTTACTTCTTGCTTGTTTCCTCTTTTGTCTTCCTAAACCTTTTCCTTATATGTAAGTCCCTTGACTCTGTTACTTTCCCTGTTTGAAGTCAAAGCCAGCAGGATTCCTTCTCCTTCATCCTACTCATTTCTGATTTTGACCTTATGCTTAATTCAAAATGTATTGAGTCTTTCATGAACAGATATGAGATCCAGTCTGGGTTAGTCAATACACATCTAGATCACACACACTGCAAATAGCAATGTGAGCAATATTCCAGGTTACACACCTCCACAGTGTGCTGCTGAATTGAGGCTCTGTGATGCTAATATGAGACCAGTTAACAGTGCTAATAAACCCTGAGTTGTACAGCAGATAGTGCTTTTCTCCTTGTCCTGAAATACGAACTATTGTGTAATCCTTGTCCCTCCCCACACACATTTAGATATACAGTAGAAATTCAGAAGTTGGGAATGCCCCTGTTGTGTCCTCTGGACCTTGGCATGCAGCCCTAAGAGTAACATGGACATAAAAATTTACGATGTGAGAGAAGGGCATCACAAACTGGGTCCTAGAGATTGTGACCACTGCATGAAAGAATTAAAAGGGTTTGTCAGGTGGCCCTAAATATGTCTCCAGGACTGCCTTTTTCTGGAGCTAAGGCTTTTTACACAGGGCACAGGAGTCCTATTCCAAGCTCAAGCCTGCAAACTTTCTTTCTGGGATCAATCTTTTGAGGCACGCCGAGTAGGAAGAGCATTTCCCAAATTTTATGTGAACAGATCAGGTCTGTTAGAGGCCAGTGTTATAACCCACATTGGTGATCGAAGGCAATGTCCTTACCCAACGCTATAAACCAGAGTGGACAGGGTAGCATTTTCTGCCCTGACTACTGAAGCTGGAACTCTCAAGAGTAACCAAGAATTTTAGGTTAAAAAGATAAACATTAATAATTATATGCACCCAGCGGTGAGGGTACTTTTCTGCAAAAAGGCAGATGGGAGTTCCAGCCCCTGTTCTTACTACAGTCTTCATTTTTATGCATAGAATCCTTACTACAACATATAGAAACATCCCTAAATTAGGAACCAGAGCACCAGTCTCCCAGCAGAGGTGAAAACCATAATTTCTCCATGCTATCTCTCTGATTTTGAATAATTTGTGGCATAGGGTGATCACCTCTAGGCAAAGTTTTCCACTAACTTCTTCCTTCAAACATTGTCTTTAGGATGTCCTCCCACAAAATTAGATATGAGTTTCAAATCCTTCAGGCAGAAGGAGGACACAGGGCTGGCTTGCCCTTAGTAAATTGAATAATTGTTTTTCTGAACAGCAATCACAACTCTTTTTTGCATCATTGTATCATCCATTTACACGTGTTTTAGGAACACCGAGATATACTCCAATAATATACACTAGATAAATTTTAATCAGAAAGTGAGGCAGAAAAATGCCTTATTCTTTGTCCCCATGTGGAATTAAGTGGCAGAAGGTGGCAAGATGCTGAACATGACATACTCCTGCAAATGCACAACAACAGAGCACCTTGAAAACACAAATTTGAGCAAATGCAACTGAGCAGCAGGTAGATTACATTTCATAATTTTAATTCTAAATTGTGCCTGAGTCTTTCTGTAGACAAGTCTTTCATGGTAGCTGTCTGTAACTCAACATCTTAAATACACATATTTCTTGTAAGAAGATAAATATATTCTCCTGCAATAGCTGGATGCCAAGAGATTAGAATTGGCATTTTCCATGGGAATACATGCATTCCTTCAGAGTCATTGACAGAAAGCAGCAGGCAGCAGGGCTATCCTGGTTGTTGCCCTGGCAGGCAGGTGGCTTGCTTGGCTGACCAGCTCCCAATCTGTCCCTCTGGGCAGCCAGGGAGACAACCAGTGTGTTAGCTTGCCAGCTTCTTGGCTGTCTGAGTGGCAGATGGACTTGCAAGCTGCCTGGCTGGCTGCCTGCCTAGCCCTCCTTTTGCCTGCTGGCTGATTTACCTGCTGCCCAGCTCCCCAGATGCCTGGCAGGCTGCCTGCCCAGTTTGCCTGATCATGGGTGAGGTTATGGGCCCAAAATAGTTTGTTCTGCAAAGCAGGACACTGTGGTGTTGGTGTTTTGTTCTCATCCAATCTGGAATGTCCCACGAAGCAGAAATTCCCATCCCAGCTAGCTTTAGTAATCAGTTTACAACATTTATCCATGTATTCTGTACCTGGCAATTTAGACTTCTTAAGACTGAAGAGACACCTTGCTGGAAATGTTTGCATAATATGTGGCTGATTTATTCCAGCTTCTCACATTGCTTTTTACAGATTTTCTCTAGCAAAGTCAGAAAAGATTTTTAGACAGGTTTGCAATGTCGTATTAATCACTGTCTCTATTTCCACTGAATTAAGCTACAGCCCAAGCCATAAAGCACTAATAAACTGTAATAGAGACTCATGAAAAATCATAATGATGATTGTACTGGATATGTGGCCAATATATGTGCCAAGTGGATTGAACCTTTTCTTACTTACAAAATATAAAGATATAAATTTCTATTTGTCATAAAGATGGCAGGATTCTGCCTTTTCTGAGAATACCGTACCTTTAATATTCCAATTTCAATTTAATCACACTGTCCTAAAGATTTCATTCTGCTTAAATAATGAAAAAAGGTGTTATAAAAATTGCATGAAATCAGCTTGCCCCAGGACAGGTTCTGTTGGATGTAATTACATATGCTTCAACAACTGGAGCAATGTGTTGTGAAAAAGGCTTTTAAGGTGACAGAAGTTAATTGTGCAGGTTTTAAGGTAAAAACAGAATGAAGAACAATGACCAGCACAGTGAGAAGAAACTGTTCGATTTCTTAAAGCTCAAGAGAGTAAAAATGTTATTAAATTATAAATGGGCAAAAAAAGAGTGGTAAATAGGTGATACACTGTATCATATAAGGGAAATAAAAACAGACTCTCACCTGATGGAAAGTATTGTACTCTGAAAAAGCCTGTCAGATACAAAGTTTTTTATGACATACCTACATCTAAAATAGGACAGTTGCCTATAAAGAAGGCTGTGATATTTCCCTGGTGACACTGGTCTGCAGAACAATAAGAAATACACTTATTTTCTGCAATACTGGTAATGACAATACATCAGAATTGAGGTCCGAGGCTATGGAAAATATTTAGACTTCTTTTTCCCAGCTGGAATGCACAAAGTTTTTTGAAAAGACCCTCTGGGTGGCATTTCTATAATGAACTGTGAACTTGTTTTTCCAAGCTGTGTCAATCACAAAGACAACAGGGCTGTCCATGTTTCTAAGTGATTTATTAAAATAAAGAAATAAATAAATCAAAGACCCAGTAAATGTTCCCTTCACTTTATACTGTGCATATGCTATAGCAGTTCTTCATAACATAGAATACTTGGTGCATAATTAGTCCTGTGCTTGTTCCTGATTAAAAAAAATTTCACTTAATATTGACTTTCAGATATTTGGGTATCACATCTCCCGTTATGCAGGAGTCACTAGAAGCACAGTAGGTCTTTTTATTAAGCATGATTTCTTGAGTTACAGCCCTTGTTCAAGGATATTGCTACCAGTATGTTAATTGCTACTAATAAATTAATTATATTACATTGAAATGCTTTATAAAATAGAGGCACACTCAAGGAGTGAAGGATTATTGTTGAATTTTAATGTTAAATTCAAATATATCAACTTTACAACTTAGTCTTTCCTGCTCTATGGCTACTTGATTTTGATTAGCTTGAAGTATGCATAAGGAAGTTCTGCTTAAAAAAAAGGAAGAATGCTTAAAAAAACAGCAACATTTCACGTGAGAGGATGCAAAGAACAATATGCCTTTCACCCACAAATCTACCTGACAGTCATTGAAAAATCTTTAATTTATTTCTTATGAAAGGTTCTTAATTCTTTGCCCTTCTCCCCAGGGAGCTCTGACTTCTCCATGACTTGATTTTTTTCAGATCTAATCTATTCTTTCTTCTATTTTAAATTTTATTCTGTTTCTCCTTACTCGTGTTGCTGCAAATAAATGTCTTAATATTATTTCTTCATTAGGGTACACAACATGCATCAGTCTAGTCCCTAGGAGCTTCTGGAGCAGAGTTAAGGTGTTAATGCCCAACTCCTGAAACAAAATGCTCCTACACAGGGCCAGCAGCCTGCCTTTAGTCATGGCCAGAACTTCACAGCTGAGGTGAGACAACACCCTCAGAGCCCCGTGACTGCCAGGCACTGGAAAGGAAGTCTCCATTACAGTACTGAATTCTCACTTTTAAATTCTTCTTATGTCGTCTTTATAGGCTATAAAGTGAGTTAAAGAGGCTCCTCCAAATAACTAATTGAATGAAGTATTCAAAGATGGGCTCCTTCCGCTCCTTGCACAGCTTGAGCCTGAAACTCTTTCCATATGACTGGATGATTAATGTTGGGTTTTTTCATTTGTTTAAATTGTAGTTCCTCTCACATTCTTGTCTCAGCAAGATGAGGGATTTATGCTCTAGACAATTTCTATATACTGTATATTATCAAAGTCGGTAAATTACCAAAAAGTAGAAAAAGTTGCTATATCCACTGTTTGAGGCTGAAGTGGCAAGAAAATGTGGTTTATATTTTTGCTAGAGCTTGCAGTCAAGCAGATAGAACAAATTCTAAAGAATAAAGGATCCAATCTAATAAAGACTTCTTTCCTTTTATTAGGATGAACAGCTCTATGGAGTTCTGCTGCCCATAGATTCAGTTTCATCAAACTCTTATGCAAATGTTTTATTCCTGGGCTCAACAAAGATGTAAAGAGCATCCTGGAAAACATCCTCTCCAAAGCATATGAAAGATAAAAACCTTTACTTTTTCAGTACCTCTGCAAACTACCTAATAGGTTCACAAAGTACATGAGAGTTTTACATTTTTCAAGTTTTGTCTTGATTTTGGAGAATGCTCACATTAAAATGGAGACCACATTGGCAAAAAGCTACAATTCCAACAATGACAAAGTCGTAGGGAGAAAGGGCTGATTATACCAGTGATATAACAATCATACCTAGAGATTTGTTTAATAAGTTATGCTTCAGTAAAGTGGATTCATGGCCCCAATTTCTGACTCACTTTTTCAGTATTTATGAGTGTGTTTTTACATAATATGTACAGTTGACCTGCATCTTCTTCATGACTGTCACGTCAGTTCACTGGATTACTTCTCTGATATTTGTTTATTTTTTCCCTCCTCCCTAAAGGAACACAATTTTTCATGATCTTTTGTCTATCATAATTATTCAGCTACTTTTTCCTTGCAGACTTTTAGTTACACCACAGGAAGCAGTATGGGAATAAAAAAGTCATTCAAAAATGAAAAATAAACAGAGTTAGAAGTTCTAACAAAATATATTTTATACATCCTTGATGCTTATTATGACAGCACAGTAAGTCACCAGCTTGCTGTGGTGGTATGATGCTATGCAAAAACACGAGGACATAGTGATGTTTTCTCTCTTCATTGAAAGAAAGGAAAAAATGAACACATACCCCCCCTGGCAAAATGTCCCTAATAAACACAGTGCTGGCATTAAAATATGACAGAATGACAGGCAAAATGGAAAAGAAAACTTGAATCATTCTTACTGCATGAGAAATGTTGAAGGTAATGTATGAATAATCCAGAGAAGGTTATGCTAGATAAAACAGCTTAATTCATCTTTGTCAGCTTATGTGTAACATGCATATTGATTCACTTCTGCCTTTTAGAGGCTGGTACTTGAACCCATTGGAAATCTGTTAGATCAGTTGGATCCATTAAAGGCACAGGGATTACCAGAAATTTATTGAATCTGCAAACACTTTCTTCATTTATAAAGGCCATTCAGTATACGATTTACGTTTTTTACATGACTTATGCTTCTTACACAGCTTGGTCATGAATATTTTAAGTTTTCCATATTTTAACCTGAAATTTGGATGAATACTTACCTACCAGATCTTCAATGTTGTAATCTCTTTTTTGCTTTGGTTTTTTTTTTTTTTTTTGTTAGTTTGTTTGTTTTGTTTTGAATTGAATCTGTAAGATCTGCAAACTTTTAGCTTGGTAGCCTTTTATTTTAAGATAGGGAAAAAAATGCAGGTGGAAAGCTCACAAGCAAGCTATCTCCAAAATATAGCGTGCTGTAACATACACCTTTGTAACGTGCTCTATCAATTTTATTTCAACTTAGTGGCACTGATGTTCAGATGCTGTATGTACTGAAATATGCAACACAGAGAAAATAAAGGTGCAGATAGTGTGCCCAGTCTGTAGCTAGCCTTAGTAATAAGAACTCACTTCTGAAAGCCCATCTTAGTTTAATTTGTACTCTAAGTAAAATACAACGTCCAATCATACCAACTGGTTGCTGTTTCTCCAGAGCCTGGATGGAAATACATTATTGTCCAGTTAGCTGGCAAAGAATTATTACAGTGCATCTTCAGTTACATGTCTAGTTGAGAAATACAGCTATAAATAAATAAAATCTCTCCTAATTCAGACAAAAAGGGTTCACTTGCAGCATAAGGAAAAATAAGAAAAAAGAAACAGGAGTAGCTACGCAGGCAAGTCATATATGTGTTCTTGTTGGTGGTAACGTTTGTACTTCTGGTGAACACTGAAATCTTATTGGAACATGATCGCTTTTCTTTTTTTCTATTTTTAAAAGTATGATAAAGTCATACTTTGACTGAACATGGGTAAGTTTCTTCTGCCAATAAATTTCTTCTGCCTAAAAAGAACTAGAGGCACTTCAAAGCCATTAGGCTGTTCTTTATCTCTCTCTCTCAGTCTCAATTAATACTGAAGGAATTCATGCCAGCTGGAACAGCTTTGACAGGGAAGACTGACCAAGTATTACCTGATGGTTTGCCATCCCAAACTGTGCTAATATTTTTGCATATTCTTGCTGACACTCAACAAAAAGTAGAGGATTTGAAGTTTAGTATCCCAGTGTTAAAGAAGCAAAAATAAAATTTTGTCTTTGCTAGACAAGAAAACCTTAATCTTTCCTGATAATATTCAAAAAATAAAGTCTTTTAGTTCCAGCATCTCCAATGCATTTATCATATGCAAAACGCTGCCCTTTTTAGTTCTCCCTTGAGGCAGAAAATCAGAAGAAAAAGGAGCATTAGAAAAAGAGCATCCTTTGAGAAGTTTAGCTCCACATAAATTTTCTTCACTTTGAACAGATTATCTTTGCTCTACCTCCTTTATACCTACCTATATCTCATTTGATCAGCAGGTTGTAATCAAACAAAATTAAACCAGGCAAGAGTTTCTTACTTCTCTCTAACCCATGGCAATGTAGAAAAACTCTAAAGGCTGTACCCCGACATACATTTCCCTGACAGAAACCTCTTTCCTAGCTTCTTTTGTTACAAAAGGCCTTTCCAGTTTAGAGCATACCAGAAAATTTACAATGTTTTTACTACGTTCCTTTAGTGTAAGAGCTGATGAGAAGTCAAGAGTATATGCCTGGAAAGTATCCACTGCATAAAACTAGTCCAAACATCAGTGTGTTCACTTTGAGCAGAAACTCTATCCTAGCCCTGAGAAGCTGTTCAAGTTGAAGCCAACACTACTGGTTTTCACAGTATCAGCATTTTGCAACAGCAGCCTTTTTCACAGCTGTCACTAGTGACCATAAATGCAGAAGGACTTTTTAAGGCAGCTGGGGGGAAGAATGAGCAAGAGGTGGGCCTACAGAAATTAAAGCTGTCCCCACTCTAAAAAATAAAGCAATTATGAAAACTTGACAAAGCCCTTAAAGCATTTCAGAACCCTGCCAACAAAGGTGTATTTACCCAGGGATAAGCTGATTGCTCTCTTCGAAGTGTCCTTTTCAATTCACAATAAGCTTTTCATTTGTTTTAAAGGAATCAGGCTGCACATTTGCATCAGCTCCCCTTAGGCAGTCAGCTCTGAACCTCACCTCTTCGTTTCTGTGTCCATAGCTTCCACTGCCATAGTTATAGAAGCCATATCAGGCCCTAAGAAATAAATTAACGACAAAGTATACGGCAAACCATCTACATACTGTTGGATTTCCAGAATCTGTCTTTATTCAGAACATGAAGACTTAAGCAGCATGAGGAAGGGCGGAAGATGCTCTGGTACATCTGTAGGCATCGTTGGTGCAGGGCAGGTACTGCCTGTACACCCTCGCACAAGAAAAAAGGGGATGTGCTCCTGCATTCAGGCTCCACCACTGTTCATGGTGGCAGTATGTATAGTTTTCACTGGTGGAATCTCCTGCATTTGCATTAAGTTATTCGTCTTCAATACAGTTTAGATAATCTTGCCAACCTCTCGAAGGTAGGTGTAAATCTATGAGTGTTGTGACAAAAGAATGATTGAAAATAATTTAATTCTTCTGTTTGAAACAGTCGTCACAGCAAAAGCCTCCTTGCAATCAGCACAGTAGAAATACTTTCCTCTAAAATTAGTATCCTTAAATGCAGGATACAAACGTCAGTGTCAAGCACCTATTAATATGGAATCTATTACATCACTAAGCCGCTCTGTGCCTGTTCTGCTGCACCAGAGAAACCATGAATTTCTTATTCAAAAAGATAAAGGTAACAAAACAGAGAGTGCTTGGTCTTGGGTTTTATTGATCTTCAGTGGCATCAGATAGTTTTTGTCAGCCTTTCCAGTTTTCAGGCTGCAGCCTGAGAGTATGTCAGAAGTTGCTCTTTGGTTACAATCACCTCACGGCTTCTAAGTTTTTTTCCAAAACCAAACATTTAATCTGTAATCCAAAGTAGAAGCCCCATTTTGATGGTGAAGTAGAATCTCATGTAATGGAGCTGGAGTACTAATACACTTGTCTACTCATATCCACTTTGGTCTTCAAAATAAAGATTGTTTGACAACATCAGAGGTTTTTGTAGATAATATTGGCCTTTCACTTTTACTTTTTTATTTCCTTATGTGCCTGAAATTATCAATGACATAGCAAAAGGTTTTTTCATTTCTTATTACTAGAAAAACAACAAAAGGGGTACTTAAGAATCAATAGCCTGGGTAATTTTCCTTTCAGGTAGGAGCAACTTACAACAGTGAACTAATTTTCGCAGCATGGACTGCAGATGAGTTAAAATCAAGCAATGTGTTAGTTAGAAAGACAGGTAAGCTACGTTTCCATGCAAAGATTAGTCAGTCTTAGAGATCATTGCTACCAAACCAGAGGTTTCCCCTTCTCCACATGTATTTTAGCTCCATTTTACATTTCCACCCCTCCTTTTCACAAGCTCCCACACTCAGTAAAACTTTCCTGAAGTTGATTCAATTCAGAGAGCAGAAAAAAAAATCATTTTTGTTTATCAGTTTCTTTCTTTTTTCTGTATTGTCTTTTTGTGGTAAGTTATTAAAGTTATGTTGAGGCTGTATAAGCATGCACAATGGAAACTGAAGATTGCTTCTTACTGAAACCTCTACTGCATTATCCCTAAAAGAGGGAGAAAAGGCTAGATTAAGTAGGAGAATAAAATACGTTTATGAAAGGACCATCTTTTGGCTTTTCTGTGAGTGGGCTTTTTGAGGGGGAGGGGGCTGAGTTTTTTTAACAAATGAAGACTGGCAAAAATTACAGACAAAATTTTAGAGGCTGTCTTATATTTTCAGTATTTTCCTATTACGTTGATTTTAGGGGATCCTGAGAAACTACACAGATTTTTCAGTCATTTCCAGTGACACTTGCTAAAGCTAACCATTATGGTAACTTTCAACAGTAGTTGAAATAATGAGTTAAATAATAACAATATTATAATAATAATAATAGCAGAAAAATAATATGTTTATTTGAGAAGTAATATGACACACTGATAATGATCTCAGAAAGTCAAAAACTCCAGTGATTCAGACTCCTCCTCAGAGCTGTTCTACACAGGTGAGCAGAATTAGGGCGGGATAATTTTTGCCCTTTGATTCAAAATGTGCTGAATAATACAAAGTATATGACATGATGTCCCAGATTAGTGTAAAATGCAATGTCATATGATGTCACCAAATATAAATTAGCACAGCTGCGTTTCATCTCAATTTGTACCCCTGCAAGATTCAATTTCCCAGAAGTTAATGAACAGATAACTTCCATATTTGGAACACTTTGAAGAATTTTAAATATTTCAGTTTATATTCTCCTACTAGAAAAGAAATCACACTGGTGAGACAACAGAGTTTTTGTTTATCTTAAAAGACTTTGTCCAAAAAAACAAAAATAAATTAATACATATCTTAGTTGTAGTGGGTTTATACTTAGATGTTGTAGAAAAATATATTTGTTTTGTGGAAATGTTGCTCCTGGGTCTTAAAACATATGGAAAGAACGTTGTGTTTCCAACAAAAAGTTGCCTCATTTAGTGCCTTAGTTACACTATCAGACTTAAATTAGGCTTGTTTACGTGCTTTACTTTTGTTCGGTCTATGAAGTAGCTGAGTAATAGTTTATTGGCACTAAATTTCCATACAAGTATGAAAAACACCAAAGCGTGCTCAAGCAACTTTTGTAGAGCATATGTTCTTTTAATTATTCTTTTCCTATGCAAGGAGCTTATCACATTCACACCACTATATGAATGCATGTTTTTAGTATCAGTTACTGGAGACACATCTACCTTTAAGGTAAAAGAGCTCTTCATTCCTATTCAATTTGCTCATAAAACTCCAGGGAGTGGAAAGGGGCAGTGTCTTAGCTCTGCCTGTCCTGCCAGGAAAACAGTATGAGCTCCTATTGAAGTCCTCAATCCTAATCCAAACACTGGATGTTCCCCCAGTGAATCCTGAGAAAACATTGCTATCTCCTGTATGCACAGGTATCCCAGGAACACACCTATTCACACAGCCTGTGAGCCACAGGTTTACTAGGCTTACTAGGAACCTGCTGAACCATCTCCTGCCTTAGACACTTCGGAACCTCAGAGGTACACACACAACAGGCCCACGGTAACTGAGGTGGGTCCTGGAACAAATAGTGCTAGATTGTGAGAAAGGGATAAGGAAGAAAAAAAGAAAATAGCCAGAGACCACTCTTTTGACTTCCTTGCCTTCCCATGCACACATGAGTATTGATGCAACTCCAGAAGATGAAGAAATGGGGAATATTTTCCCTCCTACTCCTGCCTTTTTCTGTAATCTGGCTCACAAAAAAAAAAAAAAAAAGTTGAAAATTTAGTTTCCAAGGCTGTTGAATCAAAGACATCAAGTTGTATTAGTTTGAATTAAAAGACTGAATCTGAAGTATTTAGAGAACATTAAGCAATCATGTGAGCAGCCTCAGAAATATAGTGGCAGTATTTCACTTAGTTCACTTCAAAAGATGCTCACATGAGGATTCACTGCACTTTAACTATTACGCTTTTAATTCAGACCTCAAATTAATTTGACTACCAGGTAGACAAGTCCTTAATTGGCCATAAAAACCTTTAAACTTTCTTTTTTCTGAAATGGTTGTGATATTGCACCAAAGGTGACAGTGGGTCTCAGAAACATGGATGGCACAGTCTAAGGAATTTTCCATTGGACAGAACTGAGTGGGTTGCCCACAGCATATTCAGGATTGATTGGGTCAGGCAACACATTTTGCCACACAGGCTTTCACAAAAACCTGCTGCTGTGAGCAGGTAGTGGTACCTCAGCACTGCATGTTCACACTCTTGTGTGAAAGGTGCATGGCTGTGTCCTGCTAACCTCAGCTAGTCTCATGTTGTTCCTGAAGACCTTTCTGTCTGGAATCCCCTCAGTGTTGTTTCACGTTTCCACTGCCCTTGAATCTTCACAGATCCTCCCACGTACTCTAACTCTGCAACATTCGTAGCTACTTCAGTCTTCCTCTCACGATCTCCCACCCACCAGTGCTGTCCCAGGGTGTGCGGCTGCTCAGAGGAATCTCTATGTCCTCAGGCCTTCAAGCACTTACTTGCTAGATTAGTATTTAATGTACTTTATAAAGTGTTGAAATAAATGGCAAATGACAGATAAAATGTTGAAAATAACATGCTACTTCAACACTTTATGCTTCATCAGCTTTTTATTTCAACACTTTACACTCAAAGTGTGACTATGATAGGGTTTATCAAGGGCATTTATCTTTGAGTTATGTTAGCATGGAGGATTGTGATATAAAACATCCATGCTACTTGCAGTTACAACATGCTGAATATTCAATGCATAATTTGAAAAAAAAATTGTTAAACCCTGTTTATTTTTGTAGTCTTTTTTTAACCAAGGATGCACTGTGAACATCTGTAGTCAGTCAGCAATGAAAGGCCCTTCCTCCTCTTAAAATAAATAGCAATACTAACTGACTGACTTCAGAAGTCTTGATGACCGCTAAGTATGAAACTGTTTTATGCACAAAAGCTGAAAGGTAGAAAAGCTGAAAGAAGAACCAGAGTCAGTGATTCAAAGACAGCTGAATTAGATGTTTTCTAGTCAGTGCAAAACTTTTTTCGTTAATTGTTAATTACAGAATTTGTATCACAGTAGCACCAGACAAGGATCTCTATTCCATCATCTCTGGCATCAAGAGTGCAGAAGATTCAAATATTTTGCCAAATAAAATGCCATAAAAATATCCAATTTTTAATATTATATTTAACCAGTTTGTCACTTATTTCTCATTGTTTATCACAAGAACACAGCCCATAGACAATGCACAAATTATGTTTGCTATTTATCTATATTATTAGTGTGGATATATAATAATATACCATTTTTACTATTATACACTATTAGTTCAATGTACAGAGCCATCTGGATCACCAGTTTTTATTGCAATGCCCATAAGTGTATAAACATAATTTCTACTTGGCAGTGCGTTAGAAGCTGCAATAATCTCTGACAGGAATCAACGCTGATACTGAGAAAACATTTAGTTGCTCAATATAAAGTTTCTTCAGAAATTTTAGATAGAAGTGAATTGTTCCTCCAAACACAATTACACCTGTCCCTCTCTTTCAGTGCCTAGTAGGAAAAACTTTTATCGCACCTTCAGAATGGTGCAGGAAGACAGAGGATGTGGTAGAAGTGGCCCAAGGAAATAAGGAACTTGAAAGCACTGTGAGTTTCCTCTGGGACGGTTTTATTTGCCTAAGAAAACAAATATATGAAAACTGATTTTTCTAAAGGTTACTGCTTGATTTAATGCTTATATTTATTTGACCATAATGCCAGGAATTTGTTTGGCATAGCTGAACTAATTTGTGAGGTTTTCAAATATTTAAAATGTCTGTTTGCACCAATGTGCTTTCTTTCAGAAAACCGGGACTTCTTTACACTGCTGTGTTCCCTAATATTGAACAACAGTGACGGATCCCAGGGATCATATTTTCAGGGTGCATTATCAAAGGTATTATTAATAATTAATAATTAATAATTAATAATTAATAATTAATAATTAATAATTTTGTGCAGCTCAACCATCTTCCTACAAGTTATTGATAAAAACACATAACGCAAATGAGCTTATCTGCACGAGGTGATTCAAGTTCCCACGGTGCTCTGTAGACACCACGTTTTGCTGAGTTCTGTGCAACATCTGTCAGCAGTAACAAAGCTTTACAAGTTGCTGTGAGCAGTGGGAGCTCAGACATATATCCGTGGGGAAAGCAAAGGAAAGGAGGTTGGAATATTGTTATTTTCAGAATATGTCAAGTTTGTAGGTTTTAGATTAAAAACAGATTACAGGATGTGGAGAAAGTAGGATGTTATGGGAAAACTACACATTACAAACAGGGCCAGAATGGTTGAAACTGTGCTGGGAAGGGGATGAAAAGTCCTGTGAGCTTGATTTTCAGCTGGCCTCCAAGAAGACTTTCAATATACAGTTGTTTATCAGGTTTATACTACTGAAACAAAGCACTTTGAAACTGAATGTGCTTTGAAGCGTTTTAGGCAGATATCATTTGGAACAAACAAAAAAAACCCTACATCAATGTAATATATTTGCAAATCATTTTCACAAAAACAAGAACTTAGTTTTTCAAACACAGTTTCTGAGCACAGAATATCACCCAGTTCTATAAACAGACAGTTTAGCACACTGCAGCAAAGGTAAATATATATTTTTATGACCTAAGGTATAATGTAACTTCTGTGGAACCATATGGGTAATCACTTCATACAACAGCTTGTGTTATGCTTCTTGCCCTTAAAAAGTTAAAAAGGGCAAACTTTTCCATGCAAAGGCTTTAATTTGATATTCTGTATTTCTTCTGCAATCACCTTGAGAAGAGCAAGGAACTGCAGTCTCTAGATTACTTTTAATTGCTTATCAGCAATTACAGAAGAAAGATATGCAATAGCTCTGACTTTGGTCTTGCAAGGGGAAAAAATTGCTAATTATGTAATAAATAAATTGTACTGGACCTGGATATATTTTCTTCAGAGCAACTCATATGGGACTTAGTTTTAAAGTTTAGACCAAAACAGTTTTTACAGCAAAAAAACGCTCTGGCTTTTGTTGATCACACAGTGTCAGGCCCTTCTCTGTTTCTCACTCTGTTTCCTTACATGAAGAGACTGGAATGCTCTGCAATAGACTGGGAGGGAAGACAATGGGGCAGATCACCCAAACTAATCGGAGAGATTCTGCAGACCACGTAACTCCATGCTCAGCAGTGAAAGGGGAAACAGGAGGGCTTAGGAGGCTTAGACATGTTTGGCGCAGGAACTGGCTGGGCGCCTGTTCATGGGAGGTGGTAAGTGGTTGACTTTGTATCACTTGGTTTGTTTTATTCTTCCGCTTATTCTTCATTTATTTTAAATTACTAGCAGTAATAGTAGTAGTAGTAGCAGTAGGAATGGTAATGATAATACTACTAATAATAGTTTATATTGTTGTCATCTTGTCCCCCCCAAGTTTTCTCGTTTTTATTTTCTATTTCTTCTTCCCCCACACTGGGAGAGAGGGGTCGAGGAGAGGGAGTGTGCAATCAGCTCTGTAGTGGTGTTTTGCTGCCTGCTGGGGTGAACCAACAGCTTATATGTATAGACATAAATCTACAAAGTTTCCATTAAGATACATGTGTTTTCTAACCTGAGTAACAGCATATCCTCAGAATTCAGCTTCCTACTCCATCCTTCAATCCCTCTGAATCATCCAAAGAGATAGTTTTGTGTCTGTGCAGTAGATTAGTGAAATGTTCCCTGTTAAAAAAGGTTTTTCCCCTACCACTTCCCCAAAATATCTGGCATTGGCACAAGAGGAGTCAGAAATTGCAAGACAGTAACAGGGGTATGGAATAAGAAGTGGGTATGCAATAAGAAAATTTCATTGCAAAGAACAAAAATTTTAGTTATCTTCTAAATGCTTTTTATTATTTCTTTCCTGTACAGCAGTACACAAGCATCTCAAATGGATCAATCCCTCATCACATCAAGCTCTCTACACATACATATATCCAAACAGATTTTAGTTTCCCAGACATTCCAGTCCAAAACTTGGAGAGGAAGGTAGAAAACAGAGAAGGCAAGTGATTTTGCTCATAGGGGTAAGTGACATATAAAGCTGGGATAGAAGTTCAATTAGCCTGATGACATCTGGTCCATGCAACTACCATGAACTACTAAGAGACCTTCACTTTCTTTAACTCCCAGAGCACATTTTTAATGGCATTCAGCATCCCAAAAGACTGAAGGTCAAGTAACTTCTTCAGGTCAGGAAGCATAGTATGAAAGACAGGAAGCAAAATGTTCTTGTCAGGAATCTCAAACAAATACTCTGATGGTTTAGGGTATGGTTGGATTTTTTATTATTATTTATTTATTTGCTATTGCATCTCTTTTTTATATCAGAAATCTTTGGAAAAAAAACCCAAGTAAAATCATGTTTTCTTCATTATTATTTTATGAAATTGCTTTGCATGGAGGGCTATTTAACCTTTTGAGTTAACCCGTACAGAAGAGCAGGCTTTAAAATATTTAAAAATATATTTTTAGGTGTACTAATGGTTGTTACATAAAATGTTTGCAATTAAGGATTCTATGAACAGAATATTTTAGAAAAACCTGCTGTTAACAGCATAAACTATGTAGTTTATTCATTGCCCATCTAAAGCGAAAGGTGCCAGACTGCTGTTGGAAACAATGATGACTTGTTTGGAAAACTAAAAAATGCTTCTCTTTAGAAAACTTCTAGTCTTTCTAAATTTGTGCAGTGACAAAAGAATATGAAAAGTTTGCAATGAATATTTGTCATCAACAAAAAGAGTTTAAGAACATTGAATTAAAGCTCAGGCTTCTCTTACTCTTGAGCTCCATATCTGGCAGACCATTTTTCTTTTCAGAAAAATGCATAGTGACAGGGAATGAAAGTCACATGTACAGGATGTGCCAAAATTTTTGCATCCAAAATACTTTCTCTGTTGTCTAGTAACTTGACTTTTGTCTTTTCTGTTTAGAAATGCTTCATGGGGCAGAGCTAGAAAAATGGAATTTGTGCAATCAAATAGCAAAAATGCTGGGCAATCAGAGCAGACATGTTGCAAAGCCATGCATCACACTTAAATTATTCTGAATAAATCATCTGTAAAATTACACCTGTTTATTTAGAGACAGTGTGCAACAAAAGGAGTAAAAAGAAAAAAGTAAAGTCCTGAGGCCATTTGACCAAGTTTTTGCACAAAGCAACCAACATGTTTAAAACATTGAATAATAGTGCCTTAAATGGTTGTTTTGGTTGTTATGGGACTTGACTGCCCTTCATCTTTGCACTTGTTCCCTGTTGAGGTCCTCGAGGTCTGCAGCAGTGTACCAAGACCCCTATCAGTTCTATTTACCTGGCTGGCAACATCATCCCATACAAAATGAATTTGAGTTTAACTTGGTTATGTTGTAGGGGAAGTGTTACACATTTCCCAAAATTTATGTAGCAAGCTTCAAAGAAATATTTTGTAATTTTAAGTAGCATGTGAGTTTGAAAGGGGAAAAGGTGTTAATTTCCAGTCCTGCAAGTATGTTTCTTTCTGATAATTGAATGAGAAAACTGAAATATCATGAGATGCTGATGGTACAAAATGACATATCTCTGTGCACAGTCTGACGGAAAGAATGCAGGGGGTTTTCTAAAAGTTGCATTTCGAAATTTGCTATGGCAGATTGTTCTGGTTTTGGCTGGGATAGAGTTAACTTTCTTCACAGTAGCTAGCATGCGGCTGTGTTTTGGATTTCTGTTGGAAACAGGGATATTTTCCTTGTTGTGGAGCAGGGCTTGCAGAACAAGGCCTTTTCTGCACCTCGCCCCACCTCACCACCAAGAAGGCCAGAGGTGCACAAGGAGAAGGGATGGGACACAGCTGGGACCGTTGACTCCAAATGACCATAGGGGTATTCTAGACAATATGAAGTTGGGGGAAGAAGTAGAGGGGGGCATTTGAAGTGATAATATTGGTAATCTGTCGAAGTTTAACCCCACAGAAGTCACCAAGCCCCACACAGCCACTTTCTCACTTCCCCAGCAGCAGGGTCAGGGAGCAAATTGGAAGGATAACAGCTAGAAAAATCACAGGTTGAGATAAAGGCAGTTTGATTGGAAAAGCAAAAGCCACACGCACAAGTAAAGCAAATCAAGGAATTAATTCACTACTTCTCATGGTCAGGCAGGTGTTCAGCCACCTCCAGGAGAGCAATGACCCATCCCATGTAATGGTTACTTAGGAAGGTAAATGCCATCACTCAAAACATTCCCCCCTTTCTCCTTCTTCCTTCCATTCTATATACTGAGCATGATGTCATAGGGCCTGGAATATCCCTTTGGTCAGTTGGGGTCACCTGTCCTGGCTGTGTCTCCTCCCAACCTCCCATGCACCCCCAAGTTCCTCGCCAGCGTGGCAGCACGAACAACACAAAAGGCCTTGGCTCAGTATAAGGCCTGCTCAGCAATAACTGAAACATCTCTATATTGTCAACCCTGTGTTCAGCACAAATCCAAAACATAGCCCCATACCGGCCACTGTGAGGAAAATTAACTTTACCCCAGCCAAAAGGAGCACATCTTCCCAAGTCACCATTATGCATGATGAAGCCTGGCTTTACTGGGGATGACTGAACACCTGCCTGACCCTGGCAAACAGTGAATTTGTTCCCTTCTTTGCTTTGCTTGCATGCATGGCTTTTGCTTTACCTATCAGACTGTCTTTATCTCAACTCACGTGGTTTTTTTTCTGTTTTACTCTTCCAGTTCTCTCCCCAGTCCTGCTGGTGGGGCAGTGAGCGAGCAGCTTTGTGGGACTGAGTTGCCATCTGCCGTTAAACCACAAGACAGGTATGCATTCAGAATTTAATATTTCCCTCCAGTTCTATGCAGCATGGTTTACATTATTGAACTCTAGGCAGCTGAAGCAAGACTTTAACTGATAAAATATATCCCCTTCACACAGGGCAACCAGATTCTGTGAATCATTTTTGAATAGTGATGGAGAAGATTAAGGAGAAAAAAAGCATTAAGCAATGCTTAGAAAAGGACTTTGTCAACGTCTGACTATTTTAAACTTTTCTCATACGAATGATTTGGGATGTCTTGGGTAGTTCTTAGGCTCACATTAATCAGAAAAGACTCAGTTACATGGTAAGTAGGACCAAAAATAATGAAGATATGATCAGACTCCAGTTTTCTTACAGTTCCAGAACCAGTTTTCTCACAGCAAAAGAGCAAGGTAGCAGAAGGGCCAAAGACAATTCTGTCTGAGGAGAAAGATAAGTGAAGTCATTCACTTCAGAGGGTAAATACCGAAATGTAGAAGGTTGAGAAGAAAAGTGATTAACAGATGCTGATACACCTGTGGGACTAACACTGCTGCAGGACATCTACTAAATTACCTGCTGTGACGTGTACAGACATAAGGAATGGGAGAAGGAGCACTGCTGCATGTGATACACCCTGTCCCAAAGTTCACCATGCCCTTCAGGCCCAGCTACATGGGTCTCCCTTGCTTAGAATACACATATTCTGGAAAGAAATTAGTACAGAGCCCTTTCTTTCTTTTTCTTTTCTTTTTTTCTTTTTTTCCCACTTCTATATGTGGGTCTTATCCAGAAAAGAGAACATATCAAAGAGCACAAGTTTAAAAAGACCTAAATTTTATGTAGACAGCTGGTGTCATATGAAGAGAAGTGCAGGACTGGTGAAAATGAGAAGGCATTTTCTTTTTATTTCATATATACAGTAAATTGATTATCTTCCAAGCCCATCCCCATGGAGTGAAGCAGCATTTGTCTGTATTGTGAAACCAGCAAACATCAGAAGCAGGGTAAAGAATCCTGCAAGTGATGCATGATATCCTCATCCATCTGGTACACAACAAGTGTCTTTCAAATTCCCTTACATGAGATTCACCAGAAGGAGAGATTCTGTGTTTTCACTATTTAAAACCCACTGGGGGATTGTGGAGGGGGGCGGGGAAGGCTCCCCTTGCCAAATTCCACTCTACTAGAAGCATAAAAAAAAGATAATGAAGTTAATTCAAATACAGTAGATGTCTAATACAGTATGTCTGAAGAAGGAAAAATATCCCGAAGGATGCTATTCCCATCCATTTGTGTCAAGAAGTGAAGTTAAATTATTTGTTCAGAGAATTAGGTTATCCATTGGTTTTGTCCATTTCTCATGTTTTCATCACAGAATATCTTTTCAGACAAGAGCAGCTGTATAGGCAAGTCCTGCACAGGACTTCCTTTATAAATCCCGAACTTAATATCAGTTAACAGACAGTTGAGCACTAGGCACTTTGGTGCATTTCCATGATTTATTGTAGCCTATTTTTGTGTACAGTTATGTCTTTTCAATATAACCAATGGATTTCCTTGGCTTAGGAATACAGAATTTTCCTTTTACCTTCTACAAATAAAATCTTATCGCTTAACATTCACATTAAGTTTCACTTAATACTAATCTTTTCACATTTCACCTAAAAATTGTCCAAGACCAGGTTGGATGGGGTTCTGAGCAACCTGACCTAATGGAAGGTGTCCCTCTCCATGACAGGGGTGTTGGAACTAGATGATCTTTAAAGTGTCTGCTGACGCAAACCATTCTATGATTCTGTGAATGCTCAGCATCCTTCAAATTGTCCTAATGCCAAATGCCTCAGTAGTTTCTCTCACGGAAAGTAACAGCTTCTGGTCCATAGAGTAGTGTTGTCTAGTAGTGCACAGATTTGGTATGCTGGAACTGTGAGAAGTAAAGTTTTTATTAGTTTATAGTTTCCTCAGTTCCTGTGAAGCACATCTTTTATTCTCATTCAGAAGGAAACCTCAGCAGTGGTCAGGATTCCTCTGTGCACACAGGATTCTTGCATATTATTTGACTTCACAGATGCCACATTTCTCTTGCCCTTCCTATTTCTTCTTCTTCATGTTGCAGCCACTTCATCTTCTAGGCATTTATTATGAGTCAAAGTTGACCAAACCAATCTTCCAAGGTTAATTATTAATTTGATTCATCTATAATTCAAGCACTTTTTTTCATCTCTGTGATGTCATATGTGTTAGTTAAGGACCTTAACTTTAGATTATCTCAAGTCATGCCCGCTACCTCATTTATCATTCTTCCTGTCTAGTTTAAGAATGTGATGAAAAGCTGTAGTGATTCTATGCTTCCTTATATTATATCAAGCTTTGGACTTGTTTAATTTTTCATTAATTTTTTTACAATGCTGCAAGAGCCTTCAAACACAGCTTTCATACTTGCAATTATATTATCTGAATGCCATGTGACTTTGCCACTTTCCACAGCATTTCCAACTAAGCTGAAACAAGTCAATGAAAAGGACAAACATCATTATTGGCCGCCTTGTTTTCTTCAGCAGCCAAGAGAATATGCATATCCATTCCCTTCAACTGGTGTGAAGTTGCCCTAATTGTCTTCCCCTTTTAGTCTTTAAAATGGCTTCTATCTGCAAATTATTGCACTCACTGTGACTTTCCTGATTTGCATTTCAGCAGAATCTTTTTACCAAGTCAGTTCAACTGTTAGTGGTAGTCATTTCTTTCATATTTCATCTTCACCTCATACATAATCCATCAAAACCGACTGTAGAGTCAAAATGCTTCTAATATTTTCTTTATCATCAGATTTTTCTTTAGCCACTGTGGTTATTCTCAGCTTAACCATTTTGTACATTCTTCCCATTTGTGTATTCACACAATCACAGAATGGACAAGGTTGGTAGGGACCACTGGAGGTCATCTGGTCCAGCCTCCCTGCTCAAGTAGGGTCATCCTAGAGCACAAGGCACAGGATTACATCCAGATGTTTCTTGAATATCTCCAGTGAGGGAGACTCCACACCCTCTCTGGACAATGTGTGCCAGTGCATCCACACAGTAAAGTTCTTCCTCATGTTCAGGTGAAACTTCCTGAGCATCAGTTTCTGCCTGTTGCCTCTTGTCCTATTGCCTGGCACCACCAAGAAGAGCCTGGCTCATTGATGAGGTCCCCTCTCAGATGTTTCTTCTCAAGACTAAACAGGCACAAGTCTCTCAGCCTTTCCTTGTAAGAACGATGCTCCATGTCCTTAATCATCTTTGTCTGTGTGGTCCTTGAACATCATCCAACTCTCTTGGACCCCTCTTAAAGTACAGGCGCTTTATAGAATTATTTGATTGTGTCAATATCCCAGTAGGGGTTCAGAGGGATGCCCCATAGTCCTGTCTTTTGGTTATGTCTTTGGTTGCTTGTGCTTGCTCGAGGTGTTCCCTCTTAAGCCTCCTTTTGCTACTAGGGTGGTTGTTGTAGTTCTCCCCTTCACACATCTTATCACTTCTGAGCCAGACCCTATCCCCATCCCCCTTCAAACCTAGTTTAAATTTCTAGATTCCTGATCTCTTTAAACTGAGTTTTCTTTCCAAAACTTTTACCAGTCTCATTTTAGAAATGTCTTCATTCCTTACAATCATGTCATCATTCTTGCAGCTTTCTCCAGAACTATTTCTTTCAGTATCTTAATCTTTCTAAAGCTTATCCAGCTATTTCTCTCCTTATAGCTTCTAATAATTTTCTTTCCTGCATTTAGTTTTGCTTCCCTGAATATATCTTGTCCAGTCTGTAATGAGATTTCCTCAACAACACAAATTAATGGACTGAAAAAATGTCTAAACTACACCTTGAATGTGTTCCTCACAAAAGTTTCCTTTCATCAAAATTGAATTTGGTTTCAACTACAACCTATTTTGGAATCTCAGAGTTGTTCTTTTTTTTCACTTAACCCTCTTTCCCACAGGGCTTTCATGAACAATGGCATTTTCTACTCTTTTATTTTTAACAGCCAATGCCTTTACTAATAATAAAGTGCTCTCTCTTCCTTTTAGTGTGGGTAAATGGTGAATTCCATAAAACCTTCTGATGTCTTTAGAAGAAATCCACCTGCAGCCTGTAATCAAACTGTGCATCTCAAGGCAGCTCTGAACTTTGCCCTTGACAATATGAGAGAGGGAAATGACTGAGCAGGGATGTAGTAATGTTACCAAGATTTACACTGGCTTTAGCATTTTTGTCAAGCAACTGTATAACATCTTTTTTTTAAAAAAGTAACAACCCCTTTAGAGACTTATCAACTACCTGCACTGACAAATGTTCCTCACTTATATTAAAATAAGATCCTAATAATCCATAAGGGACAATTGAAATAATAACAAGTTACCAATTTGTGAAAATTGCTTTTGTATGATGATGATTTCACCATTAAAATAATTATGTTTTTTAAATGATTAGCCCTCACAGTCACTATTTAAAAGTAAACTGTGTCTATTGTTCTTGAATTTCTGCTCAGTTTTGTCTCATGTAATGGGTGGGTTGCTTGCTATCAGATGTTTGGCAGACTACAATGCAATTAAGTTTTTAGTCTATGGAAATATCCATTAACCATACACATTTCCAAACTTCAAAATGCATGCTTGAAAATTACAGTTGATTAGACCCTTTGTTGTGAATCACAGAACAAAAGCTGAAAATCCCGGTCTGCTTTTCATTTATTATATCAAACAAAGATGCAATTCCACCATTGTATAGCATAAAAGGTGTGTTCATGTTTGAAGAACACAGTGTCCGTAAGGTTTAATCTGCAGTCTTATGTTCAGAGAGGTTTGTGAATCGATTCTTCACTAGATGCCATAACTCTTGTCGATTGAAGATAAATGGCCGAATTCCAAGAGAATACAACACAAAGAAAACCATTAGCCCTGACAATTCATAAACAAAGTAAAGAATATTATTCACTCTTTGTTCTTGCAAAATAGTACCCAGGTTTCAAACGCTAAAAAGGAAGCTCACTGAAATCATTGCAATTATTTAGTCAAAATGAGTTTGTTTATGAACAAATGTACCCAAAGAAAAAAGGTTGGTTTCTTTATAAGAAGTAAAAAGAAGGAGCAGAGGCAGAAGAAAACTTCATCGTAATCCCAACAGCTATGTTAATAGCTATAGCTTTGTTTTCAGCCTTTTTTCTTTTATTATCTCAATCTTGCTGACCTATTTCTTCACTGAAAAATAGTGTCTGAAGCACATTGAATGCTTCTAGGTCAGAGGTTCACAGCGTCTGTGCACCATGGTGACAGTCTCAGGAGATTTGCAAACAGTAAGAGTTTTCACAAATCTCTCATGAAAATCTTCAGGTTACCGGAGGCTACAAGGGTTTGGGCTTGGTGTGGGGTTTATTTTTCACTATATGCATTTGTCTTCAGCCTTTGTGAGTTTGCGATTCCCTGGATCACTTGGCTGCCTAGTCCCAGAAATTAAAATATATTTTACTTTTCTTTCTGTGACATTAAAAATGCATTGCAATGAATAATATAGTAGGGCTGTGTATAAAACTAAAGCTTCTGCATTCCTTTTAAATGTTTGTTCTTTAACAGAGATTCTCTGAGGGAAACTTATTGAAAGGATGAACAGTAATTTAATTTTTTATCATAAGCATTAGTGGAAAATAAAGGACAAAAGTACTTTGCAGGGCTGAAGAAAGGGAAAAGATATTTATCATGGGAAAATACTGCATCCAGGCTGAATCTCTGGCAGTGCACATTCTTTTTCTGTTCAAAGAGTGGCAATAAGGAGATTAATATTTAGAGTCTAGAAACATTTCCTATTTATGTCGTAAGCAGCAAGTACTAAAGTAACTTACCATGAAAGTGTGCTTAAAAAAAGGGTACAGTCCATAGATGAAAGCAAAGCTTTTGTGAAAAATCATTTTTAAATTCTGAAAAGAAATTCAGTAACTACTAGTTTTCCCCAACAATATTCTGAAAGAATGTTAAAAGAAATAACAGGTCAAACCACCAACTCATACATATCAGTATTTCTGACACAATGAAGACCTGCACTTTTGGAAGACATTCGATGAAAAATATTCCAGGAATTTGCCAGATGTTCACAGATTTGAAATATCATGCCACATCACCACAATTTCATGGAGGAAAATTAAGTGCTGCTGTAAGATGAAGTAGCTATTGAAATTTAGGCATGTATAGAACTCTTCAGGTATCATTTGTGATGTCCTTATTCACTCATGCACAACTTTTTCTGACATCAGTGTGGAATCCTACATAAGAAGGAATAGGTCTTTGTAAACTGCCAAATGGCAGGAGAGAAAGATAAAAGCAGCAATGTTGTTCCCCCTTCCCAAAAGAAAATATCAGTTGATAAACTGAAGTCCAAAATTACAGCATCAAACCTATCAAGTATTTCATTTTCTTTGCAGATACCTCATGAATTGACATCCTTTATAAAAGCCAACAGACAGATTGGTTTCAGCAGGTCAAATGGATTTGTTAAGGTACGTGCTCCCATTCCATTTCTGCATCACTATCATTTTTTGCATAAAAGTAGAAAAGTATTTTCTTCAGGACAATCTCAGACCAAACCCAAAGATGCTTTGATATTTTGCTGATCTATGCAGAATATCCACCAATAATATTTAGTACAATAAATTATGAATAAAATACTGGAGTTTCTGGAGTTCCTGTTTAAAAAAGTCCATCTGTAATGGTGAATCACTGCTGGCTGTTGTGTATTGTTGTGACTGTAGTAGCTACACATCTCTTGCTCTCTATCTCTTTTTCTCTCATAAAACATACAGAGATATGACAAAGAGAAAAATATTTTTTCTTTTACAAATGGCATTAATTCTTTTGCCTGACACTCTATCTCAAAAACATGATTATTCTCCAGCAATTTGCCAAAACTTTATAATGCTAAAATAATATCTTGTACATACTGTCCTGAGACCGAGAAGAGAGCTGAGTCCCTGAAGAAATCCTTCATGTAGAGGCCTTGACACAAGAATACCATCTAAGAACAAGAGTATCTCAAAAGATGGGAATTCCTATGTGAGCTGCATCCAAAACCCAGGTAAATCTATATAGAAAATGACATTTTCAAGCTGAATGTGCCGTTACAAAGTGTTAATTTTTTTTTTCTTTTTGTCCTTGGTATTATTCTAAGTACAATTATCTCATTGTTTGGGGAGAAATGGTGTAATGAAAATTGTATAATATTCAAAGGCAGACAGTATCAATATTTAGTGCATGGCTTTTGTCACTCTTCTCACAGCAAATGACATACAGGAGCAAGGGTGTAAAAAATTACACTGGCCCCACCAAACTTGTAGTACCCTGCACTTCAGTTTACCAGGTCTGCACCAACTGCAGGTTAAAAGCAGTATGATGAAGTCAGTCATGGAAAATGCTTTGCTCTCAAGGCTTCCTATTCTACTCCATGATATGGGGATGTCTCTCAGCCACATGCAAAGGAATGGGAGATTTGTACGGCAGACCTTTCCAGTTATGCATAACTAGGAGTGAATGCAGACTTCAGAAAACCAAAACTTTCCACTTAGCACATGGCCGTTATATTACTGACATTTTTTTGCAGCTTCTTGATATTTTGAAGATCCTTAGTTTGTAATTTGTATTTTTAAAACCTTGATTTGAGAGATCAATGGGAATACAAGGGTTCACTACTGCTCTTTCTCAGAAGAAGGACTGAGCCCAGAAAAGTTTTAAACACATTCTTGTCTAATGCAATCTAATCTAACAACTGAGTTAAAGGTTAATAAAAAAATATCTTGGTCCTGAAACCACTGGTATGGTTACATATGTCCTCTGTCCCCTTGTGTGTGTTCTGTTTATGTAAGTATACATGTCATCATGAGTTTGGTGGGAACAAGCCAAAAATAGTCAAAAGTACAGTGTATATCCTAACAATTATGTTTAATACCATGAGACTAAGCAGAACAGAAGAAGTAGGGAGTCTTGGGGAAAACTTGTTTTCATGCCATAGAACAGAATAAGTCTTCTGGAAAGAAAAACCCCAAGGAAAAAAAAACCAAACCAGTTTTACAGTTTTTATTCTTTCTTAAGATAAAACGTGAAATCAATTTGGGAAGTGAAAGTACAGGTCACAGGAAGAACAGGTGAGGAGCAAAGAGACAGGAGTAGTTGCATAGAGAAACGTCAGGTAAGTCTATTTTGTGAAAGCATTTGAAAGCACTTTGAAAAATAACAATGGTCTCCAAGGATTCCTGATGGAGCAGTCTCATATTCTGCAATTTGCACTGAAGGCTCTCAAATACAAGCAGCGTCTTGAAATGTCACCTTTTCTCATCTCTAATCTCTCCAGTGGATGTCCAGCTAAGCACCTGGGGATCTCACAGCAACTAAGCTGTTAAACTTTTTGCACCTGAAAGCGTAAACCTTGCCACCTTGAACGGGATTTTCTTCATGTCCATCCAGTATATTATGCACAGGAGTCTAGATTTTTCTGTTATTACCACCCAAAAGATGAAACCCAAGTGTTAAAATTCTGTAATGAAGACATGCTGCAGGGAAAGTAAGTACCTCCAGAAGGGTGAGAATCACAGACAGGTAGTGTTGTTTTACAGGTTCAGAACTTCTAAATTGTCTCACCTCTTACACCGTGACCTTGGGTAAGCAGCCAGACTTGCCTGCATTTCTGCTTTATCTTCTCTAAATAAGGAAATAGAGAAGCTAAGTGCCAAAGAGTTTTTAAGATGTGCAATCAATAAATAAACAGAGTTTTGAGGGTATTACTTTTTGCAGATACTAATTTTTATGTTTTGATGTTCCAAGTTGTGGTTTTATTTTTCTCCTTTGGTACATGCTAGTGACTACTCTGTACATCAGAAATCCTGAACACTTCACAGAGTCAAAATAGAGCAGGACTCTTTTGGACAAAACACACCTTTGAGGGCAATATGAAAAAGAGTCATAGCCTTGGGAAAAGTGATGTGTGGGAGAGGTAGATACTGAATGATTATTCCTTGTGTCTCATAAAACAACTAGAGAAGCAGCCCTCACAACCCTGCCCCAAGAGTCCTTTCACCAGGAATTAAGTGTAAAAACAGGAATAAGGCATCATCCCATTAAATGGTGGGGTACAATCAACTACTGCAAGTGTTGTGAAAATCAAAGGTAGAAAGGAATTTGAAGAATTGTATTTAAGAGAAGCAGGAACTATAAAGAAGACAGTCATTTTCTTAGGCATAAAATAAATTGCTGACTGCTCCAAATGGGATTATGCTGTCAGGAGAAAGCCTGCCTTACACTTTTGTTCTTTCTTAAACTTTTTTCATTCTGCCCCTGCCAGGTGGACACGTGGTCCTTTGCAAGGTGACCCTCGGCCGTGATCTAGTTGAACCATTCTTATACGCTCACACTGCAGGATTAGCTTCCACTGGATATGAGAACCACAGCACTTTCCCGCTTTCCCCTTTATAGTGTAAGGAAGAAAAAATAACGGGAAGAAAGGACATGACTGCTTGTGATTTCCGTCCTCAACTCAGCTCAATAATGCTTCTGGGAAAGCAAGAATGGGATGTAAAATGGATGAGAGCCTGGTGCAGAAGAGGAATACCCTACAGACTCTGCATGCATAACGAGGAAGAAAGTAGTTACTGCACAACTGGACCCATCACCTGGGCAACCTATCACCCAAGACTCCAAATTATGGTCTAGCCCTTTAATAACATCCTAATACCCAGTAGACAAAAATCAGTGCTCCTTGAGTCCGTTTAGTCACATGGAAAAATAAACCTGTAGTACCTGGTGCATATAATAGTCTCAGAGTAGTCAGCTAAAAGGGAAGTTAGGATACCACTGCAGTAGGAATCCCTAGAATTCTATCACTAGACATGTCCACGCTCCCTACAAGCAATCTTTTAGCTCTGACCACAAGGGCTGCTTTTTTCCATAGTAAGAACAGCATGAGGAAGGAAAATCATAATGTAGGTTATTGTTCCATTAAATTTTTGAGCACAGGCTTGATGTCTGCAGTGTCTCACAAGCTCTAGAGCTACTAAACATTTTTAATAGAACTCAGAACTTTACTGCAGAAGAAAGGTTTTTCCTATATGAAATTTACATTGAATGGAAACCTTTAAAAGCCTAGGAACACCTGGATAAAAAATATCTGAATCTTTTTCTCACTTGTTCTATAACATCCTTTCTCTGACTTCCCGAAATGATATTTTGATGCTGCTTAATTTTTGTCTTCTTTTAACAGATTGTGCTATGCTTTAAAGCAGGTTACAAAATTTTACATATCGCATTATACCTCTTATTTTCTCTGACTGTTTTCTCTGATTTACATAAAAGGGGGGAGAGTAACACGGTTAAACTGTTCGGTAGGTCACTGGTAAGCAGTAAAGTGACTGAATTCAAATCCTGGAATAAGTTCCAGATGGCTGCTTCTTTTAAGTTCTGGAAAGACGGGCTGCGGCGGTGGCGGATGGAGCATCCCTTTGTTGGGAGCGATCAGCAGCGCTGATCAACAGCACCACCTTCTGCCTGAGGATCTGCACGACACCGATTGGAGCCACACAACTCACTGTCCTTACTCCCTGGTTCTGTTTAGGCAAAAAAAACCCGTGCTAAATTTATATTTTTAGTATTCTTCTTAGCTATTTGTGACATTAACTTCTCACGCTTTTGTTCGCAGCAAATGAAATGGTGCAGAATTCTGATGTACCTAGAAAAACTCCCAAAACTGCTTTAAAAATATTGTTGTTATTATTATACATTTAAGCATCCCCAAAGAAAGGAAATAAGGGGCAAATAATGTCACCCTTATGTCAATAACTACTACAGATATGCATAAATTTATGTAGCTGAATGTCTAAAAAGGCTTTAAAAATATGCAGCAGACAGAGAAGGATGAAAATAGATTGTTTATTCAAAATCTTTCTTAAATTGTGTGAAATTAATACAGGGCAAGAATGACATATGTATGAGACTGAAGGATGATGACTAAACTTCAGTGCCAAATGCATCACCGCTTTTTCTGGAGTAGGAAAGTTCAAAGAACACCACAGTCTGGTAACCACCAAGCAGAGCCTTCCACTGGCAATGTTGTTTATACCTGCGTATTGAAATTCAGCCATAAAACTGTTTCATATGCATTTCTCTGGTAGAGGCATTAGTGTGCATTGAATGACTTATGCCTTTTGAAATCTGTCACACACTGCATTCAGCTCTCACCATAAATTCCCTGGAATAAAGTAGATAATGCTACAGTTTCCTGGCTCTCCCCTTACATTAACTGAAGTATTTGTTATACTCATTGCCACTTTCTGTTTTCTGGCTTTCAATAGCAGCATTAATAGAAGTGGAGGTGTATTATCTTATCAGGACTTTATATTTTCAAATATCCAGGATGCTCTCACATTGTCTGCTTCCCACATAACAGCTGACTTGGAAAAGAGAGACTTTTCTCCCCACAATCAATATCTGAACAAGTGCTATCCAGCATAAACATCTATAGCCTAGACATTAAAGCAAACCTTTCAGCAGCACATCTTGATTTCTTCTACGTAGCATGACTGTGGCAGTTTATTAAAGCATGTCTTTCAGTCTCCGAGTTAATGCTTTGTACCATGAATCCCAGATCTTAGAGGCCCTTTTCCCTGCAAGAAAATACATACAGTGAAGAATCAAGCAAATAGGAGGTCTGGATTGAGATAGAAGAATGTAACTCAAAATTGTTAACTATCATCTAACAGGACCTGTAATCAGGCACTGCAATGAAGACCTCCCAAACCCACTAAAATGTGGGGCAAGCAATAACCAGCCCCAGCAAAATGAGAAAAACAGGAAGACAACCTTACAACTTTTTTCAAGGCTTTTGCTTTTCAGGAAAAGCACAGTGTATGAAAGTCCAGAAATAAAAGCAAATACCATCTTCCCCATGTGCAGCCAAATAAAGCCCTTCCCGCTTGTGAAGCCTCTCCTTAAAAGGTTCCAGAGGTTTTGTTTTACAGCTGAACTTGGCTCGTTTACCTGTAATGTCTTCCCATGTGCCAGTACCTGCCTCCTTCATCTAACATACAAAGGAAATGAGGGTCTTACTACCCAAACATGTCACAACTTTCAGAGCCATAGGAAAGAGGTGAACAGGGAACCTACTGGCTTGAAATTGCTGCTTAAGAGAACAAAAGCTCTCCCAGTATGTTCTCAGAGATTTTCTGATTGCTTGCAGGCTATATTCTGTTTTGCTACACATACAAATTAATACTATGATTTCCAGCCAACCCAGGATTTTTTACATAACAAGGGGTAGCAGAATCTGGCCCCTCGTCATTGTATTTAATGTCATTTCAGTGCATGGCAAAGACATGAGAGTGACTATTTAGTATTTTCTTTGCAAGGACAGAGGAGCTAAAGATGGTGATTACAAATTACTCTGGGGCATGCCTATAAACTCCAAGTAATCCATTGAAGGGAGATAATGCTAACATATAATGGGAGCAAGGAGATCAGTATTCCCTTTTCACTGTAATACTAGGAAACATCAATATGCATTGCTCTGCTAATACAATGTGCGTTGTTTAGCCAAGTCAGAACAAGGCAAAAAAAGAACAAGATTAGAAACCCACGAAAGCGTGTCCTGTACACTGATTGGCTGGAAAACACTTTTGTGCTGCAGCTGAGCAGCTAAAATCCACAGAACTGTTTCATTACTACCAAACTGGAATGTCAAAATTGGAATTTCTCTGTCACCTTGGAGCTAATTCTTACCACAAATCACAGTTTTGCTGGCATGTACAGTAATCTTTGCTCCCTGGAATTTCAGACTGTTTTTCCTATTGAGAATTAAAGTCTAGGATGTTGCAAAAGCCTGCTGAAAACCTCCTAAGAAAACTTTTCTTCCTATCAGTCCTCTAATCACCCAAACAAAATACTGCTGCACAAAATACTTGGAGACATCTTGCAGCAGGGTAAACATTGCTACCCTGGGTTGACGTGGGCTTGTAGGAGCTTTGTGAAGCAGGTAACAGCTCTTTTGAGTCTGCACCCAACAATTTTGGCTCCTGTAGCCTAGCACAGCTGTGCAAAAGGCTTCAGTCCGTGCAGAATTTCAACACTTTCAAAGGAAAAATCCAAACATTTACTTTGTTTTCTCCTCTCTTGCAGACCTTAACCAGATAATACATCTGTTAATACCCTCTAATCCTGTTTTTAGTCTGCTAAGTGTCATATGCATTTTCTGTTTCCCCACATTGTCTTTCTGTTCACGTATATTTACTGGCACTTTTAAAGACCTTCTTGTGTTATAATTTCCAGCCTCTTTTCTCTGAATACCTGATGAATAATGTTCTATTCTTCTTTCATAGAGGAGGAAACCATGTCAATAGCTCCATGAACCATGTTGGAAAATAAGTTTTTATTTGTTTAAATTCAGCACTTAACAGGAGTCAAGCAGTGTGGAGTTAGGGGAAATTCACATCTTGAAATGTGGCTTGAGTCTATAAAACCATTAAAATTTATTTTGCATTGGAGAATTGTGAGGTTAAGCCATTAACTTTGTGGATTTGCAGAGGTTTCCCAGAAGCTTACTCAAATCTAGTGTTTGTATCAAGTTAAATCTATTCTACTTATTACCCTAATGGCATAAATGACCACTCATGCAATGGAGAGTGACAAGATTTTCCTAACAGTGCCTCTGGAAACTCAGGGTCACTTTGAAACTCAGTAACCTACAGAAACAACTGTATTAAAACAATATGAGTTTTGTGAAGATTGTAATCTCTTGACTTTTCCAGTTATTTGGGCTTACGCAAAACTGTCAGACAATCCATAACAACCTTTCAGTGGTAAACACAGGGAAGTTTGTCTTTTTGTGGTGTGTTCTTTTGTTTTTGTTTTGTTCAACAAGGGCAATAATAATGAACATAACAGGCACCCTAAGGGACGGTGATGATGAGTACAGAAACTCTAGATTCCTTATCATTATTTTAAATATTTAAGAAAAGAACAAGTCTTTAGTATGTTGATTTATTTTTATTACCTTTTTTGGGGAATGCCTGGATGCTGTACTCACTTCCCATGAAAATCCAAAAACAACCTACTAGTTATTCTGTATTGCACCACTCAAGGAATGTTGTTTATCAGCCCAGACCCCTCTCTCAGCTGGCCTCCAAAGCAGCAACAATAAAACACAGAAAAAGTTCTGCACATTAGGCCTTTCTAGCTGTATTTGGGAGGTACAAGACTGCTCCAAATTGAAGAGGTTATACAGTTCTTCACACTCAAGTGCTTCATACTAGAGATCTGAGAGATACAAAAGGAGTCTTCATGCTCAGTCAATGCATTTCTGAGCTGAAATACTTACTTTAGAACTTGTAACACAGACCTTTTTGTTCTAGAACAAGGGAAGGTGAGAAAAGTTTAAAAAATACTTCATCTGATTGATGTGTTAGAAATCTTACCTTAAATCAAGATCCTTAGAAATGAAAAGCTTTGCTCCAGAGTCTTGTGAAGATGATAAAACTCTTTTTTTTTGCCCATCTAAAGAACTCTTCTTGAGGACTTGAAACCCTAACCAGCCCAGTTGCAAATTTCTGTGAGATCAGGGCTGTAGGTCAATTGTTTGTCTGAAGAACCCATATATAAAAGGGTGGCTAAAAAAATGTATATACTTTCAAAAATGTAGTTTTTTAAGCCTGTCAGTTGAAGTCAATTCTTAACCTTTGAAAGGCCCAATATGTAACTTTTCATTACAATATCTGCAGTAAGGTGAGTTCAGACTGCAAAATGCTCATCTGAAATTGTCTCAAAGTGTATGCATCTAAAACCACTCAAGTTGCTAGGGTATTTCAATTACATTTATTTTGAAGCAATTATTTCTTTTGTGCAGCAGTGCAGAGTGCATAATTGTACTTTTGCATCCAACTGTGGCTTAATTGCAGCAATATGTGCTGGTAGCAAAAAGGGAAAGGGAAATTATTGATGGACTAAGAGGTATTTGCTATGTTGTACACCCTCAGCATTTTTCTCAGCAAGGTAGAATTAATGGGAGAATGGGTGACCTCTAGATGTGTCTGAACTCCACTACATTCTGAAAGGATCATTGTCCAGAAGGCTGTTTAAGATAATTTCCTTAAAAGGCCATTGGCAAGAGCCTAAAACCTCTATTGATCCTGTTCCAGCAGGAAATAACTTAACCTCCCAGTCTGAGCAACTAAGGATTTGCTAACTTCTTAGTTGCATGTGGCCCAAACTGCTTAGAAGTAAGAAAAGCAGAGAAAATGTTTCCTGTTAAATATAGGGAAAACAAAATCTTGATGATTACAGATATCAGCAAAATGCTTTACAGTATGAAAAACTGCCTTTAAATGGATGGTTGTAGAGAGCACTCAGCCAGTGCCAGTCAGGAACATCTTACGAGTACATTTATTGCATATGTTTTGATAAGAAAAAAACAGAAAATAACTGAGGCTATTAAAAGATTATGCAACAGGAGGAGATGAGATGGTCAGTTAAAGAAGATTCCCAAGCACAAAGGAGAGAGGAAATGAGTTATTTAGAAAAGAGGTATTTATACCTGCTGTGGATCTGTCCATAAGGATTATTTAGACTAGGAAAGAGATGAATCCCAGTGTACAGAGAGGAATAGATTAACACATTTATACTCTGGGCATGTCTGACTGATGCATAATTACAAATAAATTTAGGAAAGTAACTGCAATATTAGAAATTGAAGTCCAAGATTTTTGCTTTATTGACATTTTGAGCAGTCCCATCCAGCTGATATGTGACTATGGGTATTATTTTTCTGGTAGAGAGTCTCTCAAGTTTTGACACCTCCACCAGCTACCTAAGCTTTTCTTGTGTGTGGAGCACTACTCCATGGTCAATCTGTAATCCAGAGTGGGAACAAAACTTTCTGCCACGAGCAGGTGTACATCTGTCTGTGTCTATCATACCCAGCTGTGCAATGATAAAGGAGTAAATGGCCTCTCAGCACAGGATACGAAGCAATACTAACACCAACACATCAGAGGAAACTCCATTTGATCCTATTCAGCTATCCAGGATCCTGTAAGTACCCATCAGAAGAGCTAGTTTCTTGACTCTACCTGTACTCTTTATCTCAAAGACTGTACAGCTGGGAGCATATCAAAAGACATTTTACCCACCCAACAGATCCCCAAAGGCTTGTGGTTTAGGCAGAAGGGGGCACCAGTTCAGATCACACAGACTGGATATGTGAAAATATTTTTCCATCTCCTAAGTGGCTTACACATGGACTATTGGGCATAACCGAAGGCAAGTGTTTCTCCTTGGTGTTTTCTATGACAAAGGCATGGCTGATTCAGCAACCTAACTCTGGGAAAGGATGAAAAGCTAAGAAACATCACCGTCTCTTGTCTGTTAGATCACTTCTCTATTTTTAACTGTTCTGTTTATTTCCCTCTCCAAAACAAACCTCTCCAGTAGGGACTATCCCTAAAAAGTGTGCAAGTGCAAACTAATTTGTAAGACTTTGTCTCAAAACCCAGGAATGATCCTGGGACTTTTTTTATCTATGTGGTCATAACCTTACTGATTAGTCTGACTGGCCTGCTGTGGCTTCTGCTCAGCAGCAAACTGCATACAAACAAGGTATTGAAACTCATAAGTCATTTACTAACTCAATGATCAGCCAAAGCATGCTGTTCTCACTAGCCAGCAGTGTTATGAAACACAGTAACTTCGAAATATTGAAAAGCCGTCCGGTGTTCAAGGTTGGGGGGAAGAGTGATGATAGTGTTGATGGATCATGAAAAATCAGATCTTACAACCACATTATTTCAGTTACAATGACTTCTCTCATCTGTATTATGTGCTTTTAGACTAAGATACAGCCTTTGCACCAGACATGGTTTCCTGTAATGACTTCAGACATAAATTTTAGTAGATTATCTCATTTGGAGCTACCAAGAGACAGAGTCTACAGACTCCTTGCTTCCTTGTAGGACTAAGGTCTATTATTCATAAACATTTCCATTTTCCTTTCAATAAGGACAGAACATTTTTTCTCTCTAATGACATCAGTAACAAGCTTCTGTAAAGCTGACTTACTGTCAGGATTCGTAATGCATAAAATAGGCGGTGGTTTATGACCATTTTTAAATTTAGCTTACAGAAGTAAGATATACAACAAAACAAAACATACAATAAGTAATTACGAATTAAACAGAAAAAAACAGAGGTTTGTGCTAGCAAGAAACATTGTTACTAAATGTAACAAATATGCCTGCAATATTTATTATTTAAAAACAGAATTCTGAACTTAAAACTACTTCTAATTTAAATGTATTAACTTTTCAATCTTCAAATAGGCCCCTATTGTCTTGGTTCCATGTGAGAAACAGCAAATCTTCTAGTTGTAGTTCAAGTAGAGCCAGAAAAATTCCAAAACCTTGGCTTTTGGCCAAAAATATCAAAAATTCTGTGCAAGCATATCTTCTGCTAAGAGACTTGCCTAAATATACTAAATATATACTAAAATATACAGTAGTAGTTGATGTATTCATTATTTATATAAGGTAAAGCAAGCTCAACTGCTGGGAATACACCTAGGAAGTTGGAGATGTAGTTCAAGGTCCTGCTTCAGGGAATGATTAATTATTTATACAAAGTGGAAACAGGTTTGAAAGAGGCTGGAATAATTTGTTTCCATAATACCTGATAAACTGATAAGGCTATCCCTTGGGAAATGGAATATAATTTCAGAATGCAAGCATGCAAACTGTTTGGGATATCTTCTTGAATCATACTGCCACACAAAAAATCTCATGAAAAACACCTTTTAAGACTTTCATGTTATCTATTCCAAACCTAATCCTTTATTTGGCTGGAACAGCAGACCCAACATCTAAAATAAACCAAGCAAGCATCCAAATGCTTCCAGTTGGCTCCTACTGGTGACTCATTAACAAGTGGCTAGAAATGCTGGCATGGCTTGTATCCCTAGGAGCTACAGATGCATTTTTAAAGGTGTTTAGGCACCTAAAGATGCAGATAAGAAGCTGGCAAAGTTTTAACCATTAGGCACCTCTTTGCATCTTTAGGTGCCTAAGTACCCTGAAAAGCTTGGCCCTGAGAGCCATGCTGCAGGCTCAGTCAGCCACAGGCCCACTACATAGGCTTTTTTGCTGGTTTTATTTACCTTTGTGGAAAAAAACAGCTACCTATATCCTCTTCCAATTACCCTGATTCAATTATTTGAAATACTTCATGGATTTTGCATGCATTACTTGTGTGACTAGCAGTAACAATTTCATACACATCATGGTTTTATATTAGTGGCCATTGAACCACCTGCATTTTCTAGAGACTGGAAACATCAGGTGCTTTTCACATGCAGTGATTCACATTCATTTCTACTTGGCTCATAATCTTAGGTTATCATTCTTGGAATAACACAGTTGATAAGCAACTTCTGAGATATCCTTTCTTGGATAAGAAATTCCAGCAAACCATCAATTTGCTCCTAATATCACACAAGATTTTCAAATGCATAGCTCTTCCCATATTAAGAAAGGCAAGTACCACAAATAAAATATAATCACAATTATCAAATGTAGAACGGGGAAAACTTGGGATAGAAACTTCAGGTTACTTTTTGTTTGTTTGCTTTACTTATTTGACACCTAAAGAAGATATTAACCTTATAAGAAAATGATCTTGGGGCAGAAATTAGTGTCTTAGAAAGTCTGACATAACTCACAACTAATACTCAGGATATGTGCTTGGTGTTTTCTTTGGCCTCTCCTTTCAGCTTTTCTCTTACTCTGTGCCAACAAGAACAGTATTAGTCATGCCTAATGAAGATCCAGAGGCTCAAGAGTTTTCTATATGAAAATTAACGCAGATATTTTGAACTCTGTTTCTTTACACTTCCCTTTTCCTTTCCACCAACAGCAATCCTTTTCCCTCTTCTCAGTGCATTGAGTACTGAAGAAAGGATGGCCATATCCACCACTAATGAAACAACAAATTGCATTTTACTGGAGTGCTTTATTTCACAGAGGATGTCTTAATAGAAATGAACCACAGTTTATAACGTTATGACAGATCAAACATTAACATCTCTCTCTGCAGATTAAACATCATTTTCAGTGCACGTCACTTCACTTTCCTCTAAGATTTACTGGCTTTCAGTATTGATCATGATTGATGCCTTGTTTATATGCAACATTAAACCTGTGCTTTGCCTGTTTCTGGTAAATGAAACCCTCTTCTGTTCCAAATGGTAAAACTTATATCAGTGCTTTACCTTATCCACAGCATCACTCCATTCACAGACCTGACGCTACATATAAAAACTTTGCTTTCTTTCCTCTCTGAACTGACTAAAATGTAAACATTTCAAAGGCAAAATTCAATGGAATTAATAGCAATTTGAGGCTGTCACAGATTATGGCCTAGATTAATAGACCAGTTAAACTTTTAAATGTCTTCGAGCACTCAAGGCACATATGCTTTTTCTTTGACGTTCTCTCAGCTACTCTATTTGCCACATACAGCTGAAGAATTCCTTAACTCCTTCATTAATTTTCACCCTTCACATGTTGTCACAATCTTTTACATTTAATTTCTCTTCCAGAAGAACGGCCGACTCAGAGGCGGAATCATCTACCATTTGTAAGGTATACACATAAAAGTGTCTTTCTTTATAAAAAATAATGCTTTTCAGTGGGATCATGCCCCAAGGGTGATTTTATACTGAAGACTGAAAGCTGATTTTTTTGTATGCCAGCTGATCGCCATGAGCAACCTGCTCTGGCAGACTTGTCAGCTAATCTAGGTGTTGAAATGGTAGGTGATGCTGTATGTCACATCAGAAGTCCAGTAGCTTAGTTCTATATAAAGATCCTGACTGATGTGTTCAACGGCTAAACCGGTGGGTTTGGGTCGTGTAATGAAACCCAGAGAGAAAGTTATGCTGTGCATGTCTGTGAAGTTATGCTAGAGAATAAAGTTCTCATTTATGCAAACCACAACATTTTTCACAACAGGGACTCAGAGAGACCCATCCTAGAATACTGAATTACCTTGTCATCAGGATCTTTCTTCTACAAGGAGAAATGCAGTTCCAAAGGGTCAGAGAATGGAAGTGAATCTGAATAATTTATATACTAAAAAACAAACCAGTGGACTAATCAATCAAATGTGCAGTTTTTTCTCTGTTTTTATTTGATGTTTCGTTTCATGAGTATGTTATCTAAGTCAGCTCAACTTAGATAACAAGCTTCAAGATGGGATTTACTGACATAAATCCAAAGACAGAAGTCTCCAGTCTATGCTTAAAGCAGTATCAAATGAGCTGTGTCAAAAGACATCACCCCAGCTGTCTAAATCAGTTTTTTTCTTAAAAATTATCAGACTGATGGCAGAGGAAATAGACATAACTCCTATCCTAATTTTTCCTGCATCAACCCAACATCAGAGATGTCTCTGCACAGAAATTTGAGATTTTCTGTATACGGTTTGTGGCTGAAGTTTGTCTCACAATTGACTTTGAGAGAGCAGTCAGACAATAAACTTCACCTCTGCTTTGAATATTCTGCTGAGTTTTGTAATTCTTTGTGTAGTGCACTTTTTTTTTGGTTGAGCATCATATACAGAGAAAACCTCTCTATTAATTTTAGGATGAGTTTGGCTTTCCACTAAAATGTGTTGAACCTAAAAACTATGCATAACATATTTGACCTTCCTTTGTTCAACAGTAAATGACTACAGAGGATGTCTTGATTTATCTTCTTTAAACATTCATTATTGGATATAATTGCCATATCTCTTATTTTCATTCCCTTGAGCAGCCCATTTTAATCTCATACCATATGGAAGTGATTGCCAGCCATCAGCAGCAAAGGAAAACCTGAGGTAGATTTGCATTGAGATAAAATGTATCTGCTCTAAAATTGCTGGAGTAATTTCACTGAAGAATGACATAATTCTGGGTTATGTCAATATCATCAGTATTTTAGACTAAGGAAGAAGACAATTTTAGTGCCCTCTATGTAAAGATATTGATCAGATAATGACCACATTTGATGATAGCCAGCCTAACAAGTTCCTTAGTTTTGTGCACTGCAATCTGACAGAACAAAATATATCTTTTCAAGCTCCAAAATCCCTTTCATGTCCCACAATGTCATTTTGTTTTATATTTTGGATTCATGTTTTATTTCCCTAAGGTGTTCAAAGCACCTGCCTTCTTGAGGTCCAAGGGTTAGCATGTCTTTAAATTACAACCACAGTGTCCTGGTTTTGGCTGGGATAGAGTTCTGGGACTGGAACTCTGAGACTCTGGAGAGAACTCTGGAAAAAGGACTATTATGGTTTAACCCCAGCCAGAAACTAAGTGCCACACAGCCATTCACTCACTTCCTCCCTGACTCAGCTGGTGGGATGAGAAGAAGTGGGAAAAGGTAAAACTTGCAGGTTGACATAAACACAGTTTAATAATAAAAATAAAATAATAATAATAATGATAATAATAATAATATTTTTAAAACCAAGAAAAACAAGTGATGCACAGTAAAATTGCTCACCACCACTGTACCAATGCCCAGCTCATCCCTCAGAAAACATCCATGGCTGCCAGCCATGCCAGCCAACTCCTCCCAGTTTACATACTGAACATGGTATTCTATGGTATGGAATATCCTTTTGGCCAGATCAGGTCAACTGTCCTGGTTATGCTCCTTCACAGACTCTTGTGCACCTGTTCGCAGACGGAGCATGAGAAACTGAAAAGTCCTTGGTTTAAGGTAAACTCTACTTAAAAAATAACCAAATCATCAGTGTCATAATTCTCATACTCAATCCAAAACACTGCACTGTACCAGCTACTAAGAGCAAAATTAACTCCATCCCGGTTCAAACCAGGACACACAGTAAAGCCTTTAGCACTACATTCTGAGGTTATCGGTTCTACCTTACTGGTCTGCATTCCCAAGGTACAATGCACATTCTGAAAAATAGAGCTGACAGGAGCGAGCAGTGTGAAGAAGAAGATGGCAGTAATCTCTTATTATCTTTAAGTGTCCTATGTACATGGAACTAAAAGGAAAATAGAAGAGAGCAGTGCCTTGACAGAAATTCTGGCTGACTTGGACTCACAGTAGATATGAGGTCAAATTAAGTTAAAAAGTCCACTAAACTTAGTTTTCAGAAATCCGTAGTACCATTTCCTTGAAATACTATGTCCGTCCTTGTGCTCAGCTCAGTCTCCTCACTCCCCTGTTACCCAAGAAGCCTGGGCTGAGAAGGGTCTAGATGGGACTCTGGGAAGCAAAGACCTCAGGGAGGGGTTTCAAAATATCAGACAGCCAAGGACTCCATAGACATGTTTTGTGGCTAGCAGCGAATGTTGCAGGGCATAGGTAAAAAGTGAAACAGAAGTGAGCTAGAAACCAAGACAGAACATGAACCTCTTGTTATCTGCTTCACTTACAAGCGTGCTCCCTGACACTGCTACAACATGCTCCAGCTAGCATTCCTCAAGACTGATTTTTTTCAGAAGGGACTGCTCCTTAAAATTTGTGACTGGGTTCCAGCTGGTTCTTCTTGGCCCTGGAACCAAAAGCCATGAAAACAGACAGTGACAAAGAGCTGAAAGAACTCAGAGAGATGGTCCAGTCCTCCATGACTTAGTAGCTATAACTATATCTTTGTGTCATGCACTGGCACCACTCTAAAAAATTTAAAACGTATTAAAAACCCAAGGTTGGTCCAGGCTATAGCTGCTCTCCAAAAATCACATTAAGTCCATATTTCTTAGTAAGTCAGTTTCTGAAGGCATGATTGCCCCGTTCAATTCCTTTCAGCAGTTTCTTGAGGGCCTTGGAAATGATCATAACTGCTGATACTATGGAGTCTAGGGAACCCTACAAGAGACATTTTCATATATTGCAAATATTTTAATTCACGTGAAGTAGCTGAAATTCACAGCTCTACAAAGTATTGACCTTGCTCACTTCTGGAGAGCCGTGTCAGGAATTCTTGAGCTAGGTACCAAGGCAATTAGTATGTCAGATAATCCTTTAATTAGATTAGAGGGTGCAGCTACTATATGTCGAATACCTATTGGTAAATTAAAAAGTCTGTCTTGGGGTTTAACTACATATGTAAGATCTACTTATTTGCCACATAGTTGGTCTAAAACTGCTTCTAAAGGACTCTACTGTTCAAGAGAATAGTTAGGCACATCAATACAGCTTTAAAAAGGCTGAATCTTACCTGAGAAACCTTGAAACTGTTCTCAGTTTGTTGTGTAAGCCAGGGACATATTTCAGATCTAAGAGAATTTCAGATCTGGGAGACCCGTCCTGCAAGGCAACATGCTGAAAAGAGGTAAACTTCAGTTCAATGCTAGGCAGCACAGGACAGGGTATATCTTGGAATCTCAGATCTTTATATGCCTGATACCAAAGAGTGTCCACTTGTATAACATCAGCTCCCTGACTAGGACGAAGTTTCAAACTGAGTTGTTTTATACATAATCATTTTTCAGCATAGTACTTCCCAGATTTTTTTCATCTGACTCTCTTCCCTCTTAAGTCTGAGAGTTATTGAAGCTCTATCCCTTCTTCCAGCACAAAAACCAAATCAGCAGTCTACAAACTATTCTGGATAGAACATTTTCCTCCAAAAAAAGGGGCTTCATAGCATGGAAATGTCTCCTTTTTTTTCCTCACAAAATCGAGGCATCTGAGCAATTCAGCTCAATGTTAATTGGTGAATTACACCAAATTCTACTTCAGCTGCATTTTCATCAATGAGGTCTTTCAGTGGCTTGTAGGTATATATATGTAACATGTCAAAAGTTGGACCATGACTCCGGAATATGGAGAATATTAGTATTTACAGAGGCTGACATACACCCTTGAACTTTGCCTTATCTACAAAAAAAGCCCCTGTTCCCAGTTCTTGATAGCTACTTTCTTATTCTGCAATTGCTTGAGTATAAAGTATATATCTGCATATCTATCAAACGTGTGATAATTTTTATCACAAGAAAGATGTTGAGAAAAGATTGAGTTTTTTCCCAAATCACTTAGGGTTAACCTGATCTCTGTTAGTGTCATTCAGTGAAAAGTTTATAGTGAGAAACACTGTATTAATGATTTTTACTCTCTTTAAATGAGTCTTTTGAGAATACAAGCTGTTTTGCTGGTTTTAAGGGCTTAGTAGCTGAAAAGATATTCCCTGCATCTACCTGAAAATTGCATCCAGTAATGAACTTGTCCATAAAGAGTGCAGAGCACTGTTTTGCCATATGGACATGTTGTTGCTCTTTTTTTTTTTTTTAATACAAGAGAGGGCTTAGAGCAGGATGACTTATGCCCAGCAGGATAACAAAACCACAGAGTGAACTCCTCACCTTCATATGTTCTAACAGTTTGTATGAAGTAATGAACATGACTACAGAGCTTTTAACTGCCTCAGGCCCTGTACTAGGAACACAGAATACATGAAAATGAGATGTCAGAAAGGAAACAGTACTTGATTTTAAAATAAGAATGAATTTTCGAACCATCTTGTACCCACCACTTCAGTGAATTTCTTACGTAGTGCAAAAAATGTTAAAATGCATGGCCTTCTGTGGGCTGAACAGTAATAGAATCTGAAAACACATCATGAAAGAAAGACAGCAGGAAAGATGAGCATATAACAGCTCACCCAGTTGCTGATAGCAGAGACAGAATCATGCCCAAAGCCATGGTTCTGGTGGACTGACAGGGACAACTGGTGTCTGGGGCACAAGAGCCAAGCCTGCAAATGCCTTTTGAGTGCAGTCAAGAGTCATGCCACTGCTTGGCTCCACCAAGGGTAATGAGGTTTGGAGGAATTATACCTTATATGAATAATGTGTGTGGCATTCTGTCTGCATTACTGATTCTGGTCAAGGACAGGGTGTCAGGATGCAGGGTGACACCTTTTTAGGAATAGACAATTATATATGTGTGTGTATATATAGGTAGATTGTTTAATATTCACTTCTAAAATTTCACTGAAAATATCAAAAGATTGTATATTGCTCTTGGGTTCATAAGTAGCTAGAAGTCTATTTCCCTATTGTTTTTATGTGAAGAGAGTATTACATTTCTCTTGGAGAGAAAAAAACAGTCAGTAATCGTCATTGAATGCTCAAGCATCAGCCTACCTCTAAGGCTCGAAAATACATTTTAAAACTTCAAACTACGAGCATATTTTTAAAAAATACACAAGTAGTCCTTTTCAGCCAACCAGATGAAAAACTTGGATATTTGCCTTAGAGATATTTATATTATACTTGCCATGCATGGTGATAATGTTAACAAAAATAATTGTCAAAAAAACTATTTTCCATACTCTCTCTATTAAAAATATGGCTAGGATAAAATTAATTTCTCATTGGTTTGTTTCTTTTTTTTCTTTGTAGTCCTATCAGCTTCCTAAAATGATAAATGAGGTTGCTTCTAGAAAGGAGAGTAACTGTAGTGAGAGAGTTGTTCTGTATCCTCCTTTATATGAGACAGATCTGTTGATCTGTTGTCATTTAGAAGAGCAAATTTTAAGGTAATCATCTAAAAACCTCTCTCTATTCTCTCAGCCTCTGTATAATTACTGCTAATTGCACTATTTCAGAAATTGATGGAGCATTTTAAGAAAGGGAAGCAGAAAAGGAAAACATCTTCAATAAAGCTCTTGGAACAAAGAGGCTATCTTTGCCTACAGGGCACATGAGGCAGTGCAATGCTGAGAGCCTGCAGCATGGTCTATTACCTAGACAACACACTGTCATTTACTGAATCAGTCACATTTTCATTATTCTCTATGGTTAGCAGATGTGTTCTATTATTTGAGCATGGAGGTAAAAGATATACTTTTTTTGTGCACAGGACCTGAACATTCTAGGATTAAGACCTTAGGACTACCTCATTATGTTAAAAGATTCAGCACATACAGGTGTTTGTTGAAGAACAAGTCTAAGATTTAAAGGATGAACCAGGACTCCAAATAAACTTGTATGTCAGAACTTAAACCCCTGCAATGAAGGTAAAGCTACACCTAAGGTTAGTTTTACCACTCCTACCAGCTTTTTTTACTAGTATAGCTTTATCAAGCTGCCCTTGGTCCTTACTTGAGGAAAGTTACATCATGGGGCTTCCTAAATTTCCTGTATATAACTCACTAAGCCAGCTGTCAGGGAACTGCTGTTGGTGCCCCTTTAGAGAGTTGATTTCCATGCCGTAGACCTCAGCTTTAAGACCTAGGCAGTGTGACACACAAAAGAGAAACAGCTGCAACTGCTGATCCTGTGTGATCTGGAAATAAGTGTTAGCAGATCAGCCGAAGAGCATGGAGTAGAGAAGTAACAGGATCATTCTGACTAGCTGCTGCTTTTTACAACATATCCTATGCTAACTACTATGAAAAAAAAATGGAGTGTATAAATTGGTTAAATTACAAGAGTACATGACTGTGCTTTTTCCACCTGTTGATTAAGAAAAATATGAGGTGCAGTTAATTGATGTAATATATTGTACATCAACTAACTTTTAAAAAACCACTTTAGAAAAGTGTTCACCTGCTTATTTTTCATTGCTGAAGCACTGGACTAAATATTAGATTAGAAGGTCCATGTTTGATATAAACACTAACTAATGTAGCAGTATTTTTGTTAAAATATGGAAAACAGATTTAGGTATACATCCAGTCTCCAAATTACAGTAAGAGGATTTGAACAAACAATAGCGCTGCACTTCACCTGTGCACTATTACACTGTTCATAGCCCTTTTAACAAGCCTATTTTAATCAGGAGTAAATAATAGAAGCTATTTTGAGCAGAGATATCAATGTCAAGATGCAGAAGCTTTCATATTTTCAAAACAATTCCCAAAACCTTGTTTAGTAGTAGTCCAATCCAACTGAAAATACATGTGCAGGTTTATAGGTTAATTCATTCACACTTGCATAACAACATCTTCAGCAATTAATGCTTTCCTCAATTTATGAAAATGCAAAATAAAAACATATAAATCATGCAAGACTGAAAGCAGTCCATGAAGATAAGTATCCCAGCCTGGCACAGGCACATGCTCCCAGTGCCAACACACATTACAAATGTTAAGATGATTATCCTTCCTTCAGGCCTGAAAAACACACACAACCTGGAAATGCAGGCTTCTGTGGGAGGGTTAAGTAATGTGACATCTGTGTGTTTTCGAAGTACTGCCTGTTTTCAATTCCCAGCCACCAGCACGGCCACAAAGGCAGTTAAACAGTACAGCAACAATCTTCTCTTTCAAGAGTCTTGCTATTTAGCTAAAACAAAACAAAACAAAAAACCCTTCCAATTATAGAGATTAAATTCTTATTCTGCTTGTATAGCATTCCCTACCCCAAACCCTGCATAATTGAAATTATCTATCAACATCCTTAAGTCTCACTCACAACAAAAGTAATTATGAGAGACAATAGGGAACGGGTTTTTCTTTCTGTTAGTGTTCTTTGGTTCTTTGCAGTTTTGGAGAGGAAAAGATATGCAAGCAGAAAGACGCTTTTTCTGTTTATTCTCTCAGTTGCTAGCAGCCGTGTGAGTATGGATAATACAGCCCTGAACTGACCAATAATCTCGGTTAAAAAGTGCTATCTGTTGGCTGTGTGCCATATGTGTGTGGCTATGCAGCTTCTGGTAGACTCAGGGCACAAGCCTGCCTGTGAATGGCTGTGCAGACATATGTTAAATAGCATTACCTGGTAACAGCTGCCATAATTATTAAATCCCACCTGAAGACTGGCAGTGTCTCCTACAACAGCTGCTCTGACTCTGTTCATATAGGAAGGCATTCACGCAGAGAAAAAGGTTACCTGGTTTCTTTTACGGGTTGTCAGGGGAAAGCAGGTTTCAAGGGGAGTCAAAGTCTATAAAAGCTTTGTTTCATAAATTCATGGTGGACCCTTGTAATCACTTGCCTAAAAGCCTCTACAGCGGATAGTGGGCATCTGGATCATAAAAGGTTAGTTGCTGGTTAGAGCTGGATCCTGGAAAGGGAAGCTTCAATGAAACTGAGCACAGAAACCTCATGAAAATATTCTGTCTCTTGTTCCATGCGTAAAGCACAGCTGAGGAAAAAACAAGGTTGTAAGCCCTTACAGCTAAAAGACATTTTATTGGACAGCAAGAAAAAAAAGGTCTTTCTTTAGGTCTGTTGAACTCTTAATTAGCAAGATGCTTGAAAAGGAAATGCAGTGATTTTTGTGCCTGCTTCTGGTTAGGAGAGAAGGGTCAGTAGCCAGAGACTGAGGGAAGTGAAGGCTTCTGGCAAAGTGAAAGCTATTGAACTTGGCTTCCTAAGAGAAATTTGTAGAGATATGTTCTGTGTTGGCTTCCCAACTGGACTCTTGGCTACTCTATTTCTCTCAAGCAATAAACCCTTTTGAAGATGTATTTTTAAAAAAACTATGAAGTAGGCCTGCTTGTAAAATGTTTCAACAAAGAGCATTCTCTTTCTAAAAAAACTGCATCCAGCTCTTCTACATAACAAGCTTTTAGCCTTTTATCAACTAGCATATATTCTTCTGTTGGACCCTGAATCAGTCTGACAAGCCTCTTCTTAAGTACCTCCATTTAGGGTGTCTTTATTGCATTCTTTTTTTTTTTTTTTTTTTTTTTATTACCCAGTTTGTTAAAAAACTCTGTTCAGAAGCTTTTACTTGCTTATGGATAGCTGCAATGGACTTTACCTGTTAATGAAGAGCAGCTTTTAAATCTCCAGGCCCCTGACTTCAAGTAGTGTTTTCTTTCCTCTTAATACTGACCACTTTGAGGTCTCTGCCTGGAAGCTTTGAGCCAACAAATATATATATATATTATATGT